>JARFJB010002454.1:37500-62500 GCA_036346205.1 Vesta saturnalis | reverse complement strand
CGTGCGTGGTCGTGTGGTGTGTTCGTGTGTGTCGTGTGGTGTATGTCTTATGCGTGTCCGAGACTGCGTGCGTGTCAAATTTGCTTTGCGTTTCGTTGCGTGCGTTGTGAGCTGATTAGTGTGTAGGCGATGTCAGTGCGGTGGGTGTGGTGATCTTGGTGTGCGGTTGTTGGTTCTTATACACGATTATTACGTTCTTGCATTTTTTGATATGATCCGCATTTAGCGGTACTAAAAATTCCTGTGCGTGAATTTAAGCTTGTTGGTTCAATTTTCCGTTCCTATAGCTGATTAGATTTTGTAAAAAAGTGTGACGTTGTTAAGAAATTTCATTTAGGGCGGTAATTTGGTTTTATAAACTTTTTGAATGTAAGCGAAATAATCGTAAAATTAATAATTGATTGAAATCTCAGCTGTATATTGTATTTGTGAAGTTAGCATGCATAAGTTATAATCCTAGTAGAAGTATTATACGTGTTGTTAATTATTGTTCGATTCTATACAATGTTGCTGAATTTTTAAAAAGAGGTTGTAGTTATCCTAAATAACATTAAATTTACATAATTATTCTTTCTTTTAATTTAGTTGCATGGATGCTATTAACCTGTCTGTATGAAATGTAAACGTCCAGTTTAACATAAATGTATTGTTTGCGTTTGCAGTGTTGCCTATTTTCTAATGACTTATAAGAGTTGCATGCATTACTAAAATGTTTAATTATTTAATTGTCTATTCCATGAGTAGGTTGATACGTGATGTTTGATACTTATTGATGTGTTACGTATTTTACAATGTTGCCTGACGTTAAAGAGGTTGCTGTTTTCCTGAAATAACATTAAATTAAAATTATTTCATTTCTTTTAATTTAAGTTAGCATCTGGATGTCTATTAACCCCTGTCTGTTATGAAATGTAAGCGTCTATTTGGCATATATTATTGTTTTTGCATTTACAATGTTGCCTATCTTCGTAATGAACTTCTTATAAAAGAGGTTGCATATTTATACTAAAAAAATGTTATTAAAATTATTTCATTTCTTTTATTTTCCATTTTGTAGGTTGGAAGGTCGCTGCACCACAGCAGCCTGTTAATAACTGGTACCAACTATAAATACCTCACACACCTAGCATTCATGCACTGAAGACTCAGATTCATTAATTAATTCATTCACTCTCACACTCGACACTCCCCTAACCTTCTTTCTTCAATCACTTCCTATAATATATTTTACCCTGCTCCAGTAGTATTATCCTGCCCCGCAGCCTGACTATCCGCACCAGTATCTTGTGCACCAACTGGTATCCTGACCCCTTATGCTGATAAATAACTTACTAGCCTGACCAGTATCCTGACCAGCATCTCGTATCAATTTATCCTGCACCTGTATTATTATCCTGACCAGTTGATATTACTGACCTGAAAAGCATCCTGTATTTATCTACGCACACTTTTATGTATAACGTTCTTGGTGGTCAAAAGCCTCGAGAAAGGTGCATAAACGTGACTAGGGTAAGAAGTCCTTGGTGTGCCGGAGGTGACGACCCAAAAACTAAAGGTTTCTAAGCCAAGAATCATCCCTTGATCAGTATAAGACCCCTTCACAAAATAATAAAGAACGTTTATTCATACAATGCTCTTGGTGATGCCAACGCCCCGAGACCGGTACTGAATGATTGATGCAGGACGTAGTTAATTAGACGGAGGTTATGTTCTGTATCATTTAACTACTTCTACTTAACAGAAGGCTCTCTTAACGATATTAACCCTTTAAACGTTGCCAGCAGTTTCGACTCCGAATACGGTATTACCGATCCCCAAATATTACTCATAATATCCTGTTAATATGTCTATATTTACCCTAGTACCAGCATTACAGATAATCTCACTAATTACCCAGTTTAATTATAAAAAATCCAGACCCGTATGTATAAAGACCTGACCTGTATATAAAATTCCAGTTTCCTGCTATGATTTTATTCATAAGCAACTTACTAATAATTATTACCTATTAATAATTCCTGTCTTGAGTTCAATCCATTTAATTAAAATAAACAATTAATACCGGACAGCTGATTATTGTCACCACACTAACTTTCATACATAATGTAAATGCAACACTCACCTGTAGACAACTCCTTGGTAAGCTTGACTTCACATTACACATATTTAATTACATTGATATCACCCGTTCATTATAATTAAACTTTTTAGTAATGAAAATTTCCCGTATTACTAAAACATCTGTTTAATTATATATTTACAGTAATATACATAGAGGGCGATCTGATTTCACAAAACAGCAGCGTACCATAGTGGACTGACCACCAGGGGCCACCAGAATCATTTTTAGTTTCAGGTTTATTTATTTAATCCAGTATAACTAATTTCCTTTTTAGAGTTTGTTTTATTTTACATTATTATAACAGAATAAATTTGTTATAACCTGTTAGGATTTATTCATGAGTTTATTCACAAGGTAGTGACACTCTTTAACCCCGACTCGAGAAGCAAAGCAATGGCAACAAAGACAAAGAAAAAATTTGTAGAGCCGAGGGGGGTGCTACAGATTTATGTCTCTTAATATCTACCTGACATGAAGTTTTCAACGTAAAAGTTTCTTAATATAACGCAAGGTAAATTTAAAAATTAATTAAGTATAAATGAAAATGGTTAAACTGTGTTATTGACGTCTTATAGAAGCGGGCGTCTTTGGAACTTATTTTAACTTTATGTGTGCTAATCTCTATCTGACATGAAGTTTTAAACGTCATTTTGACATAGATTATTGTTTTTGTTTTTACACTGTTGCCTGTTTTCGTACTGAACGTATGAAAGAGAAATAGTTACCCTGAAAGAATTACAATTAAAATTATTTCTTCTCTTTTAAGTTTTTGTTATATGTCTGTTAACCTCTCCCTGTTATGAAATTTTAAGCGTCTGTTTGACATAGATTAATGTTTTTGGCTTTACAATGTTGCCTATTTTCGTAATAAAAAATGTTATTAAAATTATTTCATTTCTTTAAATTTCCATTTTGTAAGTTGGAAAGTCGTGTGGTGTTCCACACCAGATATTTTCTAGTTGTTTATATTCTACATTTTAAAAATAGAGTTAAGAAAGTAAAATGAATGCAATGGACAGAGATTAAAGGCAATGGATGAAATATTTTGTTACAGATTGAAACATTACATACCCTTGCTCTTATTTAACTAATTTTAATCAAAACATTCCAGTAGGATTGAATTACTCGAATATTGTGATTTATATCCCTGTTTGAAAATTTATATTCTGAAGCGGGAATCTGCTTTGAAATGAATTTAAAATATGACGATTGTAAATCTAGTAATCTTACTCATAAGATTCTACTCTATCCTTTGAACTATTCAAATAAGTAAATTGTATTACCGATACGTTAATTATCTTATTCTTTGTAAAAGTACTTACCTATTATAAAGTTCCACTTTTTACTACTACTAATAGTTGTATCTAAGTTTGCAACAAAATTTCGTGTAATTAATTGTTTACTTATACATGGATATGGGAGATTCACATGGATTAATAATTATACATTACTATTCATAATATGACAGTATACCACTGTAATTGAGATAAAACTTTTTCGGGTCGTAGCAACCAGGTTTTAGCCTTTTTGAAAAAAGTTTGGTATATTTGGTTTTGACTACATAAGTGTACTTGTACTTGTTAAATATATAATGTACAATGGCCGTTATGGTTAGGTACAGAGAGGTAGGTAGCTGTTTCTGAATAACCCTCAAATTGGGAACAATATATTTCCTAAAGTTAGTTGTTCGAAGTAATCACCTTAGGAGTTACATACAAACCGATTTAGTACATTATAGAACCTTAATTTTGCAAATAACAGAATAATCGTATTCTGCATTACAAACTAAATCAAATAAATATAAGTTTGGTAATGGTTTTTGCGTTTTGCTGTGAACCTTGTGCTGTTGTCGATTACGAAATAGACAAGTTTATTTTGAGATTATGGTCGCTGTGGTATGCTGTCGTTTTTAAAATCTTCGTTGTTGTGCTGTGTTAGGTAAATCATTGAGTGATCTGAATTGTTCGATTTAGTAAAATACATGTTTAAATGTCTATAGTTGTCTTGAAGTTTGTGATGTTTATCGTGTGTAACAATGTACTGTGACTATTTGAACGTGTGCAAATTAGTAGTTTTAAATACTTCGTTACATGTTTATAGCGATGTGTTGCGTTGTGCGTGAGTTGCGTGTGCGTGTTGCGTGTCGTGATGCTGTTGCTGTGCTGTCGATTTGCGTGTCGTGTGCGTGTGATGTTGGTGCGTGCGTCGTTGCGTTTTGCGTGTGCGTGTGCGTGTGCGTGTGCGTGCGTGTGCGTGTGGTGTGCGTGTCGTGTGCGTTGTGCGTTGCGTGTGCGTGTCGTGTCGTGTGCGTGTTGTCGTGCGTGTGTGTCTGTGCGTGTCGTGTGCGTGTGGTGTCGTGTGGTTGCGTGTGCGTGTCGTTTGCGTGTGCGTGTGCGTGTGCGTGTGCGTGTGTGTCGTGTGCGTGTGTGTGTGCGTGTGTCGTGTGCGTGTGCGTGTGCGTGTGCGTGTGCGTGTGCGTGTGCGTGTGCGTGTGCGTGTGCGTGTGCTGTGGTGGTGGTGCGTGTGCGTGTGCGTGTCGTGTGCGTGGTGTGCGTGTGCGTGTGCGTGTGCGTGTGCTGTGTGCGTGTGCGTGTGGTGTGTGTGCGTGTGCGTTGAGTGTGCGTGTGCGTGTGTCGTGGTGTGTGCGTGTGCGTGTGCGTGTGCGTGTGGTGTGCTTGTGCGTGTGCATGCGTGTGCGTTGTGCGTGTGCTGTGGTGTGCGTGTGAGTGCGTGTTTGCGTGTCGTGTGCTTGTGTGCGTGTGCGTTTCGTGTGCGTGTGCGTGTGCGTGCAGTGTGCGTATGCGTGCGTGTGCTGTGTGCGTGGTGTCGTGTGCGTGTGCGTGTGTGTGCGTGTGTGCGTGTGCTGTTTGCGTGTGCGTGTGTGCGTGTGCGTGCGTGTGCGTGGTGTGCGTGTGCGTGTGCGTTTCGTGTGTGTGATGTGCGTGTGAGTGCGTTGTGCGTGTGCGTGTGCGTGTGCGTCGTGTGGTGTGTGTGTGCGTGTGCGTGTGCGTGTGCGTGTGCGTGTGCGTGTGCTGTGTGTGTGTGCATGTGCGTGCGTTGCGTGTGCTGTGGTGCGTGATGCGTGTGTGGTGCGTGCTTGTGTGTGTGGTGCGTGTGCGTGCGTGTGCGTGTCGTGTGCGTGTGCGTGTGGCGTGTGATGTGCGTGTGCGTGTGCGTGTGCGTGTGCGTGTGCTGTGTGCGTGTGCGTGTGTCGTGCGTGTGTGCGTGTGCGTGTCGTGTGTGTGCGGTGTTGCGTGTGTGTGCGTGTGCGTTGAGTGTGCTGTGTGCGTGCGTGTGCGTGTGCGTGTGCTGTGTGTGCGTTGCGTGTGCGTGTGCGTGTGCGTGTGCTGTGCGTGTGCTGTGCGTTGTGCGTGTGCGTGTGCGTGTGCGTGTGCGTGTGCGTGTGCGTGTGCGTGTGCGTGTGCGTGTGCGTGTGCGTGTGCGTGTGCGTGTGCGTGTGCGTGTGCGTGTGCGTGTGCGTGTGCGTGTGCGTGTGCGTGTGCGTGTGCTTGTGCGTTTGCGTGTGCGTGTGCGTGTGCGTGTGTACGCGTGTTCGTATTTGCGTGTGTACTTATGTGCGTGTGTGCATATGTACTTGTGCGCGTGTGTGCGCTTGTGTGTTCGTGTGTGCACGTGTATGGTGTGTGCGTATTTTCACGTATGGGCATGTGTGTGCGATTGTATGGATGTGTGCGTATCTTTGCGTATGGGCACGTGTGCGCGTGCTTGTGGGCGTGTATTCTTATATGCGTGTGTGGGCGTGTGAGTGTGTACTTGCGTGCGTGTCTGGGTACGTGTGTGTGGGTGCGTGCTTGAGTGCGTGGGTGCGGGTGTGAATGAATGCGTTAGTGCGTATGTGGAATCTCGGTTAGCAGTGAAAGTAGGGGAATTCGGTTTTCGCAACACTCAGCTGTCGATCGAACAATGCCGTTTTCATAACTGTCATGGCCTTCCTCGCATTAGTGATATAGGTGAAAATTTGTTTTTCAATTCTTTTGCACGTCTGTTATTTATTAATGGGACACGCTATATGTTCTCATCTCACTGAATTCAACTGAAATTTTCTGAAGGTATTGTCCTACACCGCAAAAACAAGTTAGGGTTTGCCGTCGTTTTGCAAAAACCGTACCCTTATATCTTCACTCATAGCCGAGATACCCTGAAAAACCATCAAAAATGGGTAACTAGCATTTTATTGGTTAAGTAAGAGTATGTAATGTGTATTATTTGCTCACCAATATTGGACATCATATAGGATAAGTTTGTGCCATTTGTGTCCGTGTGAGATTAGAACAGTGTGTTTGAAAAAAAAATATAGGGAACATGTTAATTTATGGTGAATGGCACTAAGAATTCAGTGCATATACCGTAAAACATATGTAGAACGGCATTACCCCGTTGCGAAAATTTTCAGTCGTTGTGAACGAATATCACGAAATAATGAATACGCATTTTGAAATAGGAAAGAAAATATACTTCAAAAAGAATATCCAACGACAGAATGTCGCAGTTATTTTAAATTATTTTGAGAACAACCGTATACAATAATTCTATAAGGCAAGCAAGTCGAGAACTAAAAGTTTTGAAAAGATATAAATATCACGATTATAAATTACACAATTCGAAATTTTTAACTGAGACTCATATTGAAAATTTTGAAGGCAAAAGCTATTTAAGATTTCGACAAGTGGAGCTTCCTCCTTTATTGGAAGAAGTTCCTCTTCAGTTTCGCCAAAATTTGGTGTTTTGACATGATGGATTTAGAGAAATAGGTGTAATAGGTATAAATGGACCATTAATATGAGATGCTAAATGACCAGACCTTACGACTTTAGATTTTTTCCTTTGGGGAACTTTAAAAAATGGAATTCACAAGACCCCTTGTCGAAATTTTAACCATTTGAAAAAGAAAATTAGAATAGGTTGCAGTAATACATCCAGGGAAGTTTAAGAAAAATAACAGAAGCTGAAGTTACAGAATGGTTAAGGAAATGTCTTAAAGTGCACATAGAAAATTTTTATTAATATATTTATTTTTATTCTTCTTGATGGGTAATTATTTTTAAGAAATATATTGTTTTTGACTTGTTTAAGTACCATCAACCATATCGATAATAATTTTTACTAAACTGAGACTGATATCCATCACCTAAATATTCGAACATTAAAAACCTTATTGAGTTCTCCGTCATTTATTTTCCTGAGATGATGAGTTTTTTTTGTTAGTGTAAATATTTATGTATTTGCATCTGGCCAACACGATTTTACAGCTCGTTTTATTAAATATATTTTTTCCTGCAACTTTTGATTTTTTGGGTAGATTGAATTTAGAAAAATGATAACATTCTAAATATATATAAAAAAATTAAGTTTTTTGGGAAACATTTATTTTTGGTCAACATAAACCATTTAACAACTCTCAATCAGATTTTAATTATCTTCTCCCGTTTCCGTACAATAAGGCCAAGGCGTCGTGTTTGAATTTCGAGAAATAAATTATTCAGAAAACCCAATAAGTATATTTATTGCAAACAAGTAATTCTACGACACATTAAGTCACAGTGATCTTACTGGTTACGACTCACACGTTATTTAGACAATTACATTTTCCATTAAACATTATGCACCTTAGCGATTTTAACAATTATGGTATTATGTATTGGAGTACCCTGTACTTTATATCTGTATCGTTAATATTAATGAGCGAAAATTTGTTTAGGAGTAATAGATATCATATTCTGTATGTAACGAAACAATTCCATGTATGTTCACTTATCGCAGATTCTGTAGAAGATCTGTAGTGCGAGAAACTTTATTCATCATTTCTGTCATTCGTAACCAACATTTGCATTGTACGTTATGGTGATAATGGTAACGTCACTCATCTTTACAATACTACATGTTATTGTACTGCAGAAGTAACAAGCACCGATCACATTACTCTCATTTACGAGTCGAGGTGGATGCGCTTAATTTAATTACCCATTAACAGTAGATATTAAATTTACTGCTCATCCAAATGCGTACCTTACGAATATATACTGATATAGATAGCTTCTGAATAAATGTTTATTAAAATTGCATAGCATCCATAATAAATCTCTGCCATTAAAGAAAACGAGCACCTTATAACTTATACACTGTATAATAATAAAGTTTTAAATATGGATTTAATTTCACGGTATGAAATGTTACAAAGTTAGGCATTCTTCTCAATTATTCAAAAGGATCCATGTCACCTGTCTAAGAATAAAATGATTTAGGTAAGAATTGGGTGGGTGTAATACCGACTCCACACAAAGGCAAAATAAAAAACAAAACGCCCAGACGAATACAAGAAAAAGGGAATGTTTCTTAAACAATTTTGGTTAAATGTAGGTTTATGCTTCACAAGACAGAAATTTATCTATTCATTAACGATAATGGTCGTTAACCTTAATGTAGCTACATCTTGCTAAGGGAGTATTAGTAAAATATTCCACAAATGCTGTGCATTTTGTTGATTTCAGCAAGGATTGTTAAGTACCTAATGTATTTCATTATTTCATTAATTTATGGACAAATCTACTACTATAACAGTATGTTAGCGTTAACTTGCCATTATTGTATGCGATGGTCTAGCTTAGAACTGTGTAAAATACACTGTGTCCAAGATAAGGAGGGCCACTATGGGGATTTCGGAAAGGAAAAGAGATAGTGTCAGTTAAATAGGAGAAAAGTTGGGAATTATGGAGTTTTGTAAAGTGATATTTTTAAACTGACGAAATCGAACCGATCCGAAGTTATGCGACAAAAAGCTAATTTTCACGAATTCGTTTTTGACAAATTGTTACTTTGTGGTTGACGTTAAATAAAAAGTAAGAGAACCTTCACAGGCACTTTTTAATGTTCTTTAACATGGCATGCAGCAAATTGGAATCCGACGTTTCTTTTGCGAGTAACCCTCATCAACTTTGTATTTTGAACACGGTCCTGATTTTTTTATACATAATATTAGAAAAACTTTTATTCTGCATTCAAGCATGTATCACACTTTATGATTTAGTTTTTCATCAATAACATTTACGAATTTTATTCCTAAATGGGCTTTTGATAACTCATCAAATTAATGAAATGACAGAATTTTTCAATTTTGCATACAACTTTTATAACCAATTAATTACAATCAATCAACAACACATAAATCGACAGATAACATTTGATGACAAGAAAATTTAAACATAACGCATAACAATAATTAAACAAAAAATTATAATACATGCTCGATAAGCCCCCCTTCGCTCTCCGAACATAAATAGCATTCTAACTGTAGAATCCAGAGCATTTTTTAACATTGTAGGTGTTACAGTTTGAAATGCGTTAAGTACCAAGCTTCGGAGTTCTTTTACTGTTCCAAAGATGTGTTTATAAACATAATTTTGTATGTACGCTGAAAGAAAAGAATCCATCGGGGTTATATCGGGAGAACGGGCTGGCCAGGGTGTTTCAGAATGGGTGCTTCAAACCCTTTTGGCAAACCTTTTTGAAAGGTAATCCTTAACCATGCGTGAAATTTGTGCAAGTGCACCACCCTGCTGAAACCAACAATCACGCACTTCGGTTGAGCGTAAATTATCAAGACCGTCTTCCAAAGTAGATTCTAGTAAATTTAAGTAACGTCGCGATGTTAAATTTTGTTTATAAAAAAAGGTCCTATTATCCTTCTTCCTAAAATCACTAACCACATATTGAAGGCAAAACGGTGTTGATGTGATTCTTTGCATAACTTTGAATTTTCTTGAGTCCAATGATAAACGTTTTTTTTTCTATTAAATACCCTATTATCGAAAACCATACTTTCATCAGTTCATAATATGTGGAAAGGAAAATTATCGTTCTGGTGGCATTTTCTGTATACCACTCACAGAATAATCTTTCTGCGTCACCTTGGCAAATTCTGTATTAGTACAGATGAAATTTTGTCTTCTTTAGAATAAAGTGTGCTATTGATTTAGATGTGCCCACATTATTCTGAATTTGCTGAGCTGATATTTCGGGATTTTCAGTAACGGATAACAAATACATTGTTTAAATATTTCTCATTACTCGTCTTTTTCGAGATAGCATGGGTTTTTAAAAACACCGTATTCTTTAAGGTTAGTTACTAAATTGCTGAATGTTCTTTTGTTTGGCTGCTTCCTTTCAAGATACTTGTTTAAATACATGCGCTCCGCTGTAACGTAATTTTGATTGCTTAAGATGTAAGACGATATTATGTCAAACTTTTCTCCATTTGAAAATACTGCTTCCATATTTTATTAATAAATTAACTACTAGCGAGAATTAGTACGGAAAACTAATAAATAAAGTAGGTAACTGTCAAGTGGAGACAAAAATGTAATTCATAGTATTTATTTTCCTAAGCCTACTTTTCTATTGTCAGGCAGAGGTTAATAGGCATCTAGATACTAACTTGAAAAATAAAAAAAAATTAAATAATTTTAATTATAATTTTTTTAGGGTAACTGACCTCTTTCATACGTTCAACGAAAGCAGATAACATTGTAAAAACAAAAACAATAATCTGTGTCAGAATGACGTTTAAAACTTCATGTCAGATAGAGATGAATAGACATAAATACACGTTAACTTAAAAAAAAATCGAAATCCGCCCGCTTTTATAAGATGTCAATAATACAGCGTAACCATTTTCATTCATATTTAATTCATTTTTAGACTTACCTTTTTCTTTAAAAACTATGTCTACACTTTTTCTTATAAAATTGAACTAACACTTAAATTCTACCTTAGGAATTTCTTTGCCGCTAAATTACGCGTCACATAGAACATAATTAATCGATATGTTTAAGGTCTATGTATAGGTATTTTTATGTCTTTAACATATGCAATTGTTTTAGAAATATTTGATAAAAACCAAAAACTGACCCTAATATCCCCCACCCCCGCCCTCTACGCCGCTGGATTTCTTCCAAAATCTAATCAACTCCAAGCCCTTCATTACAAGCTTAAATATAAAGTTTTTAGTATGTAGGTATTTTCGTTCTGGAGTTATACTTACATACATCCATATACACAGACACAGAGACACACAGAATCGCAATTAAATCATAAAGTGTGATACACGCTTGAATGCGGAATAAAAAGCTCTTCTAATATTATGTACAAACAAATTAGGACCGTATTTGAGAAAACAAGTTGATCATGGTTACTCGTAAACGAAACGTCGGATTCCAATTTGCTGCATATCATGTTAAGGAACATCAAAAAGTACCTATAGAAGCTTCTCTTACTTTTTATATAATATCAACCACAAAGTAACAATGTTTCAAAAACGAAATCGTGAAAATTCGCTTTTTGTCGCATAACTACGCAACTGTTCGGAATTTCGTCAGTTTAAGAATATCATTTTACTAAACTCCAAAATGCCCCTTTCCTCTTATTTAACCGAAACTCTATATCTTTTCGTTTCCGAATTTCCTATAGTGTCCCTCCTTATCATGGACACACTGTATACGCTAAATTTTAGAAAAAACAATTTTCAACACTTCTATCAGTATTTCCTACTTTTTAACGCTTACAAATAGGAATCCTTTGCAATCTAACATATTCTGTTTAATTATTTAAAACTTATGCCAAGGTTAACGACAAACAGTAGGTTTTCAGTATTTGTTGAGAATGGAAAAACAAATAAAATGTTAAACGATAAACAAATTTGAAAAATGTTTCTTCAAATAAATCAGTTTTGTGTTGAGTAAAATAATACTTTTAAGGTAATGACGTTTATTTACCAAGAGACACACTTGTTATAATGAAACGCGATTTCCAACGATTGGTCATAAATACAGGAAAATATAGTAGATACTTACAATATACAAGGATGTTATATTACAGTTTGCCCTTTAATCATACTTAGGGTTTTTCATTATGAAATTATAACTTTTTTATACGAATAATACTCGTAAATCTTCATTCTACATTTCATAACAATATTATTAACAGTTTTGAACATAAAAATGACAAGACGGTAGCACGCATTAACGTCTCTGTAGGGACTTTTACTTCGATATTATCTTTCATTCAAATTCAATTAACTTAACTCACAATCTTGTAATAAAGCAATAAAATACCCTTCAGTCAACGCCTTATTGAAATTTTATTGGTGTAACGGTTACACCAATATACTCAAAAAAATTTATACCGTACAAACACACATTCATACGATACCAGAAACGTATCGTTCGCACAATATAACACTAAATATGTCAAGTGCGTCCGAATAATTTGACACTCCCCTTACTAAGAGATTTTTTCCAGAAAATCTCACAACCAACGGTCTCAGGAGACCTACACAAAGTCCAAAATCAAAAAAAATCACTTAGCTCGTGAATCCATAACACAACCCATATAAAAAATAACGTTACGTTAAAATCGGTAATAAAACAAGTCACAAATCTGCAAATCTCTGTCACGAATCGAGAAGTCAAAAATTACGTAAATTTCTCAAATCAAAAACGTATATCCGGTAAAATATCATAAAATTCAAACTATTACCTTAGTCATATTTCCTAAAACTAACTTAATGCAACCTGAATGAAAGACTATCTAGGAAGGGCAACTAACCTAACGCAAACCTGAACCCAAAATATTTAATCGCGTCCATATGTAATATTACCTAATTTCCACGGCCGAAACCTAAAGCATATTTAACTAAAACAAACTAAACGCAAACTAAAACATACGGAAATGCGATGCCAGGCGAGACAAAATAAAACTAAGCGCAAACAATACGTTAGAACGCCTCATGCAAACATAATTTGCAACATTGGGACACAACATGACCACGAAGGCCATAAACCCAAAATTACGAACTCAAACAAACGTCTTATACGCACAATAAATCCATACGTCACTAAGTGGGAGTTTCAAATGGAACGTCCCAATGCATTCCTATTGGGATTCGGAAAATTACATTCCCAACTACTCCGCTCCACGACCCTTTTATTAGTTGCCTCTTACGACAAGCGGTTGGATGTACAGTAATTCCACAAAAGGAAGCTCAAAAGCTACGATACTCAACATTGCGCAAAGCACACGGTAATTCACAAGACCATGCGACAATTCTCAACACTCTCAAACATCACGTCAAAAATAAACGACATTGTTCACTATAACTAAATTATCCAAATGCCTAACAGATCCCTAGTATAATAATTAGGCCAAATTATTCAAAATTTATGTGCAAACAATTAAAAATGCCCTGAATGCTCAAACACTAAATCTTTTCCCACAAAAGTTTCGAGTAATGACATATACGCCTCAAAATATGCTAACCTAACAAAATCTAATCAGCAACCTAAACTCAATGTGTTAGATGGCCAAAAATGTTACTTGATCAAAACTGACCTAGCGTACTGTAGTGCTTACAAAATATGCATGGTAACTACAATGGAGGTAGCCGAGTTTGTGATGAAACGTAAAATCGGTGAATTCTTACTTCAAACACCTTACACTTACCCTAAACTAAAGGTTAAAATCGGGCATAAATGTCCTATGAACGTCACCACGATCTAAGCATATCTTGAAATTTATCTTAAGATAACGTGTTAATCTTATGAAATCGCGTACCGCAAGATATTCGCTTGCACAGTATATAAAAGCTTTGAACTTTCTGCATAATATTCGTATGAATGAAATCAATTTTGTGAAGTACTTTTTGAAAACACGAGCAAAATATTATTAATCCTAACTGAGCTACTTGTTTCGCCCTCATATAGATAGGAACTAATATTTATTATTACTAACGATAATCGAAAATGTATAAATAACATCCAATTTGGAAGATAATACTTAAACCTATTTTTTTTAAACTGCTTAGTAAACACATAATTATAGATAGAGTAAATTTAAAAACGAAAACGTGCTCCCACTAAATGATCCATAAATGTTCAAATACCAATTTCAAATTTTCTTCGAAACGCATAAACCTTGATTAATTCTTCCCTGTTTTAAAATTAAAACAAGCGTAACGATCTGTGCTTAAATTATACTTATATTCCATCCAGGTGAAATTTTTATTATTAATACACTAAACGTTAGCAGATATAATTTACCTTGCTTCAGGCCAAAACTTTTATTTTTAATAACGAATAAATAAATAGCTAATAAGCTGTAATTACAAAAAAAATCTGTGATAACAGCAATCAAAGCTTGTAATCGCTTGTCTAAATTAAATCTACTTTCAAGCCAACATTTATAAATATAGGAAAAACTAACAAAAGGATTGTTGCACTGTACGCATCCTTCGCGTAACTTTGCAGTTGAAAGAAAAATAAAAATAAATTTAATAAAGCACTATTGATTTGTATCATCTAAATTGACTATTTATTTTAAAAGAGAAGGTCCACTACAATCCAAATAAAAGAATGGGTTCAAGCATTATTAAAACAAGTTTTCAATATTAATTATACACTGACTTCCGCAATAAGCAACAACAAAACAAAAAATATCTTAATTAGGTTTGTCCCTACTAAATCTTACTCTGGTCTTAAGTTCTCTACATAAAAAAGGGTTGTAACTAGAATTGATTGCCTTCGTGGGCTAATGAAAATTATATTATAGTAATGGTCTTTTTTTCAGGAAAATCAATCACAACACAACAACAATATACAACATTTGTCTTATTTACAAATTTCCTATTCCTTTTTAACTGAAATACCCTAATTTGACGTTTAATTAATCCTTGGGATTGTACCTACTCGCATCCATTCAGCCCTTTTACGTCAACCACTAGGCCTCAACTCTACTGGCATTAACTTAAATGTTCCACGAACCCGGACGTCCTTCAACGCTTCTATTAATCAGGCAATTTCTATTGAGCGCGTTTACACTATTTAATACAGTCTTAATTTTTAATTTAAAATCCAAAACCTGTACCCTGTTATAAGGATTACTTTAACGCTTTCTTTTACTATCGGGCGGGTTTTTTTTTGTATACATGTTTTACTTCGCATAATGATTTCTGTTTATTTCAAATCTGTTTATACACTATATTTAATTTTTTTTGGATCCTTTGTTTTCAATTCGATAAAAAATCGACTTGTAAATGTTTTGAATCACCAAAATGGGATATGACAGTAAACAAACACTGTTTTACCTGCACTACTAAATTTGATAAACATAAATTGATCGTTATACATGTTCCTTTCCGAAATCTCCATCTATGCAGAACACCACAGATCTGACCTTTTATTTGTAAACACTACCATCTTGAAAACATCACTAAACATGATCCCCCTAAATCACAATCAACCACTATTAATGGGTTTAAATGTCACATGACTTTGCCGAGAAGAAAATATGAAAACGTAAAATGGGTACCAGCGTAAAAGAGAAATTATCGATCTACACTATTTTTAAATTTTTAAGAAAAACGTAATTTGTTCCTGAAATCCGCAAATTGGATATTCAAATTAACTCAATAAAATATTCAAAACAAAACTAAACTTTTCATGTATTAGGGAAATCTCTTTCCGCAAAATTAAGTAAATTGCAATGCTATTTACCTTTTAACCGGACGTAGAACTTTCCATTAAGAAATCCTACGTCATCTACACAAATTAAACATAAATTTTGATTTTACACTTTATTACAGTACTAATATACCATTATTTCTCTCGCGCCACCCGTTAATAAGTTTTGACGTTCCAGAATATGATGTTAAACAGTAGCACGCATCGTCTCAAAGCAGTATCGTACGTAACGGAGGACATATTTCTAGTCCTTCGAACCGGATTGCATAAAGTTGCTGATCAAGTGTATAAGATGGTGACTAGTTGAACTAGGTCAGTGCGTTACATTCAGTATTTACGATATTCTTGTAGTGCTTTAATTTGTATTGGATTTTTGCATTCCTTGTTACCTATTTGTGCATTACTCATCATTCATGCCTAAAGCGGAAAGAGCAGACCATTTAGTAAAGTTGCGTCATTATCTTGGAACTTAAAGAGGACATATAACACCATTAAAGTGCTTCCTCTAAACGCCAGAAAATTTAAGTAAAGTGAATAAGTTCAAACAAGTATTTTTAAACGATAGTGATATCCAGTAGAAAGTGTAGTTTAACTTTAGACAAGCATAACTCGGATTGTCTGCAATAAGACATAACTACATTTACTACTACATACACTTAATCAATTCATGATCTTTTAGCTACCTCCAATACTTTTGCGGTGGTTATAATGCCTGGGTGGTTTTTCAAGATGTACTAATATATTTAATGCACAACACATATCGAGAAGCTAGATAATACAAATATAAACTATGACAAAACTTGGTAATTACTTATGCAAATATTACGAAAGCCTTATGTATTCGTGCGGCTATGGTTGTTGCTGAATTGACTACTGTGTAAAAGAGCGAGAGGCAGCGCGTTAAATTTTGTTAGATGTCTTTATTCACGAGAGAACTCAGAATAAGTTGTTCAAGAAAAATGGATGAAGGTCATTGATGTTTAAAGATCAAAAATTTTGCAGAAACGTAAACTTTCGCCACAAATTATGTAACATCCAGTTAGGAGTTCGGTAGCATGTAGAGTAAATTTCTGCGATGTTATAAAACGTTTAGATGGGTTGTCATCGCGCCGATCCATATTTGGAACGTAATTGTTTATGCCTTTGAGACATTAGTTGAATTATATGAAAATTATCGCCATAGTGTAGGAAATTATTTGGCACTGCAACAAGATGAAGCAATTTTGTAAAAATGGGCAATACAGAAGTTGAATTTGTACATGCAAAATCCTGTTTTGGCTGGAGGGCGAACTTGTCGCAGTTTGCGCAAGGCGTGTTTTGAATTGATATTAAGGACTACATCTCAGTTGATCCTTATCAACCGAGATGTAGTCCTTAATATGGAACTTCCGAGATGGGAACTGCCCTAAAGAAAAAATTTTACATGGTGACTTTTGAGTCACAAAAACCCAGGGTTGGGATCTATTATACTATATAATTTATATGCAGCCCAATGATTTAAGTGAAGACGAAGTGGTTTAATAACATGCTTGAAACATTTCAAACTTTGAAGGTAACGTGTTTTATACGATTTCTTCCCCAAACTGGTTGAGTAAGAGTTTCTATAAAATAATCTTCTAGGGGAGCTCCATCAGTTTTAGTTGCCACATCGCACAATATAACTATCTTTATACCATACTTATTCGCTTTATTGGGAAGATACATTCTAAAGGGGCATCTGCAACTAAAATCGACTAATTATTCGTCAATCGTAATATACGCACTTGGTTTGAAATATGTAGAGCAGTTTTTCATGAATAGGTTTTAGGTCTCCAGAATAGGAGCTGTTCTTTAGTGCCTGATTCGCCAAATCGCAATTTTATCAAAAAAATTAAGTCTCTCTTCTCATCACAAAGGTGGTTATCTTTTAGACCAGGAGAATTATTGGTCCCATCAGTGCTTTTATTTCGGATATCGAAGTTTCAGAAATTGTTGATTTTTTTGTTTTATAGCGTTCCTGCAACTGTGATATCTTATTGTTTGCTTGAAATAGAATCTCGGCAAGTGTGTCGTCATAAAAATATAAACAAAAGACACTAACTGGATCCAAAACATTTTTAGCTTCTCCTCTTTGACCTGGTCGAGTATATACTACGTTTTCCCTTTTTGGATGTTATAGGAGAACTAAACCATCTATGTCCGTTCTTACCCAATGTGTCTTCGTTGTTGTTATAGTACTTTCGGATATCTGACTACTTGCTGATTTGGAGGACTGCACCTGACGACCAACTTCCCCGATTTCTTCCAAAGTGTTAAATGAATGAGATCGCATGAGATTTCCCAAATGTCTGGTCACTGGATAATGTACATGGCTTCACTTTAGGTTGTTTCCTTCCTGATTTCGATGTTTTACTTAAAAATTGTTCACAAGATGACGTAGATGGTTTCAGTTGACGTTCAAATACTTCAAAGTTATCGAATGAATTTCTAGCCGTTTTAGCTTGATATTTGTTTGCAAGTTTACCTTGCTTACCCTTTTCTTTCAAATTCCAAACATGCTCGAGTTCTGCATCGTAGTCATCTTCGTACATTTTATCAGGAATATGATGTTGATCGACTATACTAGCATCACTATCGAAATCGGGTTCAATTTGTCCACTACTGTCCTCCGAATCGCTTACATCACTAAAGTCACTTCCATTAATTATTTTGTCTAAATCAGTATCAGTCAATGGCAATAAATTATTTTTGCAGTCATACTTTGTCAAAAATACAGTGAAATACAAAAAAAATCACAAAAGTTTTTTAAACGAAAAACTCACGCAAATAATAACCCACGTAAATTTTACGTACGGAAGTGCACTCTACTAAGCCTAGCAGACGCATAACGACTGTCAGTTAAATAACAAAGAAATTTAAGCGGCCTGTATCACATGTTTGGGGCTTATTAAAAAAAAAAACACGTTAAATTTAGATGGGTTAGTAATTTAGGATTAAAAAGGTTGAAATACATCGCGTATAGTAAAAAGGGACTGTAAAGTGTTTTGTAAAAATGGACTATGCGAAAGTTAGTTGAATGTGGAAAATATACTAAGAGTTGAATACGTGAAGAACTTTTAAAATGGAAATTGGTGGATATCTGGGGCGAGAAATCAATTTAAATTCTGTTAAGCAACCTGGCCGGCAGTCATCTCACTCTTCTATTGGTTCACGCGCGTGATCTAGTGTATACTGCAGATGCCTCCTCGTGCACGTTCATTAACCAGCTTATAGCTAAGTGGATAGTTCATAGTGTCGTTAATACCTTAAGGGGGGTCGCGGGGTCCTATCTTTTACATGCTAATTTGCCCAACTTTAAGGTACATTTAAATAAAAAGTAAAAGTGGTAGAGCTTTGAATTTTTTTTCTCTGAAAGTTTACACTTTTCTACATATTTTGAGCAGAGGGTTTTTAAATACAATCACAAACCAGAATTTTATATTTTTTTAAAAAAAGTTATATTTTTGAATTAAAAACTTTTTATATAAATCAAGTTTCTAAAGAATGTACTAGGAATTTTGAAAAAGCCTCTGTTTAAAATGTACAGCAAGACTAGACAAAGTAAACAAAAAAAAGAATCATCTCATTATCTCTTACCGTTCCTGAGAAAATGTTCCTTAAGTGCTAAAAATATTAGTTTGCGGAAAAATCAGCCGCAAGTTAAAAAACATTGAAAATGCAATATTTTTTGAAAATTTTTACTTTAATGCATCCCTGCTCCATAATTAGGGTTGTCTAGATCTTCTGCTTCTTCATACATATCCTTCAGCCTTCTTTTAGATGCTGTTAGATTTTGCCGGCACTTTTTTTCAATTGCTTCCAATGCCTTTCCTGCCTTTTTCACTCGTAGACCGTCGACAAACTTCATTCTTTTGATGCAGTAAGCTCCAGGAACAATACCTAACTTTTCTAGAATTTTACATCTGACTATATTTCCCTCATTATAGGTACAGATTGCCTCATACACGCCAAGTTCCAAGGTATTTTTGTGGACAACGGTTGCTTTCGGGATGTGCGCCCAAATCAACTATTAAGAGACTCACTAGCATTTTGGGTTCCACCGTGTACGCATCTGCGGAGTAATTCTGGTTGAGATAAGTCTCTAAATATGGGCTTTATTTCCTCCATCACTATTCCAGGAAATGGGTATGAATAGAGTGGTCATATGGTTCTTCCTTTTCCATCGCTTTGCGGTACTTGCACCACATGTCCAGTCCAGGAGGGCATAACTCATGAGCTGGAGATTCATTTGTAGAAGCCAGATGAAAATATTCGGCAGAAACAGCTTTTTTCATATTATCTAAATTTGAAGTATTTCTTCAGATGGCAAGGCCATAATAGGTTTGAATTTCATTAATTGCTTCATTTGTAAGCCGGCCACGACCTCCAAGTGTTTTCCCATCTTCTAGTTTCTGTTTCCCAGCTTGAGATTTCAACTTCAGAAGGTGCGAGCCCATGCGTTTTTTCACGTGGCCCACACATTTGAGTTTCTCTATTGAGAAATCAGGTCCATCCTTGACTTCCATGCCACCACTTACACCAGAAAAGTTTGCCACACAATTTGATTCATGTTGGTTTTCCAATCTATTTTTACATCTACAAAACTTTGACATAATTTTAACATCAAGCACTTTACCAGTTAGTGCACTTATCGCAGTTACTATGCCATTGAGAGATAAATAACCTCTGCGTTGCCATGAACCGTCGAAAATTGCAGTAATGTCACGGTTTTCATTTTCTTGCAAGCCTACACATTCTTCTACAGCTTCACTCATCGATTGAAAACAAACAGCCTGTACAGCATGCAGTAAAATGTGGTTGTAACCCCTGAATTCTGAAGGGCACGGCATATTCATTAGAGATAAAAAATTCTTTGCCGCTTCTTGGCTCTTTCCAATACACCGAAAGGCATATGCACATCGTACATTCAAATCTGTCATATTAGTTAGGCCTACTTTCTTGCTGTTACTTTCTGACACTAAAAAACTAGAAGAACACTTCAGATTGATATTTACGCTCATGCCTTGTCTATTACTGGGGAAAACACAAAGTTGACCATGACACTTTGAGCAAACAGCAATACTTGAAATCAAACTTTGCAAAGTCTCCATGGATACAAGATCTTAACAAGAATTTTCATCATCAGTCCTATAAAACTCATATTTACCTAAATTAGGGCTTAGTTTTCTTTTTGAGGCACTAGCACTAGGCCTACTACTACTGTTACTAAGACTAGTGCTAGCCCTAGGCTCTAAAGCTTGGTTCAAAGTTTCACTCACAATAGTAGAAGAATTATCAGTTTCAATCCTTGCTACCACTTGTTTTCTAATGCCGCTAAAAACGGGTTTTCGTTTTTTAAAAATTATTGAAGAATATCTAGGCATGTTCACAAGAAAAACACTGACTAAACGCACTTCTAAGTTCTAACCTCAAAACACCAAACTACAGTCTAAAGTCAAAATAGCACAAGCTTATGTTTACCTAATTGTCAGCTAAGAGAGTAGCAGTGTAGGAAACATAAATAAAAATTACAAAGACAAATGAGCACTGTATAATGTATGTATACTAGGTATAATAAAATCAATATTATGTGTTTACACTGTATAATAGTGGGCTAATTTGTGTAGTGTAAGCGTTTGCTAAAATATTAATTTCTTGAAAAGTACTGGTCAGAATTTAACAAAACTTAAATTAAATTAAAGCACAAGAATTCCAGATGGTAAAAAATGCAAAACCTCAAATTCGGTTTTGATACAAAGTATAAAAAGTACTAGAGTAGAAATTTTAGTATTGGATCTGATTGTGATTGGTGCTATAGTCTATACACATCCACTAACGTACTGTTACATAAGACTGCATGACCTACATTTAATTCGACATGAGATAAGAATTAGGCCAAGAGACCCACCTTTGGGGGACAGGTGTAAATGTACGTATTAATTCTTCTGGAGTTTTTGCAACACAGTAGTTTGTTTCATTATAATTATTTTAAATAATAGCGGAAACATTTTTAATTAATTTTTGTGTTTGTATTAAAGCAATTGTAAAAAGGGTTTAAGGGTTTAATATCACGTTTCTCTGTTTTAATGAAAAGGATAAAGCCGAGGTATTATGAAAAATCATTTTGTTTGTACTCACATAATTTTAATTTATTGATCTTTTAGATAAGAATTTAAGGTAATTTGATAATTTGTTTTTAGAAATTATAAAAAAGAGCTTTAAGTCTAGAGTAAATTGAGTTTTGTCCTTGTTTAATCGAGAGGTGAATGCATATATGATTTTTTAAACAAAGTTGGTTTTGAAAATTACCCAAAATATTCAGTAATTTAATTGCTATTCGTACAAAATCTCTAGGTATTACGTAAGCGTTTTGTGTAGTAAGAGTAAAGCGAATTTCACAATTGACGTATATACAGGGTTTTGAAGTAGAAATTAGATTTGGCATCGTGAATACCGTTTTTGGTATCATATCTCGTACTAGTGTTACTAGTAAGATATGTAAGAACTGTTATGTTATACTAATCTTATACGTGTTTCTAAATTTAAATAACCATTATTGGTTTACTATTTTGAGTTCAGTTGGGCAGATTCACACGAATTTAGAAGTACCATTATGGTTCAAAGCGACGTATATTTCAGTGACCTTATGGTATTTATTTGGAAGATTATATATGAAGTAATATCCCTTATCAGCTATAACACTTTAATATTAAAGGTAGGCCCACTATAATGTTGTTACGTCTATTTACAATTAAATTAGTACTTATTTTAATAAAATTGAAAATACAGTGAGTCTCAGAAGTTACGTCTAAATTCATTTAAAGTTCGAGGGTTTAGTTTTGGGAGAAACGCTTGGACACGTAAATTTTTAATTTTGACTGCGGTCTTTTTAGTGGTGAAATTTTGTATATAGGGTAGTTGCGACCACCAACTTGATCTTATGAATCTACTTTGAATTCTGAGCAAATGTCCTATATCTATAGTCAACAGATCTAGAGATATTTACGAAAAAAGATAAATATTGTCTTTAAAAAACTATCAAGACCACTTGCAAAATAATCGTGTCCAAGGTGATCCATAAACAATAAGTACATGTTTTCATTTCGTTGTGTATGTCAATTTATTTTTAACGTCGAATTTAAACATCTGTCCTTTCCGAAATGGTGTACTTTGGATGAAACATTTCCTAACAGGTGAATAGTAAGAAGAGGACCTATCGAATGTCCTACTAGATCACCCGACCTAAACCAGTTGGATTTCTTTCTGTGTGGTTATCTCATATCAAAAGTATATGTTGACAGGCCAAACAATCTGGAGATATTGAAAGAAAATCAGAAGGAAGTGTTGCCATAACTCCAGAAGTGGTTAAAACGTGCCAAGAGTTTGTTTGTTCATCGGTGGCTATTTGTCAACGCAAATGATGCACATTTGATTTGATTTGTTGTTGTGTTTTTAATAAATTGTTCCTTTTGACAGAAAACAAAGGCTGCCTTTCTTGATACGGTCTTAATTGTTGATACGTTCAATTGTAAATTCCTGGAGTCTGTTGAGTTTTGGTTCAAAGCAGATTCAGAAAATGAAATTAAAACAGGTGTTTCCATTTGACAAAATCAAGTTGGTGGTCAACTTATTTTTGGGCCACCCTCTATACAAATTTTATCACTAAAAACCGCAGTTTCTCCAAAAACTAGACTCTTGAACTTTAAATGAATTTAGGCATAACTTCTGGGACTTACTGTATATAACGGAGTACATTTCTTACCTTGTTTGATGACATGAATATGTAGGTGGGTCCATGCTTTTATTATTAAGCTTTTACGTTTCCATAATTTATTTCAGCATTAAATTAATTATTTAGATACTGATTTGTTTAGCAATTCATGCTTTAATATTAGTTACAAACATAAAGCCAATTTTTCGAATTTTGTGTTGACAATTGAGTTATTTGTCTACCGAGTAGACGTATATTCTGTTTTCTGTGATTGTCTAAGAATTTAAAAGACCTTAAGTCTATGTAAAGGCTACGGAAAATCCAGGTGACAGTGGCGCCAGTGACGTTCTTACAAAAGCAGAAACAATTTGCCCCCGAATATGAAAACGTTGTGAACAGTTAATCTTTGTAAATAAATAATGTAACTGTTTGAAATTTGTGAAATTTTGCGTACATAGACCAACAAATTGTTCAATAAAGCAATTTACCTGGTTTTTTGATTTTAACGATGATTCGCTTCTTTTAAACAATAAATTTGCTCGAAAGTTTTGTTGTGTGATATGGATTTCTTATGGATTTAAGACAGTTTTGAAATGTAGAAGCGCAAATGTTACCTACATGTACATATCATTTAGCGTTTTCAGCTAAATGAACTTCAAATTTTGGCCCGTGCAATTTTTCACAGTGGTCACTGGTCTGATAAAATTATTGCAGAGGTAAAGAAAAATAATACCAAATATTCGTATATCGCTATATATACATTAGTTAAGAAAATTTCTGAATCCAGTTGTTTTAAATCCTGCAATCCTACACTCCATAGGTATTCGGTTGAGTTCAGTAAATATGCATGTACTGAATCTATTCATAGATTCAGTCTTCATAAGACTTGGCCTTAAACTTAAATAAATGTTCGGGTTGCTACTTGTCCATGCTACTGAAAACTCCTTTACAACCCCAAAACGTTAGGAATTCATGCAATCAATTGGAAATTTTGAGACCATTTCAATCCTCAATGGTAATAATGGTAACTCAGCATTGTGGTGATCATCGTCTGTTTGCAATAAAAATAACTCATCGGTTCTTTTGCGAGATGCTGTGCTTCTCATTAGTCTTCCATTGACGTACTCTCCTTCTTTGACGCATTTGTCGTAACTAAGAAAGGTAATAGTTTTCGTAAAAGACAACAATTCCAAATGGTTTGTATCTCAATAATTAAGCCTAAAATTGGCCAAAAATTTATTAACTAACTTTCAAACAAGGAAAGGCCATCACGACTGCTTAACTCGGTAAATTCAAAATTAAAGGCTCAACAATATGTTCAGGGAACTCGTCTTGCGAAAATTTTAACAGGATCACTACAACAAGAGTTCATATGTAGAAATATAACCTTTATATTACAATTTTTTGGTAGTTGCAACAGTTTACCCAATAAAGGTCATCTCATTTCGTTACATGGACCAAAACATCTTACTCTATGGAAACAAATTTTTAACCCAATGTAGCTTACCTAATGTCTTAACGGAGTTATTAATTACGTCTCAAGCATCGGTCAACTTCTTGTCATCCTATAATTAAAAATTCGTAAACCTAACTGTAAATGAAAAATCTGGAACACTGAAA
>JARFJB010002454.1:2500-35000 GCA_036346205.1 Vesta saturnalis | reverse complement strand
CATTAAAAATGTGCAATGATGAGTTTGTCTCGAATGAATTCAATATTCTTTAAGGCAATTTCATCTTCTACAAATTTCTCCTAATGTGTTTTCTTGTAACTCTTCTAGTTTGGAAGATACAGGGTGATTTAAAAATAAGTCCACGAAATAGAAAAATTAAAAAAGTTAACATCTTGGAAACCATCAACAATAGGCACACCCTGTATTAACAATTTTTTGTTCCTTTTGGCCAGAGTAATCAGCTGTTTTCGTTTTGGCCATCGAGTTTGGGTCACCCTGTATATATATATATATATATATATATATATATATATATATATATATATATATATATATATATATATATATATATAAAACAACAAAATGTCCCCGTTAATTTTCTCTAATACACACTAGGTGAACGGGAAAGCTTCCCTACGATAACCTCAAGTACCCCGGTAGGGTGTAAGTAAATTCCGTACGCCCTAAGATCACATCACGCGCTCTTGCCTCTAAAGCTCTACTTCGACTCACTAACCAAACTCTTCTTTTAATCGTAGCATAAAAATCTGCCATATCAATGTTGCATTGTGGATTCCCAGGAAAATAAACATACTTGATAGCTTGACGCGATTTTCTATACTCTCACTACTAATACTTCAATGCATAAATGAACTGGTAAACTATAAAAAAAATGCGTCACTGAACCTTTCGTTATCAACCACAAACAAGTTTATACCCATGGATATTACGTTACTTAAAAAAAACTTTATTCAACCATTATGAAATAAATTCCCTTTCGAAACTGCGATTTCCAACCTTAAAATAGCAATTCCCGGTAACAACGTTTTAATTTAAAATTCTACATATAACATTTTAAATATCCTAATATTCGAAAGAAAAAAAAATGAAAAGAAACTACGCCAAATTTCATTCACACGTGACAATTGGTACAGTCTTTAGACCGGTTGTACTTTAGTTGTGCCTATTTTATGCATATCGTAATACCTCAGGTCCGTTTTCTCCATTTGCACGTCACGCGGGACAACCTTATTGCTGTTGAGCGCATCTCTTTTCGACTGTCGAAAAAAGTGATACCGAGCGAACAACCCAGGGTTACTCTTCTGTGTAGTGTTTATGTACGTAGCGTAGATGATGTTTTTAATTTACGTACTTGAGACACAGCACTTATCCTGAGACTGACTCCACCTTTTTTGTTGCATCTTTTGTTCTTATACAACCGCGCCTTGGCCGGTAATGGGATCTAGAACAGTTTAAGCAGTACTTATAGGTTTATCATAGGCGGGGGTAAACAGGCCACTGACTTAGAAAAACCTTTAACAGTTTTTCTAACAACGGCATAGGGATTACTTATTTGTGTACTCTCCTAAAGAAGATGATTATTAAATAAATAATTAATCAAGATACCTGATGTGAAAAGTTCTACTCTACTCTAGAAACGCTAATCTTGCGCAATTAAAAAAAAACTTTCTTTATGCTTGGGCCGGTTGTAATTAGAAAGTCCATTTCTATTATTTACTCTTGTGTGCACTTCACACTACTTAATTTGCCTACAGTAACAATTTAAATGGAAGTTAGGTGAATTAAAGAAATTTTGTAAAAAAAGCTTTGTACCAAAGTCGTCATTTTGGTATCGAGAACACACCTGCAAGTGGGTATCTTAGATACCGAACTACCACTTTGTGATATTAACTTTGTATCTAATGAACTATTGTAAAAAAGAAAAGCAACATGTTTCATTCCCTCTCGAAAGCAGAGGGCTGGCTGCTCGAACTTTCCATGTTCATTAAGCCACTGGGATGGATTCACAGTAGGTATACATATATAAATTATGTATATACAGAGAGGGCCAAAAGTACCGCATAAATTCAATTAAAAATTATATTTGTTTTTTGAAATAACGCTCGGACACGTCGATTTTAATTTTTTGTAGCGATTTCATGTATATACAGGGTGGCCCAAAGAAAATTTATGACTACCAACTTAATTTTTTCAAATGGAAACACCTATTTTTTATTTCATTTTTGGATTCTGGTTTAAATTTTAAGTAAGTTTTATGTACCATGTCCTAGACCTAAACTTAACAGTTATGGAGAAATACACATAAGAGAGGGTCAAAAGTCCCGCATAAATTTGTTAAAAACTGAAGGAAATATTTTTCATGAAAATGCTGGAACACTATTTTATGTAATTTTTTCGAACACTGTTGAATTTAGATATGAGTATGTTACATGAAATATGTCAGAGTTTCTCAGGGAACTGCAAAACGTCATAATATACTTGGGGTTCCATAAAAAAAATAAAAAAGTAAATTTATCTTCTACATGGGTCACTCTGTATACATGTGTGTTACGTCAAAAAAATAGATAAAAATGGTACATACAACACTTAAAATTTAAATCAGAATTCAAAAATGAAATAAAAAATAGGTGTTTCCATTTGAAAAAATGAAGTTGGTAGTTATAAATTGTTTTTGGGCCACCCTGTATACATGAACTTAGCATCAAAAAATCGCTACAAAAAATTTAAATCGACATGTCCGAGCGTTTTTCCCAAAAACAAACACCTAATTTTTAATTGAATTTATGCGGTACTTTTGGCCCTCTCTGTATGTATGATCCGATTAAGAATAGGATAGGAAGGAATAAAGTTAGGTTTCGCCTAAATAGCCGCACATGATCATGCCGCTATATGTGTATGAGGAAATCCCCCTGAAAAACCTCGCAAGGTAGACGGTAACGGGGATCGATTCCTATACCCCCCGAATGTTAATCAGATTTACTACAGAGCCAACTAGTTCGGTGGACTATTGGCCTAATATGCTGTGTAACGTAATTTAAGTACATACATTTTATTCGATGTTGTGATCCAATTTTATTGGCCGGAAAAGCTACCATAGTTTCTGCGCCTGCTTTCCGTACAGCATTTAATCTTTAATGTGAAATAATTTTTGAAAATTCGTTTAAAAACCTATGAAGATATGCTGAAAATTGAAATTGTAAGGGTGGAAATATTCTTTGCGTTGTATTAACACAAATATATAATTAAAGAGTTTGCTTTCATAAAAGTTAAATTCTATTCCTTAAGCATTTTAGAAACTTCTTAACTCAATAAATTTTTTAAAAACTTTTTCTTTACACTTACATTATTTCATTTCTCATATCTTAAACATAATGAAATTAAAACTTATAATGTAATCTAAATATAACCATGTTGTCCAAATCTCTCTGAAAATCACTACAGCTAATTTATAACAAAAAAAAACCAAACCGAGAGGGTTCATATAAGCTTTACCAGCAATCAATACTGAATGCTACATATGTACTCAATGGCTTTGCAGGTAATAAAAAGTAAAATGTGATCGTATTAACTCCGATATTCGATAATTTGTAAATTGTTAAATGCTAAAATCTGTTTTTAATCTATTTCAGCTTAAATGAAATGGATTATACCCAAACTGAAGTAATCTACTTTTTTAAATGACTTAATAAGTCTAGATCGTCTAGACTGCCGAATATTTTAAATTTTTTCTTAAGAAACCTTATTGCTTTATAAATAATTAATGTTTCGCAAATCATATGTGTGCGCTAGTAATGATTATTGTTTGAATGTGTACAATGATTAAAATCCGTATTAATTTATTTCAGTTTTCATAGTGAATATAAAGTATGCATTAAATTGAATGGGATTTATAAACTATTTTATGGTTCCTATTTAATTTTACAGGTCTACACGTTACTTTTTTTATTTATATTAATCCCTACCACTCTTTTATTTTTAAAAAGGATGGAGGACACATCTGTTTTTATAGTAACAAGTGTTTATAATAATTTATGGAAACTATTTATTAACTAAAATTATACAAAGTAGCGGGAAGCGTTAAAATTGTAAAATCAGGAAGAATTAGTATAGGAGAATGTTTAGTGGTAGCAAACAAAATTATTATAAAACTGAATAATAATAATAATAATAATTTTTATTTGTTCTGTTGACTATTTACATAGCATAGGATATGTCAATAAAATAATTATTTATAAGAATAATACAGATGTATAACTAATGTAGGACACTACACTTAAAACAAATGTGTAGAACACAATTAGACATCACAGATTGTAATAAAAAACTCTTTTAAAGAGTAGTAACATTTTTTTTTATTAACAGAGATTTTATTTTTTGCTTAAAAATGTTTTTAGTAGTCTTCGAACGTATTAGGTAACTTATTGTATAGTTTTATAGCCAAGTACTTTGGACAGTTTTCGAACGTTATTAAATTGTGCGAAGGTACAGCGTGAGCCAAAAAGAATGGGGTCAAGTTGAATTTTGCATCACATAATTTGATAGTTTTGGATTAGTAGTACCCCGACACTATCCCCTCCACTTTTTTTACGTCAAAAGCCCCGCCCCCTGGGCCACCTCACCTTTTACTTTTTTATACGCCCACGTGGGACCGTATTTTCCACCCCTATGATTTCTTTTCAGAGGTCTTTTTCAACACCTTGATGGGATTTTTATCCCTAATTATTTTTGTTTTTATTCGCGTACCTGAGGGGGCGTATTTTCAACCCCTGTGGCTTCTTTCCAGAGGTCTCTTTCAGCCCCTTGATTTCACCCCTATGGTTTCTTTTCGGAAGCCTTTTTTCAACCCTTGATGGAATTTTCAATGTTGTACTAAGAGCCTTTTTTGACAGCCATGCCTTTTTTGTACTTGCTCACGTGAGGGGTGTATTTAGGGTTAGGTCTTAGGCTTGGGGTTGGTCTTGGACTTGGACTTGGATTTGGTCCAGGTGTTGGTCTTGTATTGGGCACTGGGGCTGTGTGACGGCTTCTTTTCGGTGGCCTTTTTCAACCCCTGATGGCAATTTCAATCCTGATTAAAGCCTTTTTGACTTTGTCATGCCTACGTGTAGGAGTCGTTTTTTGTTGATCATTTTTATTAGTTAATTAATTATTTTTTAACCCCGGGAAATTCTCGATCCTAATCTGTTGCCCTATAAGATGATTTTAAATCTGTATTCTGATAAGGGTGCGCAAATAATCATTAGATGTAAAAGATAGTTTATATAATCTGTGTCTACTATTAAAATTTATTAGAGCTGGTTCATCAGATATTCGAATGATATAAAACTTATTTAAAGGATTGATTAGGTAATTATTACGTGCAGGAAAAATTGACAGTATTTCCCCATATTACTATATTTGCGTATTTTTATCAAATGAGATTATTATTAAAATTATTACATTTATTTTAACTCCTATCTACAGATTGCTTAACATACGAAATTTATTAATACATTGATTACGTGTTAACTTGTAAGACACGTTTCGCTGAAGGGTATAACTGTATTCGCGTCCCAACATAATCTGCTAGCTTATAAGATGACCCTGTCTTAAAAATCTGTATTCTGATAAATACATTACAAGTTTTCATAATAAAATATTATTAGGGTAGGTTTACCTGTTATTTCAAGTAATTGTTTCAACATACATACATATTATATATATATATATATATATATATATATATATATATATATATATATAAAATGCATGAGAGTGTACCTTGTATTATTTGTTGTAATATGTGTTATTACACTTTCTTTTTAATTGCAGTTTGTAACCTTCTACCTACACAACCTTCAACTTATACACGAATGAATAACGACCTCCAATTGTTAATAACAGTATTGAATGGGGCCGTTTATGTATTTAATGGCTAGACCATATAAAATCATTTACACCTCGTTTTAATAGGGTTATCAGCTGTTCCTAATTGCAAGGTTGTTAAAACACGTCCTTGTCATGTACAGGTGGCATTTCGAAATGTTTAACTAGTGGACTGCTGTAAATGCATCATGCAATTAAAAGAAGAACAATAACTCCCTTTGATATTAAAAAGATGATTAATACCTTTGTATTTCAATTTAAAAAAATTAAGCGCTGTATTATGAGGGTCAATCAGCCCGGGCACGTAAAATAGACTTTTTAATTATGTCCATATAAATTGTTAAAATAATATAAGAACAAAAAGTGCCGATGTATTTAGCCGCCTGTTAGGACGGCGCAAAACTGTTTAAACGTTTGAAAAGTGGAATTTTCGACCTTAATGATATGGATCGTTCAGGACGTCCTATTAGGTTCGATGAAGAGCGATTGAATGACCTTCTTCATGAAAATTCACGCCAATCAACTAGGGAGTTGGCCCAGGAAATGGAATATGACCAATGATATGTCGACATCTGACAAGTTCAGAAACTTGGCGCTCTTTTGAGCAAGAACAACAAAAATTAACGTTCCACAATTTCCGCTCGATTGCTTGCTCGGAATCGTTCTACTCATGGTCACAATCAGAGGTGTTTGTATGTGAATATGAAGCAGAGAAGGCAGTGACTAAGTCCCAATGAACAAGCGACGCCTAGAGCGAAACAAGATCTTCACCCTCGAAAGACGATGTTGTTCGTTTGGTAGGACTGGGAAGGTATCATTCACTATGAATTGCTCAGGTGTAACCAAACAGTCAATGCAGAACTATATGTTGAACAAATTCATCGCCTCTACGAAGCTATTCGGGAAAAACGAGCCCATCGGCAGCATGACCTTCTTCATCACGACAACGCTCGTCCTTACATTGCTAATATGACAAAGAGAGCAATTCAAACACTTGGTTGGAAAGTATTGCCGCACCCTCCATACTGTTCTGATTTGACTCCGTCAGATTTTCACCTATTTCGATCACTTTCGAACAGTTTGCGGGGTGTTTCGTTCAATAATGATGTGCAATTACGGACTTGGTTGGATCATTTTTTGGAGTCAAGGCCGAACGATTCTTACCGTAGAGGTACCGAGAAACTTGTTATATGCTGTGAGGAAGTCGTTAATAATAACCGAAAATATATAATTGATTAATATGATGCAAATTTTTGTAGTAAAATATATTTTTTTTTAAATAAAAAATGCCATTACTTGTACTAGTGTTACTCACTTTGGCATGCCGTGTTTGTGTTTATATTTTCCCATAAAATATTATAGCAACTCAACATTGTATTTGGATTTGGATCATTATTGTTTATGATTGAATTCTTTTAACTCAACTAACTTTGCCTGTCCAACGTTTATCACGTTATTGTTGTTTATTTAGTATATTCTATAGATACAGTTAAAGGATTTATTTTATAAATTTATTTTTAAAAGATTTTGTTTGGTGAATGTATCAAAGTACATAAATTTTACTGGTTTGATAATATATTCCATTTATAATACAATACCGCCCGAAATAAGTAGTACTGAAATTAAATCGTCGGTGTCTCTATGCGCGTGCTGTCATACCCAAGTTGGCTAGTGTACACCTGTCAAGTAAACCTTAAACAATTAATTAGTAGGGCCTAATTTTTAAAAATGGTGTTAAGTACAGAGGAGAAAGTGTTTCTGGTAGAGCATTTTTTTTTGGCTCATACGGAATCGGCCGACGTAATGGTGCAAGTCTGCGATACGTGTGTAATCAATTCACACAACGGTTTAATAAACGTTCTCCAAGTAATGCTGTAATTTTAAAGGTTATTGAAAAGTTCAGAAATACGGGTAATGTATTGTGCCAACGAAAAGGAAACTCGGGACGTCCCAGAACAGTTAGCAATAACAATAACCATGAACGTGTTTTTGAGCAGATCTTAGCAAATCCGAAAGTCAGCCAGACAAGGTCAGCGTTGCAATTTGGTTTAAAAAGAACTTCCTTGCAAATAATCCTGAAGGAGCTGGGAGCATTTTCGTATGTGATTCAGGTACATCAACAATTACATCCTCGGGATTATCGCAGTAGAGAGGAATATTGCGCCAGAATTCTCGCATTACAGTATGAAAATCCTGAGTTTAAAAAAATGTATGGTTTTCAGACGAACCACATTTTGATTTATCGGTGCATGTGAATCGGCGCACAAATCGATTTCTAGGCTTTGTCAGACCCGATGTGGTTCAAGAAGTTCCTTTACATAGTGCAAAAGTGAGTGTCTGGTGTGCAGTTTCGGAACACGGAATCATTGGTCCATACTTCATCGAAGAGAATGGTAGGCAAGTCATACTAAATCAACAGAGGTACATACAAATTTTAACACGCTTTATCCCCGATCAACGTCAATTCTGTCGTGCATGTATTTTGGCATTTTGAGACCAATTTTTTCAGCAGGACGGGGCAACTTGCCATACTACTGCCGCAGTTCGTCAATTTCTTCAGGGACATTTTCCAAGCAGATTGATTTCACGATTTACTGACTTCCCTTATCCTTCAAATTCTCCAGACCTCACATCTCCAGACGCATACATTTGGGGCATGGCTAAAAATTCCGTTTTCAAAAGGATGAATTGAAGGATGCCGTTAGAGCCTTCTTCGCTGACCTGAGACAACCCTTATTCTATAACATGACGAAAAAATTAGTACATCGTTATGAAGTCTGTCTTGAACGATGAGGTGCACATTTAGAACATGTAATAAAGTGACAATAATATGTATTTCTTAAATAAATAAAACAATTACAAGTTCAGTACTGTTTATTTTGGGCAATACTGTAGTTTTGTGTGTAACGGTCCGCAAAATGTCATTTTAGACCCTACGCATCGACGGCAAAATGCAATTCTCCGTCAGTAGCCATGGACAGCGGGAGCAAAATAAATTACTGTCCGTTGTCATGGTCAGTGGATGCAAAACACCTTTCTGTCCGCTCAATTGTTTGTAGCAACGTGATAATTTTTCAGCAACTTTGTGTACAAATAAACCTAAGTACAAAACCTCAATCTTTTGTACCGAATTTAACGAATTAAACTTAATTGCAAAATGCAATTTGATAATTAATCTTGTTTGTTATTTGACGTATCCCCGTTGTTAGGTAAATTTGATTCTATCCCACATCGTAGCATATTGAAAATGTAAGCACTGATTGTGCACATAAATAACTTGAATTTAATTATGCATTCATATTTATTTATCGGTTGCACACAAAATTGTGGGTACGCCTCGACCGCCAATTTTACTTTCGGTCGTAAAAGTAGCCTTTTGCATCCTTCGCATAGAAATAACTATTCTTGGGTATATCTCATGACAACAACCTTTACTATTTCAGGAGAGTAATATTTTAAATGGTTATCTGGTATACATAGGGTTACAGTAAAAACATAACACTAAATACAGATTTGGTTTTAATTAACCTTTTAGTAAGTCAGCTTTAAATACAATTAGCATTGTCAAACTTTCTTTCAAAATTTGAACAGTTTATTATTTAATGCGATTGAAGTGCATAGCGCTACTGCACTTTTACGACAACTTTAATTTAATTTGGTCATGGGATCTTAAAGTATTTAAGAATTATTTGCACAATTGAAATTGAAATTGGAAGCTATAACTTACATTTCGGTAACCTTGTGTGTTATTTATTTTAAAGACAATATATGCTGTAATATTGTTTTACTAGCTCCAGCACTTTAATATTCTAAAGGTAGTTGCACGTTTTATGGCAATTAAATTAGTACTTATTTTGATAACGATAAGTATATCTAACGAGTTTGGAAAAGTTGATGGGAGTACATTTCACTACTTTATTTGTTGGCACAATATACAGGGTGTGATTAATTATTTTGGTACTAATTTGACCCATTAAATTTAGTGATTGTACCGAGTAACGCATTTATCTTGTTTGCTGTAATCATTCAAGTACCAAACGATAATTTCGTAGAAAAACATATGGCTAATCACAACAACATACGACCACTTTTGTAAATGGACTTCAAAAATCTCACGATCGTATTTTCGTCTGAAATCCGTCATCATATAACACAACCTGAAGCAGACGTGGTCAATGGAGTAGAGGAATGAAACAGAATAAATTGTGATTTTTGTTAAGGTAAAGAAGGGTTTGGGTATTATACTCGAATTTAACATTAAAACTTACTAATCGTATCATAGTTTGTTTTAGAATGCAATAATACCGCTTTTTTATTGGTATATCTAGTGTTACCAACGGGCGGAAACACTGAATTATTGGTATTCCAGTAACTGTTACCCTTAGTACGGCATTTGGGTGTTATTGACTTAACTTATACTTTACTGCATGACTAAATTAATACCTGTTTTAATTCTTAGCCTACCTTTCGGTAAAAAATTTACAACACATTATAGCCACGTTTTGTCTTTTTTTAGAGATAATATGTTGTTACGGTATAAACTGGCAGTAAAACGAAATAAGAGTGAAACTTACCCTTGCTCGACTAGTCAGCGGTTGGGTGGGTTCGATGTACTAAATTTTTCGCACAATAGGGTAGTTTATCATATACAAGTCCGAATAGGGGTTGAAACGACATAAAACCGGAAAAGGGCACCAGAGGATTTGAAATGTCACGATAGGGGTTGAATGCCTATATAGTTATATTAATACGCTAATAATTAACTTTACTTTAATCCAACCTAGTTCTGCTTGATACTTATTACTTTTAGTTAATTAGGTACAAGTCCTGATTAGCACTTATTATTTGTAAAAGCACGTTATTTATTATCTTTAATAATGTACAAGTTCGGAATAATTCTTAATATTTGTAACTTAACGAAAAAACCTGGTCTGTTTAGAGCAGGTTATTTAATTAACGGCAAACTGTGAACTTTACTTATGAAACTTTGGAACGAACGTTGTGTTTTTCCGCCAGAACCGAAGACATCTCCAGAGAACGACGAAAGCACTTGGCAACTTTAAACACTAAACACCTTTCTGGATCTCGAGAAGTCCCTATGGACCAACTACACATCAAGACATACTGGTCTCGTGAAGGTTGAACGATTATATGATCCCTTATTTGAGTCGTGAGGAAATGAGTACCCTGCTACGATAGTTCCTCCAACACGGACCTGGGTCAACGTTGTCCGCGGTAATCACTACGTCACCGTGACGAAAAAACTAGACGCTTCTACGCCTAAGCTACTACTGCTGTCGTGAATAATTTAACTTGTCGCCACATTGGCTCTTTAAAACCCCTTCATTTAATTAGCAAATTAAATAAAAAGGTACTCAACAACACCTTCTTCTTCTCGAAACCTTATCTAAGGAATGGATATATGGTAAATTAAAGTTTTCTAGCCCTTACTGCGCTGTATATAAAGACAAATTCTTTGTTTGAAACACAAACCTTGTCAATCGAAACGGTGCCGAGTTGGCGACTAAATTTAACTTTTCCAAAAGATGTACCATGCAATGTAATAATTTGAATGTGTTTTTTAATTTAGTTTTGTATGATGCAACGTCAACTTGATTTAACGAAACACCCAATTTAAAATAACGAAAAGATTTATTTATACAAAACTATCCTTATTTACAAAGACACTAACGAATGCTTCCTCTCATCTTAGTAAAAGGATTTTCCTGAACATCGATACCAAAACTGTAAGTCACATTTCCCTTTTAAACTTTCATTTTACTTTGATCAACCACAAAAGCTTCATTTTCGTTTTAGAAAATACAAAAAAAAATTCCTAAACCTTTCAGATACGCAAAAGACAAAATAAAACGTTCAACAAACATTGATGTGTTTATAATTTCCGGTTACAAGAGTTTACATTACTTTTAATATGTACGGTACAAATAATTTATAATTTTGAAAATTAGCGGCAAATCTATAATAAAATCGTGGACACGTCGCAACGTATAATGTACTCATAATCACGGTATCAAAAAATGTGCTCGACAGTGTATAATGTACGTCATGCAACCCTAGAGTTCGGAATGAGTGAAAAATTATAAAAAAATCATAAGAAACTTTATCATTCCTAACAGAAGCAGAACGAGACTTCGTAGAGTGGATAACGAAATGTAACCAGAAAGGATTTCCAAAAGGAAAGGAGAATGTTATTTAGCGATCCATAAAGGACTGCCACGATAAAAATGCCCAAGGTGAATAATATTAGCTATCAGTAGTGGGTTCAAGCAAATTGGAAGTTTATCTAAAAGAAAGGTATTCCGTTTTTTATTGATTATTCGACGTAATGTTTACTGGATTATTCAACATTAAGGCTATATCGTTGTCTATTCATTTTGAACAAACCTATAAATAGCCATAAATAGGTGTAAATTGTTTCGGTTGAGTTACAAACATTTCTCTAAAAACGGATAAGCTAAAATATTGTTCATCTGCATTAGTTAATGAGGTAACTTTACAAATGAAGCTTATTATAGAAAACAAGACCAAGTAAACAAAAGAACTAAGACAATTAAGATCAAGGCTATCTTTGTTACACAACCAACTAATTATGCTTTGAAAATCGTCTATAATATAATAGCAAAAATGTTTAAAAAAAATACAATTCAAAAGTTTTCTTTTATTATAAGTATTTAACGCGTTTCAATACAACACGTAGCATTTATCAGCAAAAAATATATAAGTAAAATAATAAATAGGTATGGTAATAAATCATTAAGTTGAAAAGCACATTTAATGTAAATTATAATTCTATATTCAAAATGTCTGTTAACGGTGAGTATATAAGGTCAACCTGTTCGCTCATTAAAGGTTTATAAATTTCGAATGCTTCAAAAACATCTGTTTTTATTTTACAAAAATGAAAAAATTTAATGGTGTTTTATAAAGTCATAAGGTGATTATTCACTATTAAATGTCTGTGTGTTTATATTTATAATATCGAAAGTGTTCCTTCTATCTAAGTTCCTAAGCGTTTACCCAATATACACAGAATTACAGAATGTGGAGTTTAATGTATAAACACTACACTTCAAAATCCCTATGGATTTTTGCCATCACATAAACGTTTTGAATGCTTTTTTGAAGTGCTCGATTTAAAAAACTTGGTTGGGGAACCTTATGCAAGTTGCTTTCGTAATTCTTTGCACTCGAACCTTAAACATTTCTAAGTAAGTTGTTTTAACATTAGTGTACTTAAATGAGACTTTATGTGCTTTTTTTCTTACAACAGTGAAATGTATATTTTTGTTTGGAATATTTTTGTAATTAGAACAATCAAATTTAACTCTTTGTGCCATTGTAAAGGCTTATATTTGTGAATACATTGTATTACATAAATGCTAATTTCAGTCACACAACCAATAAACCACGAATTTAAGCGCATGCACTTAAATCGTCTGAGGTTTAACGAGCAAGTATTTAATCAATTTAAGTAGTTAAGTATTTTTGCAGACAAGGTTCTCGCTGTAATATTTTTCTTATCTTTTATGTTTTAAAGGCGCCCAAATTATTCATTTTCATTTGGCTTAGAGCTGATTAGATTTTGGGAGAAATCCCGCGGCGGAGAAGGGAGTTTATTAGAGGCAGTTTTTGGTTTTTATCAAATATTTCTAAAACAGTTACATATTTCAAGGATATAAAAATACCTGATATAGTCCTTAAACATATCCATTAATTATGTTCTATGCAATTTTTTGATATTACGCGTAATTTAGCGGCAAAAAATTCCTACGGTAGAATTTAAGTGTTAGTTAAAAATTTTTTTTCTGAATAACGATTAATTTTTTTTTAAGCAAAATTTAATTTTACATAAATTTCCTTTATAAAGTTTGTTAATGTAAAGCGAAATAAATGTAAAAATTAAAAAAATATGATTGAAAATGCTGAAGCCATATTATCGATGTTTTTATAGAAGCGGGCGGCTTTGGATTTTTTTTACGTTAACATGTATTTATGTCTATTAACCTTTATACGACATGAAGTTTTAAATGTCATTCTGACAGATTATTGTTTTTGTTTTCAAAATGTTGCCTGTTTTCGTTATGAACGTATAAAAAAGAGATTGTATAGTTAAATAAAGTTTTAGACGCCTGTTTGACATAGATAATTGTTTTTGTTTTAACAACGTTGCCTATTTTTGTAATAAACTATTATGAGACTGCATAATTATCTTAAAAAAATTGTTATTAAAATTATTTCATTTTTTTGGTGGTGTTTCACACCAGATATTTTTAAAAGTGTTTTCTTATGCGAAAGTGCACTGAGATTATCTAGCCAGCTATGAAATTAAAAATCATTTAAGGTAAACGACATTGATTTTTTCATGTATCAATCTCCGCTAACGTGTTGTAAACTAAATTAAATAAATAAACGTTCGCGATCTTTTTGAAGAAGATGAGATATTCAACTTCCTCATAAACCTATATAGAAGACATTTTGCATTTTTTTTAAAAAGTGAAAAGCCCCGTAGTCAAAATTTCCATAAATGGGTTAATGAAAAAATGTGTCATGTAATCGTTGACTTTGCTGGGGACACTGTTTAACAGAAACCTTTTCTTACGTTACTACTCTCACAAGAGAAGGTTTATAGGTATAACCAAGGTATCCCGATGGAAGCATACTAAAATATGTGGAAAATTTCCGTTTTTTTCTTCACTGAAAGGTTTTCACTGTAAAAAAATCGCGTTTTCTTTAAATCTGCCGTAACATGACCGTTAAATGTAAACCTTATTACTATTATATATTATTAATAAAAGCTAAAGTATATGATACATTATGGATAAACGATAAGATTTAAAAAAGTTTTTTTTGGGATGGATTGGGATTTATTAGAGGTACACCTTAAAATTATGGTTTCATAATGTGAACGGAGCATATCAAAGCTCCTTTTAAACTGAGCACCCTACGTATTATTTGACTTTTGCTTCTACGATCAAAATAATGGTTAGTTTATTCCATCTAAACCTTAATGTTTTCAATTATTTTGTATTTTGTGAAAATCAGGAAAAATGAAAAATTTATCAAATATTTTCTTTTTTACAATATTTATACTGGAGCACACTAATTATTTAAAGTATACGTTCCTTTTTGTAAAAAAGTAACTGTCGTATACAGAGCGTTCAAAAATTAAGATTGAATAATTACGGGTTTTGGCATGAAATAACTTGTTTAACTTAAATAGGAGACCCTGTATTTTATTTCACCGATAAATGTAAAATTTGATTGTCCTTTGGACTGTATCAGGTCTTGTTGCGTATTTCTGTATTAAAAACTAGCAAAATGATAAAAATTAAGAAAAATACAATAAGAATTCAAAATGATGACCGTTTCACTGTAAGCACAGACGTATCTTCCTTTGAAAATTTTTAACTACACATTTCTGGGCTTACGTTTCGTAAGGCTTCTCTGATACGTTCTTTTATATTGTCTTGTATTGTTCGAACATATCACAACAGAAGAAAATTCGGCGCAATCAAATGTAGTAGGGTATTCTGTAGGTCCATTTCTTCCTACCCAATGAGTTTAAAAATAAACATTTAAAGATTCTCAGACCCTCCCTGTTGAAATATAGCGGAGCTCCGTCCATTTTAAGCCATATATTTGTTCTTATTTCAAAGGGAATATCTTTTAATAACATTGTAATCTGATCTAACCCAACAGTCCGGAAATTTTATTACATTTTTCTTTATAAAATAGGAACTAATTACATAACGACCCAATATGCCTCCCCATATATTTACAGACCATCTGTGCTGACTAAATCAGTATTATCAGTGGCTTTTTTGATTAATATTGTTATTCTGGGCAATTTGGCTTACCCTGTATGAGCATTTTCGACTGAGGTAACCACGGCAAACTCATTATTATCATTTTTTGTAATGGGATTTTTTATGGGAGTTTTGTTGTACCGAACACTCCCAATTTATTTAAACTGGATTAACAATCTTTAGAAAGCGGCCTCATTTGTGTGATTTTACTAGGAAATCTTTTAGCATAGACCGTAGACGGGAGATACCAGCAAACTATTTTAGAGACAGTCTTCGAAAATAAATATTCATTTTTCATCATTGTAACCAACAGAGGAAAAATTTATATAATATTAAATGTCAACTTCTAAAGGAACGCGTTTAAATAACAGGCAAATGAACAGAACGATCAGGACTTGTCAAAATGACACAGGCCACTAGTGAGTATCGAGTTCAGTAAAAAATCAGTATCTATTAAAAAATTGGCATTTTTTTTATTACAATGTGCAAAGTTACGTATCACCGAATATAGTTTTTAGTATAGTTTTTATTCAATCTTAATTTTACAACGCCCTGTATTTAACAGTTATTTTTTTACAAATAGATCTATAATTTAATTAATTAGTGCGATTGAGTATAAATATGATTAAAAAAAGAAAATATTTGTTGAGTAATTCATCATTAAAATTTTTCCTGCAGAATAATTCGAAAACGTTCATGTGGGATAAACTCTATTTAAACTTACCATTATTTTGATTGAAGCAACAATAAATCAAATAATATATAGGGTGTTCCGTTAAAAAAACTTAACTTTGATAAGGTCCCAAACTTTGAGGCACCCTGTACATGTCATTTTAAGGTGTACCTCTAACAAGTCGCATTTCGAAACCAATTTTTTTAAATTTTATAGTTTGGTCTTAATATTCCGTGTCGTATCCCATCAATAACCTTGTAAATTGTTGTTACATGAAATTATGTCCAATACAAAAAATATTTGGGTGAAATTACCTGAAGTAACTGATCAACTAGGAGCAAGTTATAAGAAATTTTGTCTTTTAAACACATGTTGAACGTAATTTAAACTTATATTAAATGTAACTAATTTTTGTAAATTTGTATTTCAGGTATGTGTTAAAATCGAAATAAAACACCCTTTTTTTTGTCGAAGCAAGGTAAGTACAGTAGTATTAGAAATTTGTAGCATATCTTGTAATCGTTATTTTGAAACGGCGACTTGAAAGGGAGACACACTCCACAATCTCTTTTTTAACTCTCCAGATAATGCTACTGTAGTCGGTTAGGAAACGGTGTAACCCTAACAAACGAATACTGAATTATAGGTTATTTAACAAAATTGGATAATTAAGCACTAAATATTTTTAGTTGTTGCCCATCTTGTTTTAAAGAAACTACTTTAAAGTTGCCGCAACCTCAGGAATATTTAAAAATTTAAACAGTTTTCTTTTTTACTAATTTTCACGATTGAATTATTTTTGCAATGAATAAAATATGAAGCAAATCAATTTGAATTTATATATAGATGTCTAAAAAGGAAAAAAGAAAAGAAACGTATATGAAAACGAGAAGAAAACTTAGAAAAAACTAATGCAAAAATAACAACGTTCTTTCAAAAACCAACCATTTCTCACAAAAACCTTATAGGTAATATAAATGTGATAATCGTATAAATGGTGTAAAAATGTTCTCATAACAAATCGTTAAACTAACTAGAGATACAAACCATTCACCAAAAATAATGCCTTTGTCCCAGTCGGTAGTTTAAAGTGGGCCGATTCAATCTTTTGATTTGCTTAATTACCACAAATTTATGCAGTGTTATTTCCACTTAACATAAATAATAAAAATGATCTCGGACGCCAAGTTATTTTTTAATTATGCTCGGAATAACTAAACCGAGGTTTACAATAAAAATTTTACCAAAATGTAAAAAATAAAAAATATACAAACTATGTTTATTAACATTTAAAATTAGAATTATATAAAATATATCTTAAAAACTAGTTACAGCCTTAAATTACTAAATAATGGTTATAAATACCTGTTCGAAACTTTTGTACACAAACTTTTTAATAAAGTCTGGTATCTAAACTATTACGGAAATGTAAACCAAAGGTGATGTCATTTTTGCACCAATATTGTGCAACATATCGTAATAACAATGCTGTACGTTGTAAACCATACCAAAAGTTAAATTTTTCTTATAAATTGCTCTTCAAGAAATTTTGGGTAATCCCAGGTTTATTGCATTTTCTCGAAAGTTCAAATAAAAAATTGTGATTAAAATTTAAATCTGCCTTGAAGGCAAAATTTCAATCATAAAATGAAAGCGTACGTAAAGGTAGAATTTAATAATAATTAAAATAGAATTAAATGTGCAAAAAAATAATAAAATAAAAGTGCCTGCAAAGAGCAAATGTTTTAGATTTTAAGATAATACGAGTTAAATTATCTTACCCTTAAATCAATGGCACTTTTCACAAAATTTAGGTGGAAACCCAAAAATGGCTTCCTGCATCAGTCAGCGTACCACAAGAAGTGAAAAAAAAATGGACGCTTAGAATATCTGGTGATGACGCGTTGCGCGAAAATATGAAAAAATAATTTAAAGAAGTGGGAGTATAAATTCTTAAGAAGATATGCACTTAACTTACACCAAAATGCAAATTAAGTTGCCTACCACATACCTATAAATCATTAATAATTAAAAACTTTTTTTCTTATATTTACAACTAAATGAACGAAGAACATAAATTACGGTATATTTTAATACAACTCAAAATGGGTTGTTACAACCTCTGTCTACATAAACGGATAATGGGTTTAATGATTTGCATCATTTAAGTGAACATTTGAGTTACCACGAAAAAAGTAAGTTACATTTCCAGAATTTGAAGCAATGGACAGATTTTTTAAATCGAATGAAAAAGAATATAACTATAGATTCTGAAGCACAAAAGATGTTCAATAAAGAAACAAAATGTTGACATGCCGTTATTGAGCGTATTTTTTATGCGGTTCAATTTTTGGCTGAACAGAACTTTCGAGGTACTAAGTAATCAATTATATGAAAAAAATAATGGCAACTTTTTGAAATGTATCGAAATGACCCTATTACGTCTCAACGTATCAACCGGTCTCAAATGAAAGCGCACAAAAATGTGCCTCATTATCTTGGGGATAAAATCCAAAACGAAGTTATAACTTTATTAGGAAGTAATGTTAGATCTAAAATTATAAACATGACGAAAAAATGTAAATATTTTTATATCATCCTCGACTGTACAGGTTGTCCCATTTTCGCATGTTTTACGGGGTATTTCGCTTATTTTTTAGGTTAGAACCTTGCGATTTTCGCGACACCGTGCTATTTTTTAATGAAACCAAAGATGCACTAATCAAATTTCCCATAGCCATCTTAGTTTGTGTGCTACAGGGTGATTTTGGAAAAATTGGATTTTCAGTCATCCCCTGTAACTCTGTTATTATTAAAAAAGTAAAAACTGATATTTGTAGATTTTTTTACGTAGTATCCAGTGGCGATACTCAGATTTCCTTTAGAGGTCACAGTTTTTGAGATATTGACATAACCTTTTTTTTATGGGACACCCTATATATTTTTTGTAAATCTTTTTCCCCTTGCCAAGAGCTTTTCAAAAATATAGCAGAGTCTATATTTATTTTTATAAATAACGTGACAAAATGATTTTTTTCCATAATTTACATTGATAACGGTGGATATCCGTGGGTAACCATGGTAACGCAAAAAACAAAATAATTAACGTGCTGCCGTTACTTAGTTATTTGATTTTTGAAGTTTCTGCTTCGTTGTTTTTGTTTATTGTTATCGTTCTTCTTCTTGTTGTTGTTGTTTAATTATTTTTTAATATGGCTCGAAACCAAAAATTTTAAATCTTTGAGAAATATGATATGAATACCTGCTTCATATTATCTAATGAAAACGCAGACCAGGCCTTAGAACTCTTGTCTGAACAGGTGAGTTAATCTTTACCTTAGAATTTGTATTTATTTTGTATACCTATTTTGTCATATAGATATCCCGAAAGAAGACAACCCGAGAGAAGAATATTTCAAAAATTAAAATTTAATCTTTGCCAATATGGATGTTTTAACAAACCTCGACCCCGAGTTGACAACAAAGAGAACGAGGAATCAGAGATCAACGTTTTAGCAGTTGTTCAAGCCACTCCTGAAACCTCGTGTAGGAAAATAGATGAAGAGACCGGTGTGTCTAAAACAACAGTGCAAAGGATTTTAAAAAAACATAAATTCAAACCCTACAAGTATAAACTTGTTCATCATCTGCACCCTGGTGATGCTGAACGTAGATTGGAGTTCTGCAATTGGTTTATAAATATGAAAACTCAGGACAATAATTTTGAAAAAAAAAATAATTTGGTCAGATGAGGCACATTTCACAAGTTCGGGAATTCTTAATAGACTCAACTCGCGGTTTTGGAGTCAAGAAAACACCCACGTGATTTTTCCTAGAGCGCGTCAAGGCAGGTTCGGATTTAATGTCTCCTGCTTTATTTTTAACCGAAAAATTAATAGTTCACAAGGTTTATGAAGAAAACCTAAACTGTAATGGGTACTTACAAATTTTGCAAGAAAAAACTATGAACATTTTAGAAGATTTTCCTCTGGCTCAACTGAACGATATATTCTTCCAGCAAGATGGGGCTCCAGCCCACAATGCTAGAATAATACAAAACTGGCTAAATGAACGTTTCCCCAGGAGATGGATTGGAACGAATGGACCTGTTAGATGGCCACCACGATCACCGGATCTCTCGGTTTTGAATTTTTTTTGTGGGGATATTTAAGAATAAAATTTATTCAAGGCAATATGCCAACATACAACAATTACAAATTGCAACGGAAAATGCTTTTGCAGAATTACGAAGACAATCATTTATTTTGGAAAATGCTATTAAAAGAATTTATAAACTTTGTGAAACTTGTAGGAGACATAATGCTCTGCAATTTGAACAATATTTGTGATTAATTAATTATTTTGTTTTTTATCATTGTAAATTATAGAAAAACATCATTTTGTCACGTTATTTATAAAAATAAATATAGAATATGCTATATTTTTGAAAATCCCTTGGCAAGGGGAACAGATTTTAAAAAAATATATAGGGTGTCCTATTAAAAAAAAAGAGGTTATGTCAATATCTGAAAAACTGTGACCTCTAAAGAAAATCTGAGTATCGTCACTGAATTCTACGTAAAAAAATCTACAAATATCAGTTTTTACTTTTTTAATATGTCTGACTATAACAGAGTTACAGGGGATGACTGAAAATGCAATTTTTCCAAAATCACCCTGTATCACAAAAACTAAGATGGCTATGGCAAATTTGATTATTGCACCTTTGGTTTCATTAAAAAGTAGAACGGTGTCGCGAAAACCGCGATACCCCGTAAAACATACGAAAATGGGACAACCTGTACACCCGATGTCAGCCACCAAGAACAGATTTCAGTATGTATCAGATTCGTCAATTTAAACGATTCGGAAATTAGTATTGAAGAACACTTTCTAACTTTTCGTTCTGTTACTGATGTTACCGGTGAAAGTTTAACAAATTTTTTAGTATGGACGTTAGAAAATTATGGATTAGATATTTTTAATTTACGCAGTCAAGGCTACGATAACGAGGCAATGGGCAAACATGAAGGGTAAGCATAATGGTTTACAAAAAAAAACACAAACAAAGAGCATTATTTGTACCCTGTTATAACCATAGGCGATTTTGAAAAAACATATATCAAATTTGACTTTAAAGCCGGTGTCAGATACCAGATGGTCGAGCCTTTAAGGGATCCTACGCGAAATATACAGTGCTGTTTTTTAAATTACTTCTGCTCATAATTTTGATAATGCTGCAAAGAATGACGATTTTATGGTTTAATATATTAAGCAAAGTTAATGTAGTGTCCAAAATTTTACAAACTAAAAATTTTAATATTGTGCAAGCGTGTGCTGGTTTAAGTAATTTAATTGATTTTTTAAAAACATGTCGTTCAGATAACAGTTTTAATAATTTATTGAAAGCTAGAGAAGTCGTGATTTTGTTAGATATCCATCCAAAATTTAAAGATGAGAGCGTTTTAAGGCCTCGAAAAGTTAAAAAACAATTTAGTTACGAAGGTGACGATGAACCAATACAAAATGAAGAATTAAAATTTAAAGTACTTTGTTTTTTTTTAATTTGATAGAAATTTGTGTAAATTGCAACGAAAAACATTCCTCTAGGTCAAAGGAATGCTCGATCTACAAATCAGAAAAAAAGATACAGGAAATCAGAATCACACAAAACGTAAGTTTTTCTGAAGCCAAAGCTATGGCACAAACATCTGTTGTCACGTCAGCTAGCACTTATGCTCAAATTACACAACCTAAGGATAACAATAAAGAAGTAGTTAGTGAAGTGTCAAAAGTTATACTACCGGTCTTACAAAATACCATTCAATCCCAAATAAACAGTCTAAAAACAACATTAAAGGAATACATACATGAAATATCGTGCACAACTACCGATATTGGGAATGATATGGAAACGGAAAGTTTTTCCGAGAAGAGAAAAAGAACCGCTCCTATATACCCCACTTCTGTCGGGGAAATAGACGAAACCTTTATTGACCCTTCCCATAGGAAACAAAAAAAGAAAAAGGTGGGATGGCCAAAGGGCGTCCCGCGCAAGAAAAATACTTGCGATACAAATAATGTTGCGGAGTCGTCTGCTAATTTGGTAGCACCTAAAAGGTGAAATAAAGTCTGAGTTTTGATGTGATATTTATACCTGTGATATTTTATCTTTTATTGATTTTATGTGATATCTCTGATCTGTGATATTATATCTTTTATCGATTTTTAATGTGATATTTTTGATCTGTGATATCTTACTCTTTTATTGACTCGTATTATCTTGTCTAGTCAATTTATATGTTTTTAGTCTTAAGATATTTAAATATTTACAAATTGTCTTGTCTTTAAATTTTATTTATTTTTCGTTTGTCTGTCTTATACATTATATAACTTATTAAAACGTGTCTGTCGTATAAATTATATCTATATAAATATAATTTGTGTTCAAAAATCTTAAGGTGAACCAGTAGTGTATTAAAAATAATACATTCGATAAACACGATAATATAATACAGTGGAACTGCAATGGTCTACGTATCCACTACCCGAACCTTAAGATGATTTTAGCTAAATATCAACCGTTTTGTGTATATCTTCAAGAGACTCACTTGAAGGGTGTCAATAGTTTCCATTTAAGGGAGCACAAAACTTTTAACAAGAATTTTAATTTAAATAATAGAGCAAGTGGAGGGGTCTCAATATACACAAAAGACAATATACCAGCCAAAGCAATCCCCATTAATACAACACTTCAGGCAATTGCTGTAGAAATTGTTTCACCAATTAAGGCTACGATCTGTAATGTGTATCTCCCAGATTCCAATTGGAGTTTAACTGAACTTGAAGATTTAATAAATGAACTCCCATATCCCTTTCTGTTAGTCGGTGATTTTAACGCACATTCGACATTATGGGGTTCTAATGATTCTGATCGACGTGGTCGCATAATTGAAGACTTCATAAACAATAATCCAATTGTACTGCTCAACACAGGAGAGCCTACTCACTTCAACAGCAAACCAAATAATTTTACAGCAATTGATCTCAGTTTCTCCACACCTACACTAGCGCTAAACCTTAATTGGACGACAGACGATGACTTCTAAAATAGCGATCACTGTCCCATTCACATTAAACTGCCAACGAGACAAATATTTACAAAAGTACCAAAAAAATGGAAAATTAAAGACGCTAACTGGAAGCTATTCTGTGAAGCGTTAACTGACTATGTTAACCTGTCTACAGAAGGAATAGATGAAGATGTCGAACATTTCACCAAAAAGGTTATAAAGGCTGCAGAAAATCTGGAAAAAGGTTAAAAAAATTGCAGGAAAACCCTATGACGAGCCATCCAGAATACTAAATATCAATAATAAAATAATTGAAAAACAAGAAGAAGTTGTAGAAGCATAACACTTTGAAGCGGTCAGTAGCTCAGCTAATTATAGTGCACACTTTTCCACAATAAAGAATAACACTGAACGAGAAATCAACTTTTATTGCGACGAACATTTTGATTACAATAGTCCTTTCTCCTTTGAAGATCTGCAAAGAGCTCTGAATAAATCGAAAAACTCCACGCCGGGTAGTGACCGTATTCACTATGCGATGCTGAGAAATCATCCGATACCTGAAAAACAAAAATTATTAAGTATATATAACGGTATATACTCAGTTGGTACTTATCCTATAAGTTGGAAGCAAGCAACTATAGTACCAGTTGCTAAAGGAGATAAAGACCACACAAAACCCGAAAACTACAGACCCATATCACTCACCTCCTGCATTAGCAAAGTTTTGGAAAGAATGGTCAATGACCGGTTAATATGGTTTCTGGAATCCAACTTATTGTTATCACAGCGACAAACTGGATTTCGGCGGTTTCATTCTGGTATTGATCATCTGGTTTATTTGGAGAATAGTATCCAAAAATCATTTCTCCAAAGACATCATATGGTAGCCGTAAGTTTCGATCTGGAGAAAGCATACGACCTGACCTGGAGAAACAACATTATTAAAAAATTACACGATTGGGGACTTAGAAGTAATTTACCGCTATTTATCAAAAACTTCCTATGCGATCGAACTTTTAAAACCAGAATTGGAACAATTGAATCTTCACCACATAGAATGGAAAATGGTATTCCACAAGGGTCTGTTATAAGTGTACTTTTTTAATTGCAATCAATGACTTGATTGAAAGTGTACAATCCAATAAACGGCTGCTTGTACGTAGACGATCTGACCATGTTCTACATTTCAAACAGTACAGAAGATCTCCAAACAACGATGCAGAACGGAATTAATCATTTAGTGCTGGTAGGAGAGAGAATAGGCTTCCGATTCTCAGTCTCTAAAACCACTGCCATACACTTTTGTAGACTCCGACATGAACACGGTGACCCTATCCTCTTCATTAAGGATTTTAAAATTAACTTCCAAAACAGCATCAAAATTCTTGGCGTAATTTTTGACAAAAAGTTATATTTTCGCGAACATATTCAAAAGCTAGAAACAAAATGTAAAAGGAAATTAAACATTATCAAATGCATGTTGGTTATTACCTGGGGTGGAGATAGAAATACACTGTTGCAGTTATACAAAGCCTTGGTACTGTCAACCATGGATTATGCATGTGTATTATACTCATCTGCACGTCAGTCCCACTTAAAGCGGTTAGACAGAATTCACGTAAGAGGACTAAGAATGGTAAATGGCGCATTCCGTACCAGCCCTGTACAATCCGTGTACTCATATTGTAGCGTACCACCATTAAACCTACGAAGATTTAGATTACAGTTCAATTATGTACTAAAAACATTAACTGTACCTAACCATCTAAATTATTCAATATTACATGATAAGGAAATGTTAGAACATTATCAATCAAAACCAACCATCATACGAACTTTACTAAAAGCTCAAGAACTAAACATTACCATACCGCCAATATTTATGCAATCCGTAATTGAGTATCCACCGTGGGATATACCCAACGTTTCCTACCGTTTAGATCTAGCAAGTTATCCAAAAGCAAATACGTCAAATGAAATGTATAGAAATATATTTTGTAACATCATACACGAACTGAAACATAATAAAATAGTACACACAGATGGATCTAAAACATCTAAGGGGGTTGGTAGTGCCATTTACATGGAAAACCAAGGTCACTACTGGGCACTTAACCCATTGCCAAGTGTGTACGCAGCTGAACTGTATGCGGTTTTTCAAGCTATTCTATATCTAAATCATGTAAACGTCCTTTCAAGTATGATATGTACAGACTCAATAAGCGTAATTACGGCTCTTATGAACAAAGAACAAACTAAAGACCCTTTAGAAAACACTATCAAAGCGATGTTACACAGCATGGGGAACGATGGGAAATCTATAGTTTTCATGTGGGTACCTAGCCATGCCGGGATAGCGGAAAATGAATATGCGGATGTAGCAGCTCGTAAGGGAAGCAACGCAATAGAACAAGACAATATTCCAGTCCAACCAGGTGATCTTAGACGACACATAAAAACAAAATTAAATGAACACTGGCAGATAGAATGGGATAAGACAACAACATTTTAAAAAAAAATTAAAAAATCCGTTCACCCTTGGCAAAACATACATTCTTTAAAAAGAAGGGAGGAGGTGGTACTCACTAGAATGAGAATTGGTCACACAAACCTCACGCATTTACACCTTCTGGGGAAAAAGACACCAGAAAGATGTAATTCATGCAACGTACAAATTACAATTCAACACATAATGCTAGATTGCCCTTTATATGAAGACCTAAGGACAGAATTGAGTATACCAGATTCACTGGTTTCAATTTTTGATGATCGCGCAACTGGAATTAATCGTTTGTTAACGTACTTAAAAAGGTGTGGTCTTTTCACGAAGATATAAGAAAAATCGTTAATAGCTAATGGCCGTAGTAGACGATGCTAAAAAAAAAAAAAAAAAAAATTACTACAACCTCTGGTCACGATACATTCGAACTGTTATCTGCCCATGTGGCAATTTGCAAATTTTTATGGAATATTTCGGAATTTAACAGTCACTCTGAATCGGAACAGCTAGAGTTTTGTACAAAACTGGAGGCTATATTAACTGATAAAAATCGAAATGTTTTTGTAGAATTTTGAGAAAAGCATTACTTATTCGCCAATTACTACCCTAAATTACATTGTAAGCAATAATTTACATAATTTTCCAAACATTTTTTTACCTTACGAATGTTATTGGCAATGCCAATTTCCATAGCCACAGCGGAAAGATCGTTTTCCAAATTAAAAATCATTAAAAACTATTTAAGTTCTACTATGGTACATGAACGATCGCAAGATCTTGCCATCATTTCAATCGAGTCTACTTTAATTGAAGAGTTAGATTGAAAGGTTAATATAGTTTAAAAAAAAACAAAGCGCGTAAAATCCAGTTCGGTTAAAATATGTTCAATGTTCCAATAATTTTGTTTAAAATTTTTGCATTTAGGAATAAAATTTAAAAAATTTAAAATTACTGTATAATGTTATTTTAAAAATAATTTTATCCATTATCTAACATCCCATGTTAATTCAATTCTGATAACGGTTTTGATCATTCGTGTGATTTTAACTTGAAAAATTCTAAGCACATATTCAGTGCAAGACAGAAGTTAAAACAAAAAAATTCTACTATTTTATAGCAAGATTTTGTTTTGAGTACCACAATCCACAACTATTGTTGTCAACGATATATTAATAATTCGTCTCCACGGCCTTCTTATTTAGTACTCGACCCTTCCTGGCCAGGCTTGTCTCAATCGCACCATTTACTTAAATCCTTGTGCCTTGTGTTATGGTGTAATAATCAGATTTATGCAACATCAAATTAGACAAGTTATATAACAATTCTTGCTTCAGGTTTAAATATCAACACAATCAAGTTATTGTTAGGGAAATCTACAACGATTTTGCACAATTATATTCCATTCTTTTTGTTTAATAAAGTAAATTCGAATGTATCTGCGTCTTTTAAAAGTAAAAGAACGTTACTTTGCTAAATATTTTTTGTCTTTTAAGGTAAAAGCCTGAAATTGGAGGTAGCATAATTGGCATTTAAAATGTCTGTAAAATACACACACCAGAATAAATCAAAGCAAAAAAAATTTTCTGATAATGTTCCTCTATCAACATTATATATGTTACATACCAAATTAATTATTGCTTAATAATTTAAAAGTTTGTTTTTCTTTCGATCTCTATTTGAAATGGAAATATACATTTTTCATTAACGTGATATAATTAAGATAAACATTCTGGCGCTTTAATAAAAGCGAGAAAATAAATTCAAAGTACAAGTTACTTGAAATAAATAACTAACGTGTTTAAATTTTCATGATCAAATATACTTTAAAATGTTGCTTTAGTTGTTTAAACTCTTTATAGTAGTCCGTTTGCTAAACCCATTTTACGTTTAGGAGTTGTTAAATTAAACTTCAGGGGACTTTTATTTATTGGAAGCTATTCAAGTTGCTGATTGCTTCCCCGTGGAGATGTAAATGTAAATGAATAAGAGAGAATTCGAAGGAAATGTTTTAAAAGAAATTAGATTACTTATTTAAATAAATAAATATTTTTAAATTATGTTGTGTAGTAGAAAACATTTAATTTAGGAAATCAAATATCTACGTTATTCTCCGCCATCGAACATATAACATTTTGAAGCTATTAGGGTGAGTTACAGCAAGTTGATTTTAGTTAATTTTATGTTTAATTGTAGAGTGTGGGTGGCAGTATTAATTATGTTCGCTATTAGTCCTGTGTACAGCTGCAAATGGTTTTCCTCCTACCTTAGTGACCGTGACCACCACTGTGCCCTAGCTTTGACGGTTTAATACATTGAACAATAAGGTAAATTTGAAATGTTATATTAATAATTAAATATTTTGCTATATTTGAATGCACTTCAATACGACAATAAATTTGAATTATTGTCTAGTAAAATAAAGAACTGACACTCCTAGACTGTCGCCGGAAACGCTGATTAATGAAATTTAGTGTAAAAGAAATGAATCAGAAATCCTCAAGCTGACTCCTTTCGTCATCGTTGAGTTTCATAATGTTAACCAGGTTAATAGGTTTAAACATGCAACATTTTAGAAAGTGAACAAAAAGTGCATGCTGTTGCCACCTTATTTTTCATGTTTAAGTTAATTTCAGTTTTTGAAGAAACTTTTTGCTTTGAAGAATTGAGTTCGATATCGAATAAGCACTGTCTTGGCTAAATAATAACTAAGCTGTAAACTACAATTTTATGGAATAGGAAAGGATAAGGCTTTTAATAATGCAATTTCACAGGAAAGCGTAGGAAAACCACGATGTCAATAAGAATAACAAATACAGTCTAGAGACAAAAAATAACTAGCTACAAGTAGATTGATTTGATTTGTAGATCCGGTAGGGTATAAAGAGTTCGAAAAAGCATAATCAGCTTTATACAACATTAACTACCACTTTTCGATGTGAAACTTTAACTTTGATACCACATAGAGATCATAATGTACATGATATAGCTATTAATTGAGATTTAAAGATCGTCATACACAATTTATGAGTACTAAAAATATCTGGTGTGGAACAACACACGATATTACAACCTACAAAATGGAAAATATAAGAAATGAAATAATTTTTATAGCAGTTTTTTAGGATAAATGTGCCACCTCTTTTATAATAACGAGACACAAGCACGGACACAGGCACAGACGCACGCACGCATACGCAGAAGCACGCGCACGCTGCCGCGGACACGCACACGCACACACGGACACGGACACGGACATGGACACAGACACGGACACGGACACGGACACGGACACCGACACGGACGTCGATGCAGTCATAAACAATTTATGAGTACTAAAAATATCTGGTGTGGAACAACACACGACATTACAACCTACAAAATGGAAGTTATAAGAAATGAAATAATTTTTATAGCAGTTTTTTAGGATAAATATGCCACCTTTTATAATGAGACACAGGCACAGACACAGACGCACGCACGCACGCACGCACGCATGCGCGCACACGCATACGCGGACACGGACACGGGCACGGATACAGACACGGACACGGACACGGACACAAATACGGACACGGACGCCGATGAAGACGCAGACGCAGACGCACACGGGGACCCATACACGGACGCACACGCGGGCGTGGACCCACACGCGGGCGCACACGCAAACACGGACTCGGCACGCACGCAGACGCGGACACAGACACGGACGCGGACACGGACACGGACACAGACGCGGACACAAACTCGAACACGGACACGGACACGGACATGGACACGGTCACGGACACGGACACGGACACGGACACGGACACGGACACGGACACCGACACCGACACCGACAAAGACACAGACACAGACACAGACACAGACACAGACACAGACACAAACACCGACACAGCCACAGACACAGACACAAACACCGACACAGCCACAGACACAGACACAGACTCAGACACAGACACAGACACAGACACAGACACAGCCACAGACACAGATACAGACACAGACACAGACACAGGCACTGACACAGTCACAGTCACAGACACAGACACAGACACAAGACACAGACACAGACACAGACACAGACACAGACACAGACAGACACAGACAGACATAGACAGACACAGATACAGACAGACACAGACACGGACATAGACACAGACACAGACACAGACACTTACACTGACTCGGATACAGACACAGACACAGACACAGACAAAGACAACAGACACAGACACTGACACTGACACTGACACAGACAGGGACACAGACACAGACACAGACACAGACATAGACACAGGCACAGGCACAGGCACAGGCACAGGCACAGGCACAGGCACAGGCACAGGCACAGGCACAGGCACAGGCACAGGCACAGGCACGGGAACAGGCACAGGCACTGACACAGACACAGACACAGACGCACACAGACACAGACACAGACACAGACACAGACACAGACACAGGCACAGACACAGACAGACACAGACACAGATATAGGCACAGACACAGGCACAGGCACAGACACATACGCAGACTCAGGCGCAGACACAGATGCAGACGCAGACGCAGACGCAGACGCTGACGCAGACGCAGACACAGAACCAGGCACAGACACATACACAGACACAGATGCAGACACATACACAGTCACAGACACAGGCACAGGCACAGACACAGACTCAGACACAGACACAGGCACAGGCACAGACCCAGACAGACGCAGACGCAGACGCAGACGCAGACGCAGACGCAGACGCAGACGCAGACGCAGACGCAGACGCAGACGCAGACACAGACAGACACAGGCACAGACACAAACATAGACACAGGCACAGACGCGTATGGGGACGCGGACACGGACACGGACGCCGACGTGGAGTCGGGCGCGGACCGACGGATCGACGACACAGACACGGATACGGACAGACCGACGACAGACACAGACACGGACACGGACACGGACACGGACACGGACACGGACACGGACACGGACACGGACACGGACACGGACACGGACACGGACACGGACACGGACACGGACACGGACACCGACACCGACACCGACACAGACACAGACACAGACACAGACACAGACACAGACACAGACACACAGACAGAGACAGAGACAGAGACAGACACAGACACAGACACAGACACAGACACAGACACACACACACACAGACACAGAGACAGAGACAGACACAGACACAGACACAGACACAGACACAGACACAGACACAGACACAGACACAGACACAGACACAGACACAGACACAGACACAGACACAGACACAGACACAGACACAGACACAGACACAGACACAGACACAGACACACAGACAGACACAGACACAGACACAGATACAGACACAGACACAGCCACAGACACAGACACAGACACAGACACAGACACAGACACAGACACAGACACAGACACAGACACACACAGACACAGACAGACACAGACACAGACAGACACAGACAGACACAGACGGACACAGACATACACAGAGAGAGACAGATACAGACAGACACAGACACGGACATAGACACAGACACAGACACAGACACAGACACAGACACATACACAGACACAGACACAGACACAGACACAGACACAGACACAGACACAGACACAGACACAGACACAGACACAGACACAGACACTTACACTGACACTGACACAGACACAGACACAGACACAGACACAGACACAGACACAGACACAGACAGACACAGACACAGACACAGACACAACAGGCACAGGCACAGGCACAGGCAAAAGCACAGGCACAGGCACGAAACAGACACAGACACAGACGCACACAGACACAGACACAGACACAGACACAGACAGAGACACAGACACAGACAGACACCGACACAGATATAGGAACAGACACAGGCACAGGCACAGACACATACGCAGACAGGCCAGACACAGATGCAGACACAGACGCAGACGCAGACGCTGACGCAGACGCAGACACAGACCCAGGCACAGGCACAGACACAGACACAGATGCAGACACATACACAGTCACAGACACAGGCACAGGCACAGGCACAGACACAGACCCAGACGCAGACGCAGACGCAGACGCAGACGCAGACGCAGACGCAGACACAGCACAGACACAGACACAGACAGACACAGGCACAGGCACAGGCACAGGCAAGCAACAGACACAGGCACTGACACAGACACAGACACAGACACACAGACACAGACACAGACACAGACACAGACACAGACACAGACAGACACAGACACAGATAAGAACAGACACAGCACAGGCACAGCACAGACACGCAGACTCAGGCGCAGACACAGGCAGACAGACGCAGACGCAGACGCTGACGCAGACGCAGACACAGACACAGGCACAGGCACAGACACAGACACAGATGCAGACACAACACAGAAGCACAGGCACAGCAGGCACAGACGCAGACAGACACAGACAGACACAGACACAGACGCAGACACAGACCAGACCAGACAGACGCAGACGCAGACGCAGACCAGACCAGACACAGACAGACACAGGCACAGACACAGACAGACACAGGCACAGACCAGACACAGACACGGAGACACAACGAGCACAAGGCACAGACACAGACACAGACACAACAGGACAGGCACAGACAGACACGGACACGACACAGACACGACACAGACACGACCAGACCAGACGAGACACGGACGACGGACACAGACACGGACACGACAGACACACGACACGGACAC
>JARFJB010002453.1:157500-469465 GCA_036346205.1 Vesta saturnalis | reverse complement strand
ACGAACTATTATTTGTAAAGAAACTACTTAATTCTCAACAAACTTAGTAAGCTGCCTCTCGATGTCAATCGTAAACCAAAACTTATACTTCGTTTTCAGAATAGGGATTCTAAAGGCGATTACCATTTGTAAAAATTTCGAATACTTAACAAAAAATACGTTACAGTCTAAACGCTTCCAAAAGTTTATGCATTATCAAGTTCAGTTTCATGAACTTATATTATATTTCAGAAGTCCGGTATTAATTAATAACTTATATTTCGATACTAACGGCAAATATTCGATAAAATCACGACCACGTGACAACTTGACTAGTTAATTTCAACGTTTAAGAAAAAATATAATTAAGAATTTCCTTATTCTATAGAATATTATGAATATCCACTTATGTCCTGCTCCTTATAATATTTATAGGACTTTTTCAGTAGTCCACTTTATGAGCATATATCTTCTTTGATTGCTTGACAAATCACGTTTCTTCTTGTTTTGCATTCACTGTTTTAACGGTTAATTGCATATATTCGTTACTCCACGATCTCTGTTCAGTACGTCACAAAAGTCTCAAATTTCGGACTATTCACTAATCTCTGGTAACTATTTAGATTATTTTACATGTATATAAGTATTTATATACATCCCTTCATACAACTCCTTTTATTACACTTATACTAAATTATTTTATGTGAGTAAATATTGCTAATTCATTCTCACTTTTAAATGGAACAAATTCTTCGCAAACATTTATTACTGTCACGATGTTAACTTTGTAAAATTTGTAATGTTGGCGTTTTATTTACTTCAGTTTAAATGATCAAACCTACTATAAATGGTTTTGCTAATTTTCCTTTAAATGTACGTCTGCAACAATGTAATTTACATTATAATGGTATTCGCACATTTAGTTTTAGGAAAGAATAGTCCTTTAAATTTCCATTGCTTTTGACTTTTAGATCGTTATTTATCTGCGCACAATCGTTTGTTGAGAATGTATTATTAATATGAATTTTTTCGTTGAAATAAATTATTTCATATAATATTTTAGAATAATAAAATTCTTTTACTTTGTTAAGCACATTTGCTAAGTCCGTCACAGATGTTCTACGGAATTGCGTCGCTTAATCTTAAAACTTAAGACTGCCCATCCGTTTATTAATTTCTCTTTTATAGGACATTTTCGTGCTGATGTTTTAATAGCCAATAAAAATTAGTAATATGATTTTAAAAGACGGTCCTGATCTTTTTTCTTTGGTTATTTCACAATATGGTGCAATGTTCTGTAATATTTCGCAATAATGCCCATAACTCTAATAATCCATTATAAAACTTAATCTGGATAATTTTCCTATGAGCTGTCGAACCAAATAAACATATATAACCCTTTTTGGTGACGAAAATCGGTCGCAAAATCAATTTTTTTCCTAAATTACGGCGAAAAAGCGCATCTCTAACTATGTTACTACATCAATAACATAGTAGGTATTATTCATTTGCAAAACTAATATGTGACTTTTAGTATGTACAATCTTGCACACATTATGTAATTTAAAATTCTTTATATTGTAATAATTAACGTTAAATTCATCCTTATCTTCATTGACGGGTGCTGCCAAAGTCGGACGCGCACTCCGAATAAACAAAAACATAACAATACCTTTAGTTCGTATACTAAGACACACGATAATTGTTCACTAGGTGATTCGTAAAATACAGCACAAATACTATGTAAAACACAAGACAAGAGCAGTGGTGTATTGAAGGTAAACAACCGCAAATGATTGTTTATAAATTACTGACCAATGAACAATATCTACAAGTACCGATGAATAAATAAGTATGACACAATATAGAAACAATCCCTAACTAATAACAAACGAATATAAAACAAATCCCTACGCTAATGATAAACGAATATAATGCAAGTTATAATTAAACTAGAGAACAATGTAATACATACAAACCCTAACTACGTACTAATAATAATAATCGTCCGTGCGAACTAGTAACTAATATTGTCTAGGGAAACCACTAAGTAACGATACTCGTCGTCGGGGTCGCACCAGGTCTCAACCTGCCTACTCCTGGTGGTGGCGAGTCGGATGGCCTTTGGGGTAGTAACCTAAATTACTACACCCGAAGGAAGTGTTGTACGGGTGGCGAAACGGATGGCCTTTGGGGTAGTAACCGGAATTACGACACCCGAAGGAAGTGTTGAGCGAATGGTGGTACTGATGGCCTTTTGGGGTAGCAAACTAAATTACCACACCCGAAGGAAGTGATGCGAGCTGAAGCCAAACCGCCAGTCTCAGCGGCCCGCTAGGTAGATTGAAGACTATTACAACTACAGCTCGTTTGGGTCGAAGCGCAATGTTCGACTGACGATATGGTTTTTTTTTTTTTTTTTTTTTTTTTGGTTAGTATGCTCATGCTTATGGTTAGTATGCTTATTATTCTTATTCTTTGCTTATATTCTTATCGTAGACTGCTCAGGATTCCTCCTCTTCAGCCCTGGTCATTCCATTGTTGTTGGTGTTGCGCTGTTTTTGTAATTGTGTGGTTGACAATCATGAATGTATTATTTTGGTGTAAAAAAAGAGAATTATTTATTCTTGATGTGTTATTGGTGTAAAAAAGGATTAATATCGGTTTGAATATTTAGGTTTAGGTTTGCGTGTGGTTAAGTGTATAGGGTGAAGTGTGATTGATTCGTTGGCCGGTGTCCTTGCGTGGTCGTTATCCATTTGACGGGGGTGCGAGTGCATATGGGGTATTGTCGAGGGCCTCTTCTATCTCCTCTGGGATGTCGTCCAATAATTGGGTTAGGATCGCGGAGGGTGTTTAAATTTGCGCTTGGGTTTTTGCGCGGGAATTTGGGAGGTTGGTAGGTGTAGGAAGTTGTGAGGATTTCTTGGTTGGGATGGTGTCGCCGAAAATTCTTTTGTGTGTAAAGTTTTTCTGGAGTGTTTGGATTCTGTGTGATTGATGGTATGTTTGCGTGTTGTGTTGTGAGGTCGCTGGGGTACCTGAAGGGTAGCCCGTGTATACGTCTAAATATCCGGCGTTCACAGGATGCTATATCGGAAAGGTGGTTAGGGTTTATGTTTGTGTAAATTGGTGCTCGGAAATCCATAACAGGGCGGTTTTGTATGTGTGTTGGAGTGTTTTGGGGTGGCAACCTCTGATTCAACCCCGGAGGGCGCCCAGTAGGTTTGCACGGTTTCTAATTCTGTTTAGTGTTTTCCTGACATCGGGGAGCCAATTGAGTGTTCTCGTGAATAGGATGCCTAGATATGTAATTTGGTCTTGAAGGGGGATTCTCTCTTGGTTTATGGTGATCGAGACATTTCTGGAGAATAGGTTTGGGAATTTATCTTCGACGTAGTTAGGGTGGTAGAAAAGGATGGCTTGGGTTTTGGAGGGGTTAATAGAGACTCTCCATCGGTTGGCCCAGTTGGAAAAGTTCTGAAGGGTTTTGGAAATGCGGTTGGAGGCCGTTTCGCTGTTCCGATTAACCGACCAGAAGGCGGTGTCATCTGCAAACTGCGCTACGACTACTCCGGGTTGGGTGACTTGAGGGATGTCTGAAGCGAAGATGGTGTAAAGGATGAGGGCTAAGGCAGAACCTTGCGGAACGCCCGCTGAGGGTTGGAAAGGATCTGAAAGGTTTTTCCCTACTTTCACCCTGACCGAACGATTGGTCAGGTAGGAAAGCAGGAGTTTGGAGAAGGTTTCGGGAATGTTCAGGTTTCGGGTTTTTTGAAGGAGACCGGCGTGCCAGACCCTGTCAAATGCTTGCTTAATATCCAAGAACACAGCCAGATTTCATTGCTTGTGGTTGAATGCTCTGGTGGTTTCGGTAAGCAGCTTCAACAAGGGATCGTGACACGTTCGGTTTGGACGGAAGCCGAATTGGCTGTTAGGAAGAAGGTCGTTAAATTCTAGGTGTTCCCTGAGCCGCCTGGCTAGAATTTGCCCGAAGCATTTTCCGAGGCAACTCAGGAGGGATATGGGTCTATAGGAATTAGGTGAGGTTAGGTCGGCGTGAGGTTTTGGTATCATGACGGTGGAGGCCGATTTCCAATCCGTTGGGAAGTGTGCGAGGGTTAGGCATCTGTTATAGATATTTGCAAGAAGTTGGAGGCATGGGTCGGGTAGGTGGCGCAAGATTTTTCTATTCAGGCCGTCGTGGCCTGGGGCTGAATTTTTGCCTTTTTTAAAATAAATATTGATTTGATCGGGCGTAATTGGGGCATAAAAAGGACTCTGGTTATCTAGTAGGGGTTCGGGAAGGTTAAGGGTTCGGAATTCCTCGAGGCGGTTCTCGAGGAATTCCTTGAACACAGGATTGAATTGGGGATCATTGGGGGATTGGAATGTGGATTGGAGGGGCTGACCAAAGAAATCGGCCTTTCCTTGGTCGGAGGAGATTAGGTTGCCCTGGGGATCGGTTAGATGGGATTTCGGGTTAGCTTTTCTTCTGGTCAGTCTATCAAACTGTTGCCAAAAGCGTTTACCGTCACGATAATCTAACTGGGAAGTGGCTTTAGCCCAGGAATCTTCTGTGTTTTATTGGTTTCTCGCCTGATTAAGGCGTTAAGGCGTTATATTCGGTTTTGAGAGCCGGATCTCTGATCTCAAGAATTGACGATAGATTCGTCTCTTCTCTTTGATCCAGTTCACAATGTGTCGTGGGAGCGGTTTTTGAAATGTCGATATTTTTAAGTGGAACTGAGGTGTCGACCGCTTCCGTAATTACGGAGGTTAGGTCTCTAACGGCTCTCTCGAGATCTTGGGTGGTTTGAAGTTCGGGTGAAGGAAGATTGTTGGAGATGTGTTCGGCGAACACATTCCAGTCTGCATTTGAAAAATCTTTAATGATTGTGTTTTGAGGAGGTATTGGGGGAGCTGGACAAAATGAGGTTTTGACCAGAAGAGGAATATGATCGGAAGTGATTGTGGTGCCTAGAAAGCTCTCACGGTCGAAGTAGTGAGCTATTGGTTCCGAAACTATTACATGATCTATTATGGAGGCACCTAGGTGGTCGAAATACGTGGGTTGTGTATTGACGATCCTCAACAAAGGCAATTGCAACAGAGCAGATGATAGTCTGTTGCCGTTTCCATTTGTTGCGGTGTCACCGAATTGAATATGGCGGGCATTGAAGTCACCTAAGATGACTGCGTTTGGGAGGCTGGAGGCATATACTAATAGGTCATCGGAAAGTGTATTGTGGCCGGGTGGATTGTAGTAGGATATGAATACTATAGGAGTTGGGAAGTGCACCGTTGCAGCGACCATTCGAGTTGCTGCAGGTGCGCGGTAAGTTGAAATGGAGTGGAGGGAAACAGTTTTTGATTAGGAGGGCGGTTCCATGCGCGCTATCGTTACGGAAGGTATTATAGGTGTTAAATTGTAGTGTGTATTTGTGTGAAAGTTTGGTCTCAGTGATTGAGAGGACGTGAATGTTGTGCGTGTGAAGGAAGTGTTTTAGTAGGGAACGTTTCCGGCGAACGCCCCTGGCATTAATGGTCCCTGTTATGATATCCATTGGGAATAAAGGCGTTTAAGGAAGGGGTTGGCGGACCACGGCGACCTTCCTCCGCGTACCGGCTACGCAGACGTTGATCTGCCGTTGGAAGAAGTTGAGGGATAGGGATTGTAGGTTTCGGAAAACACGGCGTTGGTGGGTGGGAAACAGGTCTAGGAGAGCGTTTGTGAGGACTTGGATAAAGGATTTGATGGAGACGGGATCGGTGTCGGGGATAGGCTTGAGGTGGATGGTGTCTTCCGAGTCAGGCTCGTCAGACATGGTGGGATCGAGGATTGACATCTGTGACGGAGAACTGGGAGGTTCCCGCCGCTTCTGGCACTTAAAGGAGTAGGTAGGATGGGCTCCCCCGCAGTTGTTACACTTTGAGTTCGCCGAGGTTTTGCAAAGGGTGGATCTATGGCTTCCGCCACAGTTAGGGCACCGGATGGATCGGGAAGGGCACTCCTCCGCGGTATGCCCCATCTGCGTGCAGGTGGAGCAATACTTCGGGAGCGGTTGAGGGATTCGGGAGGTTCGCACGAAGCGTCGCCCGAACATGACGACACCTTGTGCGAGGAGGTACTGGAGGGTGGTTTGGGAAGGAGTGATGATCCGGACGAGGGAGGTAGGGGTGTTTGTGGCCTTCGAGATGATAAGAACGGCCTTCTTCACTTTTGGAAGATCGATCGCATCGAGGATCTCTTGGGCTAGGATGTCCTTATCTACGTGACGAATCACGCAGGAAAAGGAGGGAGCTCTAGGAGTGGTGTTGGGTGTACGTGGGCCGGAGAGCTGGGTAAGGGAAAAGGTAGGATCGCCGAAATGGTGTCGCAGCCTAAGCTGCGTACCATCCGGAAGGGAGAGGATGTCTCTAAGAGACAGGTGGTTGTGGTTGAACGTCAGTTCAACCACGGAAGGTTGAGGATTTGAAGGAGTTGAATAATGATTTTGTGTGGATATGGTTTTCGGATATTGCGGATGCAATATCTCGAGGATTGGGGTGGTAGGTATAGGATTGGGTGAAGCGGGTTTAGGACTCAAGGCAGGTGTAGGTGGTTGAGAAGGTGTGGCTAGGAGAGGTGTTGTGTGCGGTGTAGGTATCAGGGCAGGTGTTGTGTGAGCGGTGTGGTAAGAGTGCAGGTTTGTGAGCGGGTTTGAATGGTTTTGTGGAAGAGGTGGATCGTGTGGAGATGTAAGAGTGTGGATGTGGTGGATATGGAAGATGCATTGGAATGGGAGCGTGTACGTGAGGAAGGTGGGGTGAAAAGTGTGTGCGTAGGATTGTGTGGTGAGTGGTGGTGTGGTGGACGGACGGCGTCGGGGTAGGGGACACAACTTTGACGGTAGCTCGGTGGCGACCTTGCTTGACCATCTCGATTGCGTGGTTAGTAATAGGTTTTGAATAAGTTAAGAAAGAAATAAGAATCTGTTTATGAAAGGGCCGGGTCTCTGCCGAGGTGCAGCCTCACACCCCGAGGAAAAAGGCTTGGAAATCTGAGACCCAATACGGAACGGTGGAAATACACAGTTAAAATAAAATAACAAAGTAGTTAAATTAAAATTATTTATTAATGATACCTTTAGCCTATTAGAGTTGTCCTTGACCCGACGACGATCCTGCTGTTGGCGGTGTACTAGATGTTCCTGGAATTTTCCGCTGCTGCTGCAATATTCCGGCGGCTACTGCTTGCGGCTAGGCTGTGGCCCTCTTCTGATGACCGCTCCTTCGTATTATCTGTATGCAAGCAGTGACAGATCTACCTCCGAAGCGGCGAAGATCACGATGCCCGAACCGGAACGATGAGCGAAAACGCTAGGTTCTTCTTGCGAAGTTAAGCGATTGTAATAAAAACCACAAAGCGCTTAAGCTGGGTAGAGGCTTACGTTTGAAGGTTCAAACCGCTCTGGACGATATGGGATTTTGTTGCTGCTTATAAAGGCAACGAACAATGGAATCGCCGCCGAGTAAGCCCGTCACGCTAAGCTCCGCCTATAGGGCGTAGCGTAACAGTACCTTTAGAAACTAAGTCTGTTGAAGGTTTTACCGGTGGTGGTGTGCATATTTATTCCTTTTATTTTTGAATTGTAACTTGAATTTACTTTCAACACCTTTCAGTGGCATATGGTGAATTTGGTTTTACAAATTTTTGCTCAAAAATGTATATTTAAATATGCATTACGTTTCCTTATTAAATCTGCATTATGCTTTTGTCTGAAATTCAAGGATTGACTAACTTGTACTTCATCAGCAGTATTTGGGAACGTAGACCCTGCATATGCTTATATACAAATACCCACTCCCATAAGCACTCGCAGTACTTTCGTCTACTCTTTATCGTCAATATACCTAACCTATCTTAACTATCCTTAAATCACCAAATAACTATTAATGCCTAGATGCAAAACTCCAATAAACAACTAAACCCAATAATACAAAACGTGTCACCTATTATAAACTTACACCTATTACACCTCTTTGATTAGTCGCCTCTTACGACAAGCAGTTAGCCTCTACTGCAGCAAAATTCCTTTGACGCTGTTATACAGGGATAAAATCAAAGAACATCAAAATTGCCATGTTTCCATAATTCAATACCTTTGTAGACCAGGTGAATGCTAGAGCATTACAGAACTTTCTGGCAAAATACTTGATAATATATGGGGTATTTCCATGCCTTTGAAATATTTAGCTATTTTAGAAATGCTTAATACAAACTCTAACTGACCCTAATAAATGAGCCCTTCACCCCTAATCGATTTCTTGCAAAATCCAACCAGCTCTAAGCCAAATCAACATGATCTTAAATACAAAATTTTATGTACGTAGGTATTTTCGTTCTGAAGTTATCGTGGATACAAGCATGCATCCACACACACACGCACGCACTAACGTACGCAAGCGCACGCACATACGCACACGCACAAAACACACACACACACACGCACCCACGCACCAACGCACACACGCATTAACACACCCAGGCACGCACGCAGTCACACACTAACACACTCACAAACTCACACATGCTTACACATGATCACACTCGCTCACACACCCTCACACACGCTGACACATGCTCACACACGCTAACACACGCTCACACACGCTCACACACGCCCACACACACACACACACTCACCCACTCACACTCTCACACACACACAAACACACACACACACACTCACCCTCACACACTCATACACTCACACAGTCACACACTCACACACTCACACACTCACACACTCACACATTCACACACTCACACACTCTCACGCTCACAGACTCACACTCACACTCTCACACTCACACACTCACACACTCTCGCACTCACGCACTCACACACTCACACTCCCACACACTCACACACTCACACTCACACACTCACACACTCACACACTCACACACTCACACACTCACACACTCACACACTCACACACTCACACACTCACACACTCACACTCACACACTCACACACTCACACACTCACACACTACACTCACACCTCACACTCCTCCACACACCCACACACTCACACACACACACTCACACACTCACACTCACACACTCACACACTCACAATCTCACACACTCACACACTCACACAATCACACACTCACACTCACACACTCGTACACTCACACACTCACAGGCTCACACACTCATACACTGACACGCTCACACACTCACCCGCTCACACACTCACACAACATCACAATCATACACTCACACACTCATACACTCCGCACTCAACCACTCACACACTGTCACACTCACACAGTCACACACTCACACTCACACACTAACACACTCTCACACTCACACACTCATACACTCCGCACTCAACCACTCACACACTGTCACAGTCACACACTCACACTCACACACTAACACACTCTCACACTCACACACTCCCACATACACTCACACGCTCACACACTCACGCACTCACACACTCACACACTCACATACTCACACACACTCACACCACACTCACACACTCACACACTCCCACACTCACACTCACACACCACTCACACCTCACACACTACACACTCACACACTCACACACTCACACACTCACACTCACACTCACACACACTCACACACTCACATCACTCACACACTCACACACTCACACCACACACGACACTCACACACTCACACACTCACACTCACACACTCACTCACTCACAATCCACACTCACACACTCACGCACTCACACAATCACACACTCACACACTCACACATCAACACTCACACACCTCACAGGCTCACACACTCACACTACACACTCCACACACCTCACACTCACACACTCACACACTCACACACTCACACACTCACCACACTCACACACTCACACACTCACACTCACACACTCCACACTCACACTCACACTCACTCACTAACACTCACACACACACACCACACTCACACTCACACACCTCACACACTCCACACTCACAGCACTCCACTCACACTCACACACTCACACCACCACACCTCACACACTCCACACCCACACTCACACACCACACACACTCACAACCTCACACCACTCCCACACGCTCACACACTCCACACACTCACACACTCACACTCACACTCCACCCACACTCACACACTCACACACTCACACCCTCACCTCACACACTCACACCTCACACACTCACACACTCACACACTCACACATACACACTCACACACCACACCTCACACACTACACACTCACACACTCACACACTCACACCTCACACACTCACACTCACACACTCACACACTCACACACTCACCACACTCACACACTCACACACTCACACACTCCACACACTCACACTCACACACTCACACACTACACCCACACATCACACCTCACACTCACACTCACACACACACACACACACCACACACCACACTACACACACACACTCACACTCACACACTCCACACCCACACCACACTCACACACTCACACCACACTCACACTCACACCACTCACACCTCACACACTCACACACTCACACCTCACACACTCACACTCACACACTCACACACTCACACACTCACACCTCACACACTCACACACTCACACCACACACTCCACACACTCACACCTCACACCTCACACCTCACACACTCACACCTCACACTCACACACTCACACCCACTCACACTCACACACTCACACTCACACTCACACCACACTCACACACTCACACACTCACACCTCACACCACTCACACACCACACACCACTCACACACTCACTCACACTCCACACACCACTCACCCACACTCACACACTCACTCACACAACCACACACCCACCACCCACACACTCACACACTCACCCTCTCACACACACACACACACACACACACACACTCACAAACCCACACACTCACACCCACACTCACACACTCACAACTCACACTCACAATCTCACACTCACACTCACAACTCACACACCACTCACACTCACACACCACACACCACACACTCACACACTCCACACTACACACTACACATCACAACATACACTCACCTCACACACCACACTCACACCAACACACCCCACCCCACACACACACCACACACCACCACACACCACACACTCCACACCACACACTCACACCCACATTCCCCTCCACACCACACTCACACACTCACACACTCAAACCACTCACTCACACTCACACACCACACCACACACCCACACCCACCACACACCCCCCACACACCACACACTCACACACTCATCACTCACAGACCACGACCCACACCCACACCCACACTCACACCTAACACACCACACACTCACACACACCTCACACCACACCCCACACTCACCACACCACACTCACCCACACCACACACACACACACACACCCCCCCACCACACCCACACACTCACACCACACTCACTCACACTCCACTCACACCTCACTCACACTCCACCCCCACACACCACACACACACACTCACACCCCACCCACACTACACCCACACTCACACTCACCCCCACCCCACACCCCCACCTCACACTCACACACCACACACCCACACCACTTCACCCACACACTCCCACTCACACATACTCACACACCCCACCACCACACCCCACTCCCCTCCACCCACACACACACTCACACACCCACACCACACACACACCACACACACACACACACACACACACACCCCTCACCACACACCACACCACACACACCACACACCACCTCACAACTCACATCCACACACTCACACACTATATATATATATATATATATATATATATATATATATATATATATATATATATATATATATATATATATATATATATATATATATATATATATATATATATATATATATATATATATATATATATATATATATATATATATATATATATATATATATATATATATATATATTTTGCACATAGGATACCGGTTCAACTCCATGACAAGTTGTTGCAGCCTGTTACCAGGTTATTCCACCGCACAAAAGTAGTGCCATTCTCACGAGCTTTTTAGCCATATTTTTTTGTCCAGCAGTGGAATTCCTCTATGCAGGCGCTGGTTTCACATCATTACCACTTAGTACAACAATAGCCAATGCACAGCTTATTTTCGCTGGAGTGATATTTGGGTCTGGAAAAATTTTATAAATAGCGTATTTTATAGTTACAAACATGAGATATTCAAAAATATCGTTATCCCAAAACATTTCAGATACTTCAACAAGAGTATAGTTAACAAAATTATGAAAATCTGCAGGGAAAAGTTATGTACCTCGATCTTGTAGATCACCACTTGTCCATAGAAATGTTGTTTGCTTAACGCTCAAGCTCGCTATTGTCTCACACACACGCACTCACACATTCACACACTTACAAACTCACACTCTCACACACTCACACACTCACACACTCACACACTCACACACTCACACACTCACACACTCACACACTCACACACACACATCACACACTCACACATTCACACACCACATACTCACACACTCACACATTCACACACACCCACACTCACACACTCCACACTCCACACACTCACACACTCACACACTCACACACTCACACACTCACACACTCACACTACGCACACACACTAACAAACACACACACAGTCATTCACCACACTCACACACTCACACACACACACACACACACTCACAAACTCACACACTCACACACTCACACACTCACACACTCACACACCACACTACCACACCACAGCATTCACTCACACTCCACACTCACACACCACACACTCACACACCCACACTCACACATCACACACTCACACACTCACTCACACTCACACATCTCACACTCACCTCACACACCACACCACTCACACACTCACACACTCACACACTCCACACTCACACACTCACACCTCACACACACACCACACACCACACTCACCTCACACTCCATCACACTCACACACTCACACACTACACCACACACTCACACACTCACACACCACACACACCACACCCACACTCACACACCACACTCACACACTCACACCACACCACACACTCACAGGCTCACACTCACACTCACACACCACACCACACACACACTCACCTCACACACCACACACTCACACATCTCACGACACACTACCACACACTCACACTCACACTCACACACACACTCACACTCACACACTCACACACACCTCACACACTCACACTCACACACTCACACTCACACACTCCACACACACACACCTCACACTCCACACACTCACACACTCACACCCACACACCCACACACTCACACACACACACACTCACACAGTCACACACTCACACACTCACACGTCACCACTCACACATCACACACTCACACACTCAACTACACACTCACACACTCACACACTCACACATCACACTCCACACACTCACACTCACACATCACACACACTCACACACACCACCACACACTCACACACACACACACACTCACACACACACACACCTACACACCACACACTCACACACTCACACACTCACACCTCTCACACACACACACACACACTCACACCTCACTAACTCACACACCACACACACACACTCACACTCCACTCACTGTTTTTTTCGCTTTTGAATATATATATATATATATATATATATATATATATATATATATATATATATATATATCTTTGCACATAGGATACCGGTTCAACTCCATGACAAGTTGTTGCAGCCGTTACCAGGTTATTCCACCGCACAAAAGTAGTGTCATTCTCACGAGCTTTTTTAGCCACCTTTTTGTCCAGCAGTGGAATTCTCTATGCAGGCGCTGGTTTCACATCATTACCACTTAGTACAACAATAGCCAATGCACAGCTTATTTTCGCTGGAGTGATATTTGGGTCTGGAAAATTTTATAAATAGCGTATTTTATAGTTACAAACATGAGATATTCAAAAATATCGTTATCCCAAAACATTTCAGATACTTCAACAAGAGTATAGTTAACAAAATTATGAAAATCTGCAGGAAAAGTTATGTACCTCGATCTTGCAGATCACCACTTGTCCATAGAAATGTTGTTTGCTTAACTTTTCGCTCAAGCTCGCTATTGTCTAGATCAAGCCTTGTATTTTGTTGCATAGTGTCACCATTTATACGGTAATTATTTCGCAGTAAGACTTCCACCATATATATATATATATATATATATATATATATATATATATATATATATATATATATATATATATATATATATATATATATATATATATATATATATATGAATTACCGATATATTTCGCATCTCCAGAATCCTCATCTGTGAATAGAGAGAGCGCCTCTTGGGGCTCTGTGTAAATTGCAGTTACGTCTAACACATCATTGAGAAAACTCACGCCTGATAATAATAATTCTAGTACAAAAGAGCCTAACAGTAACAATTATTCCCCTCACCTGACAATAGTTATATGGCAGGATTATATAGTAAGCAGAAGAAACATAAAAAAAATAAAAAAATATCATCGTATAAAAAATGCTTTTATATTATCCTAGTATTACTTATATGTAACACTGCAGTTCTGCAACGAATATAAAAAAAAACATGGAACCCATCTGTAAAATTTGCGTTCAACTATTCAAGTACGTTCTTTATCATTTTTAGCCACAGTTTATGTGAAAACATGAATAAAGTAATAATTACTCTAATGTGGGATCCATTTTTCACGATTTTCTAAAACAACACTTAACAAGTCAACCTGTTGATCAAACACAACACTCTTATATGTCATCAACAACGATTAAAAACGTTTTTTAAACTATCTAAAGAGTGACTTCTATGACGTAACAGCAAAAGTTGGGACGCAACTGTACAGAAGATTTCGTCAATTTTGCGTTACTTATATGTAACGCTAGGATATTAAGGGTTAATAAATCAAGTAACACAAAAAGACAATGAAAGAGTTAAATGTATAACAAAACACCATTAAATCAGGTTATTGTGCGTACAAAATTATAACATTAAGAGAAAAATAAATAATAAGCAGTTTAGCTACATATAAATACAAATAAAGCCATGTAATGACACCCACAATTGTGTCATAAATAAATCAGTGTAAAAATTGTAATACCAAACAGCTGGCCCTATATAACCAATCATGCCGGTCTTTAAGTAAATAAGCAAATAAAATACAACAGTAACCTTGCACAGGTGATAAAAAGGCAAATGCAAGGACAAACAAAAAAGTAGGTAAGACATTTACTTCTACACAATTGTTTAGTGTCTAATAAAGCACAAAATAAATACGTAAAATTACAATAAATTACATATAAAGAGAAATACGTTCGCAGGCAAACAATTCTAATTACCCCTCGGATTAACCAGACTGACTCAAAGACAAAAAACTCATCAAATCAGCCTTACAAGTCTAAGTTGTAAATAGATCACAACATCGTGATCGATATATTAGTTTGAGTGCGTTAGAAAAATACAGCGTCCCTTTCACTGGTTACACATTCATCTATACAACACTAAAAACAATAAAAATAAAATTCGAGGTGTTCAATCGTCATCTGGACCCGACAGTATGTAAACACTCGATAATTGCCTATTTACAATTATAACCAAGCTTTATCCTGTACCCGTTCGTCCACGCCCACCTCTACACAAATATAAATATAAACAGCAAACAACAATACTAATTCACCCAAGTGATGAGTGAGGGACCCTGTACTGTCTTTTATTTTAGCAGATCTCAGCTTAATGACACCGCGTGCGAATGAGATACCTTTGAAAGTTAATGCTCGATTTTAATACGTTACATAGGCTTGTAGAGTTATTTGCTGCAAGCTTTCATTTATATAAAATACCTACTTACACTTCAATATATTCTTTCGTTAAACACGTTACCACAACACGACGAGTTAAGGTACGCGGTTTAAACTCGAGGCAACGAATATTAGTGATCGATTAATTTTGGAAAAACTTGCATTAAGACCTACACAAAAAGAAAAGAAGGGATTAGCGTTTTAGTTTTTCTATAAGGTACACGACAAATATATATTTATATACTGAACGGTTTACAATAGGAGTTTCTAATTAAAACAATCAAAGCAATCCGGCTCAATCAAACTTTCAGCCGCAACTGCCTTCCTTTCAAACTAACTATATCTACTCCTGAAAAACCACCCGTTTTTCAAAAGTAATAAAAAAATTCAAGAAATATTACATTGGAACAGTTTCATACTAATTAAGGAACGAAATGTTATTTTTAAAAATATGCATTCGTCCGTAACAAGCCCTACATTTAGGTCTCGAGTTCCAACGTACCAAACAAAGATCCCTTTGCACTGTTCCGACGTAATCAATTATGACATTTATAAACCTTTTACCACAATAATGAGCATACTGCAACATTCAAAGATTCGTTACGGTCGCCGGCAACAAAGCAGTGTCGAGCGTACACCTGCTTGTTTCTACCCTCACATGTGTTTTTCAGCCCTTAGCCACTATTAGTTACAAAATAAAATATCCAAAAACCATTCCCAAATTACGACTTAATATATAATAAAATATATGAAACGCCATTAATTAACCCTTCTATCGCCATAATAATTGCCATTTGAACATATTTATTACAATAATAAAATTTTGGCGGACCACTACATACAACCTTTACCATTTATATGTTAAATTGCCACAGCACTATAATTAAGCATATGTACTTAGAATTAAAATTAGAAATTATCTTTAACGTACTATATTGTATTTTTACTGTAAATATCACTTAAATTTATTAACAAAGCTATTTCTTTGTTTTATTTGAATGGATTTTTAATTGATCTCACGTTTATATTCGTGAATGTTTTTACCAATTTCAAACTTTTCACAACTTTACACTTACATAACAATTTGATTACATTTGGTCAAGTTTTCTCTTTTATTGTGACAGTTTTCACTGTTAGCCTTCGACAGTTGAAAGGTGTTCTTCAATGCAGTTAGCAATATTTGATTTACTAAAGATCTAGTTATTCCTTACAAAAATTGAATTTCATAGTTGGCTTTATACTTTTATCAAACTATTATATTAATAGCGGTCTTATGTTTGTGTTTTCAATTTTCATATTTCAAAAAATTGTTTCAAATCTTAAACATTTCTAAAAGATTTTATTACTACTGAGGACGATAACGGTAAGTGTTGTCTAAACGTTTATACATGTATAAACATAAACACAAAAATACACCATTAAAACCCAAAAGCTAAGTATTTTCAATAGGTATAACTATGAAAATGTCAACATTAGGTGGTGGAAAGGCACTGCACAGGCAAGTACAAGACGTAGTGTACGATAATTGTAACTACCTTGTAACACTTCCCAAATGAATCGAAACAAAAATTCATTATTTGGAGTATCAGTGTAAGAACGATTGAACGTATTATGAAGGAATCAAAAGTAACGGCTGCGGAAAATAATGGAAATCCAGTTATTCAGTTCTCCAAAAACGGCGAAATCGAATATGCACGATTTCAAGAGTACCAGATTATAAAATAAAGCGCATACGGAATGTTGTCTACAATTGATAATCTCCATCAAAATTAGAAAATGGAATACAGTGGACAGGCAAGAGTAACTGAAAAGGTTACATTTAAGTGGAAAAAGACCCAGGAGAACAAGAAAATTCTTGTAGAAGAGAATGATTTACAAGCATTACGGGTAAGTGATTTGCAAAAGTTGAAACATTTTTGAGATGAGGACAGACCAGTCATGTACTTGGATGAAACATACGTTTAGGATGCACATACAACTTCCAGGTGGTCGTTCGGATTGTTCACACCAATTTCTAGAGAAAAGAGGTTAATCATTTTTCTCTCTGATGGAGATATGGGACTTATGCCGAATTGCCTGCTTATTTTTAAATCAGGATCGAAGAGCGGCGATCACAACGATGAGATAACCGCGGAAAACTTACAAAAATTGTTGCGAGAAAATTCAATACCTAATTTATCTCCCAGATCAGTGTTGGCCACAAGTAACGCATCCCATCATAATGTACAAGTAAGTAAAGCCTGAAAATCCAATTCCTTAAAGTCGATGGAATTGTTTTCTGACAAGAATATAGCTTATTCGTCAACTATGTGCAAACCCCATCTTTATTAGTTAATCAAGCTCCATAAAAAGCAGCATATTACCTACAAATTCGAACATCGAACGATCGTAAGTTTTAGGACTGCCTCCATATCACCCGGATTTAAATCCAATCGAAAAAATTTGTGGAATAGTGTAAGGTGATGTAGCAAAACATGACACTACATTTGAAGTCGTTGATGCCAAAACTTTAGCGGAAAATCCATTTGCGAAAGTGACTTAAGAAACATGGAAAGAGCGCTACAATCATGTAATTGGAACTGAAAATGGATATGTAGAAAAAGAGAATGTAGTTGACATTACAGTTGGACCGCTCATTATAAACATTGGTGAAAGTAGCAGCAGTGACAGTTTAGTGAAGACGAGTGATTCATTATGTACCTATTTAGGTGAATTGTTTAGTACGACATTGATTTTTAAATCTTTTTTATACCTTCTTGCATAGTAATTTATTGTATAGTTATGTTATAACATGTATATGTAAATAATGGAATAAAATAAAATGTTGTCTTGTAGGAATTGTACACAAACATTTTTCTTAATATACCCAATGGTAGTCTAAACATGCTCGTAAAAGTTATGTGAAAAACTGACTAAAAAGTACTTTAAAGATTTCAGATTCATAAAATGTATGTTTTGGTGTTTTTATTAATATGTTCATCTCGCACAATTTCCGTTCTATCATTTAGCTTTATATCTATGGGATTAATCGCTGGATAAATGAAACGTAGAATACTAGTACGATTTTCCCTAATTTATTCCGGGAAAGAAGGCAACGCCAAATTGTCTAGTGTTAAGTTCCATTAAAATCAATTACATCATTGTCGCTCTTGGGGTAATTGTAGTCTTAGGTTTTTTTAACAAGAAATGAATTGTAGCCCATTAAACGTATCATTTCATATTCATCGTTTGAAAAAAGTTCGTGATTGATAAAGCTATCGATGCTTTGAAGTGAAGATAAATGATTAAAACTTAAATTGGTGTACGGGATGTATGTATTTCAGTTTATTTGTGAAATGTTTACATTTTTACCTATTCATTAATGCCCTGTTTACGATTATAAAAGGCAGCTAACTGACTTTTCATATGCCGTTGAGCTGTAATTGAAATTCTCATTAAGAATAATATAACTTTTTTAACCACATAAGTCTAAATCTTGCTCTCGAAATGTTTGTCGTAAATAATGCTACTTTAACATGAATGTTCAGATGTAACGTATGGATGCATAGACAATGAGTTACGTCTATCTACATTAGACAGAATTTTCCATGAAGTAGAACATCATAACGGATGTTACGCTTAAGTTCACGATGATAACAAGAACAGATACGGATGTGGGGTTTTACAGAATACCAGTATTCAGAGAAGTAAAATACAATAATAAAAGCAAGTATTTGGGACATTATTATATCATCAGGGTAGTTTGTACCACGGTCATGAACGCAAGGCTCTATCCAGCGTAAGCGCTTTGTGATTTTTATTACAATCGCTTAACCTCTCAAAAAAGAACTTAACGTTTTTACGCCTTCGCGCCGCGCACCGTAGTCTTCGCCGTTTCTACGTTAGGATTGTCACTGCTTCGGCATACAATCGACACAAAGAAGCGGATCCCGTTCAGGAGAGAAGCTACAACCAGCCGGAAGCCCATCCATCTACCAGGAATCAACGGGAACAGCAGCAGGAACCACAACAAGGTATTGGTTAATAAAGATATTAAAATAATTTCGTTTTTATTTGTGTTATAATACTAACAAAGCCCTCCATTCTATCGGACTCTTAACTTCCAACCTTAATCCCGCGGGCGTGAGGCTGCAGCTCGATGAGAGTCCGCTCATTCTTTCAAACATCGTAATTTCTGACCCTAATTTCCATTACCTCACTAACCGCCATGGTAAACATGGTAAACCGGACCTCCGGGCCACGGTCATCCCTCCACCTTCTCCGCCTCCTAGTTCCCCACCACCTAGACCCGTAACACCACCTCCTTCCCTAACCTTTGCAGCTGTCGCCGCATCTCCATCCAAATTAGAGAGACACGTTCTATGTCCTGCATTGCCTGTATAGCCTCTTCCTACATCCCACCCACCGCTAAACCCGTACACCCTATCACCACACCTCAACTTGCGCCTCCGCTTCGGCACCAAATCCCACCGCTAGACCCGTACCCAAACCTTCCGCCCCGCTTTCCGTTATTGCATTCGCAATATTCCCGCGCGTTTCAACACGCAGAAATCCTTTTTCAAGCCCTCGTCCCTCTCCATCTTCCGTGGCTGAACATAAAACTTAACCACAACCACACCTGCCTCCTTGAAACGAGCGAGGCCCTGTCTGTGCATGCAGCGTACAATGCAGCATCACCTCGATGAGCCTGCATTGACGCTGACGCAGATGTCGGGTCCCCAAACGTCCGCACCCTACCTTAACCCCAACCCTAAACCTATGTCCCTTTCCTGCGTAATTCGTGGCGTAGACAAGGATATCCTTCCGGAGGAGATCCGAGCTTCCGTTGACCTACCCCGGGTCACAAAGCGATCCGGATCATCTCCAAAACCACCAACGCTCCTACCTTTTTATCCGCCTTATCACCCCTTCCCAATCCACCCTCAACTACCTCCTAACCAACGGTGTTTACCTTCGGTAGACACTACGCTTGCGAGCAATCCCGCATCCCCAATCCTACCCTGAAATATTGCTCTACTTGCACGCAGGTGTGGCATATTTCCGACGAGTGCCCCACCCGTACCCTCCGTTGCCCTACCTGTGGCGAAAGCCACAAATACTCTTCCTGTAACAACTGCGGTGGACCTTACGCAACGTAGTCCTTTTCCTGCGCGACTCGTCGTGCGATCCCTACCACCGCGGCAGCGACTGCCATTCCCAAACCACTTCCTCCTTCCACGTCAGACACCAAGGATGACGATAAACCCAAACCTCCGGTTTCCATATCCGACTTAATCGCCTCCCTTACCCTCACCCTGATACAACTGTTTCCTGATCGTAGGGCCGATATAGCGAAAGCAGTCGACTATACGTCCAGGGAATATTTGAAACGCCGTACTAGGGTCAACTTTGTTGGCAATAGTGTAGCAATCACCACCCACAACATCCGATCCTAATCCTATACCTAACCCCTCACCTAATCCCTCTCCTTCACCCTAAGTACAATGGATTTAATAATAGGTACAATTAATGCGAGGGGTGCCGCCGGAAGCGCCCTTCATTAAAAATCTATTAGCTACAAACCAAATCCAAGTCCTAGCAATCACCGAAACAAAACTACCATCCAATGTACCCTTGACTTTCCCTCCTATAATTCTTTCCTCCAATTTCTCCCACAATAGTTTGCGAGGCACAGCCCTCATAATAAAAAATCATTTCCTGCCACCCTTATCTTCTTCCTCCGCACCTGCAGCATCTAGAATGTGTTGCTGCAACGGTGCACTTTCCCTTCCGTCCCCCTTTTCTGCCTTACAATCCTCCCGAAGAAGCTATTTCTAACGACCTACTTGACCACATCTCCACACTTCCCAATGCTATCCTCCTAGGAGATCTTAATGCCCGTCATATCCAATTTGGAGATTCCACAACCAATAGAAACGGTATCCGCCTAGCCCACAATATCCTCACCCTACCACTGCTCCGAATAAGAAACACCAATCCTACCTTCATCAATCATCAAGGTGCTTCTATAATCGATCACATTGTATGCATTGTAATACAACATATGTCCTCTGATTGCCACCTAGGTGAAACCATCACTTCGGACCACCTGCTTCTCCTAGTTAAAACATCCCTCGCCCCCCCTCCTCCCACCCACATTATTCGTAAAGACTTCCAAAACGCCGATTGGAATGTATTTGGTGATACATCTCCAATAACATTCAGGCTTACGATATCACACCCCTAACGATGTCGAGAGAGCGGACACCGACTTAACTTCCGTTATCGCGGAAGCGGTCGAAACCTCTATCCCCTTTAAAATCAATAGATATCTCCCGAAAACCTCTCCCATAATACATCGTAATCTTGATCAAAGGGAAGAGGCGAGTATATCGCGAATTTCTGAGATCAAGGGACCCCTCTCAAGACCGAATATAACCAATTAAACGCCCTAATTCGGCGTGAACCTAATACCTACACCGAAAGAAAATGGGTCCAGGCCACCTCCAATCTCAACTATAGAGATGGCAAGAAGTTCTGGCACACCTTCAATATTCTCACCAAAAGGAAAACCAAACCCAAGTCCCACCTAACCGATCCTCAGGGTAACCTAATCTCCACCGATCAAGACAAAGCCGAAATTTTTCGCCACCACCTCCAATCTGTCTATACTTCACCTAACGATCCCTCGTTCGACGACGACTTTAAAAATCGTCTAGAGCAAGACCTTGAGGATTTCAAAAACTCCGAATTACCCGAGAAAATTCTGGATGAGAATGACCCGTTCTTCTGCCCAATTACTCCAACTCAAACCCTCAATTATTTCCAAAAAGGCAAAATATCCGCTCCCGGACAGGACGGTCTCAACCGACTCATACTGAGACACCTACCACCACCTGCTATCAGACGCCTAACACGCATATATAACAAATGCCTCTCCCTCTCTTACTTCCCGACGGAGTGAAAATCCGCCTCGACCGTCATCATCCCCAAAAACTTCTCAGACCTAACAGATACCTCATCGTACAGACCAATCTCCCTCCTCAGCTGCCTAGTGAAATGCTTAGAGCAGATCCTAGCCCGAAGGCTGAGAGATCACATAGAATCCAATAACCTATTACCCGACAGCCAATTCGGCTTCCGACCCAATAGAACCTGTCAGGACCCATTGCTAAAACTCCTAACGGAAACATCACGTGCATTTAACCACCGTTACTGTAACCTTGCCGTGTTCTTAGATATAAAGCAGGCCTTTGACAGAGTCTGGCATGCGGGTCTAGTTCACAAAATCCGAGAATTAGGTATCCCCCCGAGCTCACGAAGCTCCTACTGTCGTATCTAACAGATAGGACGGTACGAGTCCGAGTGGGTTCATCCCTCTCAGAAAGTTTCACCCCTCAAGCAGGCGTACCCCAGGGTTCTGCCTTGGCACCTATCCTATACCTCATTTTCGCCAATGATATCCCCAACGTAACCACACCCGGAATATCTTTGGCGCAGTTCGCCGGCGACACTGCCCTCTCGGTAGCCAATCGGTCGACGAGAAACGCATCCAACAGTTTGTCCAGAACCCTACAGAACTTCTCCAATTTGGCCAACCAATGGAGAGTCTCCATAAACCCTACCAAAACCCAAGCCATTCTATTCCGGCACCCTCATTATACCCGACACAAGTTACTCTCCAAGGACGAGGTAACCATTTCTTTGCAAGGGGAACGGTTGCCTCTTCGCGATGAAGTAACATGCCTAGGAATCACATTCACCAAAACCTTAGCTGGAATGCTGATTTCAAAAAACCCTAAACAAAATGCGAAACCGATCCAACCTCTGGGCGCCCTTAGGGGACGTATAGGGGATGTCAACCCCAAACCCTTCAACACACCTATAAGACCTTTATAAGGCCCGTAATAGATTACCGTGGTCTATTGTATGCTACTCTAAAACCCAAAGACCTAAAATCGATTGCCTCATGTGAACGCCGAGTCCTACGGAGAGTACACCGGCTACATTATAGAACTTCCAATGAAATCACCATTCAACACGCTAACATCACACCTATCACCGAACGGCTCCAAAACATCAATCAAACTACACCCACCGTAGGATATTCGGCCACAGGAGCTACCAAAAACGTCTTCCACATTCCATATACGCTCCAACTATCCTGACCCAGAATCTCGAAAACCTCCCGAGGAATTCGAAAACCTCCTAGATGATATCCCTTACGCCCTTAGATAAAATCGAAGACGGCCACTGGACAACCATCCAAGAAAACAATGTTAAACAGAATTTAATATATAGATCCATTTTAAAGCAGATTTACTATCAATCAGAATCAAAATAAAAATAATTACTGGTTGCGAACATGCAATATGTCGTTTTGTGTGTATTTTTATTTAATTTCCCTTATAGGCAATGGCAATGGCACTACTAAATTAGCGATGATTTTAGATCATGTTCATTCTCATTGCGAGTTTTTTTTTCTTCCCGGTATATACCTCCGTTTATACATACTCCACTGAAGAATATTGTTCCAAATACTATGCTGTTTTAGTCACATCAACTTTTTATATGGAATTGAATAACGTGTTTTATAGAGCACGCCGAAAATAGCCTTAATTTTACAAAGCATTTGGATCACCTTTTAGCTTAAATCCTGTGTTGTAATTAAAATTTCGGATAGATTTAAATTTGTTAAAATATGTTTGACCCACTGTCTCTTTATTTCAATAAATCCTTCGTTCATTAATTCTAAATATCAAGTTGGTCACCTCTAGGGTAAACTGACAATTGTGAAGGTAAGTTTGAGTCAATATTTAGAAAGTGACGTTTTATTTCCTCTTTTATTTTTCTAAATGCGTTTTGAGAACAGCTGTGCTAATATGTTCAAATGTAGTTTACATTATCCTTCAACTTTGAGTAGAGCATGTTTTCATTTGCTCTTAATATTTTTAATTTATTATGTTTTCTGATGTGGGATATTTTTTCTTGGTGACGACTCTTAGATTTTCTTCCCACCAAGAGTTTCGCAAGTAAATATTGCGGATTGTTATAATGTAATTCTTACTGCTACTACATGTAAGGTGAATCGAAGTGGTACTTCCGCATATTGTTAATTTCCTTTAATAAAAGTAAAGATCAGATTTTTTGAATCATATTTAAGTAACAGAGTTCAACGTGTTGTCTACCATAATTTTGTAACTGATACAATTTTTGTCACTTCGGGGGTTCCTCGGTGATTGAATTTACGTCACTTCTTTTTTTATTGTTTATTAATGATCTTCCAGATATGATGTATTGTGGTATCCTATTGTTTGCGGACGATTCGAAAATTTTTTTTGAAGTATCACCTGTTACTGAATGTCAGTTTGCTATTGCAGATTAACCGTATTTCAGTAGTGTTCTGTGAACTGTTTAAAATAAATGGAGCTAAATGTGAGGTTGTATCGTATATACCAACAAGCGCATATTACAGTTGAATATAATTACTGTTAAGTTCGGAACTGGTGAAGGACTTAGGAGTTGACTTTGATAACAGATTTACTTTTTCATACCCCATTAATGTCACTGTTCGTTCAGCAATATCCATAGATTTATTACACGTACTTGAAGAAGTTTACATATAATTGCTCTTATGTGCATTATTGTTGCTTAATTTGGTATCCTTTTTTTAAATACCAAATCGACGCGTTAGAATCTGTACAACACTTCTTGAAACTGTTGTGGTTGAAAGCGAGCAGCACTTATCCAGAACGGGGACTTCTTCCTCACGAGTTCTAACATTTATAATAAAAAATATTCGAATACAGATTTATTTGTTTGTACTTTGGACAGTTAATTAGGGTCTGAACCACAATATTAAATTTATTTTATCACTATTTGAATAATTTAAGCATTCAATTTTTAGTTAATTGTTTGTCTTTATTTATAATGTTATTTTTACTTTATATTGTCGGGTACTTGACCCGTTGGATAGGAAATCAGTATTTTTATACCATAGCATAAAAGGTGATAAAGTATCACACTATAAGGAATGGTAAAATATCTCAAATTTTCGTCGTTTACTGTTGACGGAGACCTATAGGCCTTAATGTCGCAATCTTATACATTTTCCTTTGTTGCTGGTATCAACCTATCGATAGCAACTTTTCGTCTTGCCCCGCGCAATTCGCCATCACTTGGATATTGTGTAACTGAAGCTAACGATGTGAATAGAGCATGATATTACTCAATTATTATTTCATAATATTTTAATTTCAGATATCAGTGCAGTTCTTTCAGGAACCAACTGAGGTACAGGCTCAGGTGAAAACTAAGCAAGTAGACTAAGTCCATCTTGAACAATTTTACGTACTTGAGGAGTTACGTTTACATTGTTAGTGGTGGATAAAATGTAATCACAGTTAAGTAAGTAGGGTGGTCCACTAGAAGTACTTCGGTGAATCACCCGAAAATGTTTAGCTTGAAAATATAACTATCATGTCTATATTGTTTTGACTTAGGTATTTAAAGTTCAATTTAATTTATTAAACCTACACCTTAATTTATGTTTTGTATTGTTTACAACGTTTCAGGGCTTCTTTGTATTTCCAAATATCTCTATGCGAATCTTGAAATCATATTAGTGACTATAGTCACTGACGCATTATTTCGTTGATATTTCGATTAATTCCCTGAATGGTTAATATTCTAATGGATTTATAATAATTACATTAACGAATAAGTACTGTATTTATGTTTACGTAGTTTAAAAATACCTTATATTTAAGCAGGAAGTGTCTATCACTTTATCGTTTAATCTTAATTTGTTATTCACGACTTTATATAAATATTTTTGTACAAACAAACTTAAGTAATTCGACAAGTTGTATAGAGATTCTGTATTGTGTCACATAAATATACTACTTTCACCTGATGTTAAATATATATAATTGTGATAATAACGATATAATTTGTTGTTTTTCTCTAATTAATAGAAATATATAAACATAATAAAAGATTGACTGCATCCCTTCTCCATTCAAACATTTGCGTGTGGCGACGGTGTAGTGGGATGTTGGTTGCTTACACGTATGTGGGATCTTACTGATGACCAAAACAGCACATGCTAGTGTTTGTCTGCGAGATTTAATATATGTTATTTTGTTTTTCATTGTGATCGTTAAAGCGCTTCTTCTTCTTTATATTTAATAACTGCTTTGCCCTCACAGAGTGTTCCCCAGTACAATTTAGTCATTATAACAGTTTTCTCATAGAGTGGTGTGCCTATCTGTAATGCAATTCTGCTGGGCTGTACAAGATGATGTTGTGCTTAAAGAGTTGGCATCGGAATCAATGTAGTGGACCAGATATGTATAATCTTACAGAAAGTCTGTAAAATGCGACTTTAACAAAAGCCGGTAGAATTTGTTTGCAAAATGTTCTTTTTTACAGTAAAGTGTTCAACTTATATAACTTCTTGTGGATTCAAAATTTTCTAAAATTTTTTAGGTCAATCAACTAAGCAAACCTACACACGAAATGGAACCCTTCAACACATTTAAAATTGGATAAAGTTTAATGCAGACTGGTTAATCAGCATTTTTTTTAGTTTTAGTATACATTGGGCTTCTGTTTGGTTTCGTGTCAAATAATAATCCAGTGTTTTATTTTGTTGAAGTACATAACTTTCCGAGTATGTTAAGGACGACAAGGAAGAAATAAACGGATTTATCTTATCGATACCTTAATTGCATATTCTTTCAATTAAGAAAGATTATTACCTGGTGTCACAAATGTATAATTCGGCATTCACTGTGGGACTTGTTCCGTTGTCTCCTATCGGCGATGGAAGGTTAGTCACATTGTTCATCGTCAGCGTACATTTTAAAGGATTGGTCCTCTGCAGAAAAAGTACTATTTATACAAATACCACCACATTACACCGAACTGATCTAAATTAATTAAGCTGTGTTTATAAGCTTGTAATGGAATAAATAAACAAATTCCGTGCACTTGCTACACTTTTTTCGGACGATAACAATTATTCCACGTAAATGTGGTGTTTGTTAGTCCCCAACTCCTCCATCGTCTTAGGAGGAAAGTTGTCGTTATTGGTCAAAATCAATATCAATTTAATTCACAGACAATGAGACTCTGCGATACTAGATCACCTTCCGTACTACACCTACAGTACATTTTCTTTTATTACTTTATTACTTTATGACTTATACATCAGCTATAATCGGATGCAAAGGGATAATCTCTTGATTTATAAGAAGGGATGAGATAAAGTTTCATAGTAAGCATGTCTATGCTGATGAAAACACACATGAAAAAATGCGTAATCCACTACACATACAGTGCCCATCTGAAGCCCCCCCCCCCCAACCCATTATGTTAACCATGAAACTGAAATTAATAACGGAACTAAGGCACATATACAACATCTTTGATGGTATTCAGTGACGTAATGGTGGAAAGTCACGAAATAAAGTGATGTCTGGAGAGGGTAATATTGAAATCAATTAGGGTAATTTCAAAATATAATAATTAGGCAGGTTTTAAGTAAAATGTGATGTTTAAAGTGTGTTTGTATATTGAACTACGCAGAGAACAATACCTTCATTTACTCTCAGATATATGTTCTAAAATTGTAAATTTCCAGTAATCTCGTGTCTGTAAAACTGATTTGAAAAAAATATTTGATACACATGCTTTTCATGAGTAGATATAAAAACAAAACGAAATAAAGCAAAAACGTTTGACATTACATGTCAGCTGTAACACAATTTTGTAAATACAGAAAGACTATTAGAAAGTAAACTGCTGCTACGTTATAATGCAAATACCATCTTTAAAGTGACATTTGTAGTTATGCTTTGGATTACATTATTTGTTGCAGATAACGACGCAAACAAAGATGACTAATAAAAGAAAACACATGCATAAGCAGTTTGTTCATTTACTTACAAATTTTGTTGGTAAAAGTTTACGAAATACAAGTTTTGAGAAATGTGAATGAGTTGACTTTTTTGTATCAAAAAGCTGGTAAAAGCCTTTTTAAACTTTATACTCCCAGGAGAAAGACCAACAATATAGTTAATCAATTAGGATGCAATAATTGCCTTGAACTTAAAGCTCTACGTCTACAATACCTTCTAGTATACGATATTTTTGCTTTGTTTTTAAATTTTTAGGAGTTATTAAAGATATAACTTATGTTTGTAAAATTACTTTTAGAACAGTAAGTTACTTACACTTATTTAATTGAAAGGAACCTAAGTAAATTCAATATACGTCTCTAATCGCGCAACTGGTTTTGATAAATGCCGGTTTGAATGTAACATACATGAATATTTTACCTATTTGATAAATGAAACTTTTACTTACCTTAACATTACCATATTTCCAGGTAAAAAGTACAACTATTGGCAAACAGCAAATGATGACAAACGACAAAATGAGTATGACAGTACGCATAACCCAATTCAGAGATACAACACAAGGTCGGTCATCTTCACAATTTTCGCAACCTTCTGCACAAGGTAAGCATTCAAACATTCCTGGTTCACCATATTGACTTTCCTGGCCCTGAAATAAATTAGGTTATGAAAGATTGCAGAAAGGTAAACGTTAAATTGAAATATACACATATTTCCTAAAATTGATACATCGAGATTTTTTAAAATTAGATTTGGATAAATTACATTTTCGATATCTTTCAATACACATCACAGATCAGATTTAACAAAATACTCGCCATGCGTATATAGTATTTGAAATGCAGAATACATTTTGTAGTATTTTAAAACGCTCCATTTAAAATTGAGCTCTACTCACTGAAATTGCAAAATAATGCTTATGTTATAAAAATCGATATTTGTGTCACATATTAAAGGATGTATCATATATACAAGATTAAACTAACCCTATCTTGGATTTCAAATGTTGAAGATGGTTACAACGTTTAAGATGTTAACATTTGTTTAGATATTAACCCAAAATCATAGTACGTATTTCTGATCTACGGAGTGGTTGAAAACATGTACAATTTTAAAGATAACAGCATGTACATGTTATTAATTGCGTCACTGCAGATGTAGCACACTTTTACCTGGTCTTTGGTTCTTAAACCCGATTAATGAATAACGCAATTAGCCCCCCAAGGCATATTTGTGCTTTATGACTGAAGGACCACACCAATTTCAATTGAATTATTATACAGTTACTATAAACATCTAAAACGTATTTGTGACATAATTTATCTATGTTTCGTATTGCAAATTTTACTAAATACGTACTGTAAACGCGGGTGACTTTGGCCTACCAACCCATTTCAGGAAAAAGTTTGTTTTTGTTGCAAAAAAATAATTTTGTCTACAAATTTTGTTATGAATTAATTCTGGAGCCTTTTCTTTGCCGAAAAGGGCATATTTGACGGTAAGCGCTGGAGTAGTCCATTCAATTATCCAAAGTTAGTATTAGATGCAATCTGGCTCAAAATAAGCAGTGATAACATTTTTGTGCAACCGCATGTGCATGTGCGGTAATTGCATCACGATGCATCCCGCATGGCTTCTTGAACGTACTGGTCGTTTCTGCTTTATTTTCGTTATTAATGAACAGAGTCGTTGTTGTTGTGCAGTATCCTGATCCTTTTAAATGGTACCAACATTGTGATTTCTGAAACCGTAAGAGATACGAGATAAGTTAAATAACGAATAAGTTGCAGTTTTAGGGAACCAATCCACTTGTATCAAAACATGCTTTAAATATTTTTAGTATAACAGTTATACGAGAAAACCAAAAAGTTCAATTTTCGAGTTTTGCCAGTAATAGGTTAATTTTTGAAAATATCAAAAAATGATACAGGAAAATGTTAGGTGATTCAACATTAGCTCTCTCAAAATAAGTTAGATTCTCTCTACGACGTTTGGTGTCTTTGAGGATATCATCAACTTTTTTTTCAAATACGGACCTGTACTTTTGTTCATTTTTTTACAGAATGTAAAGCCTAATACAACTATGTAGCACAATTGACCATTTTACAACGTTTTGTTTAGCAAATAACCGTCATCAATAACAGTTATGAAAAAATGTAAGAGCAACTGAATTACACACTAATATCAATTGACCTCCATTGTTTTTAATGCACAACTTACATCTACTTAAATAAGATTTATAACAATAATTACCTTTTGCTCAATTATTGAAGACACAATAGAGGGCTTTGCTCCATTATCTGAGATAATTTTGATGGGTGATCTTAATATTGATTGCTTCAAACCTAACATACCTTCAGCTAATCACCTTAGGGACCTGCAACAAGTGATAAGTGATCCCACACGAATTAATTCATTAATCGATTTAATTATTCTCTCAAAAGCAGTTGTTATACCATGTCACCTTTCAGATCACGATTTAGTTTGTGCAAAAATTTTAACAAAATCGAATAGTGAAAGTTATAAAATGCAGCTAATAAGAAATTTTAGATTTTTCGACGTTTAGTTATTTTACTCTCAATTAATAAGCCTACCTTTTTATATTATGTTTCACTTAGATAGTATTGATGAAAAGGTGAACTTCTTCACTAGCAATCTTCTTAACTTATTTAATATTCATTGTCCTCTAAAATTTGTGAAAATTACAAAACCCAAAGCTCCATGGCTAACAGACAATATTTTAACCTTAATGACTGATAGAGGTAAAGCTAATAAAATATCTGTAAAATTCAATAATCCTCATGATTTTAATAATTACAAATCACTGCGTAATTTATGCAATACAGTCATAACCTGCGAGAGAAAAGCTTTTTTGCAACATTTACTTGAAAGTAGAGATTCTGAAACTTTTTGGAAAAAATTAAAATCTTTAAATATAAAAGCTAACTTACCAACTAATTTACAGAACGCTGACGTTATTAATAATTACTTTATTCACAGTATCCAACAACTCACTTACACTATCTCAACTCCTATGTTAAAAGAATATAATTCCATGAAAAATTGTGATGTATTTTTTGATTTCTCCCCTGTAGACGTATGTGAAGTTAAAATATATCTACTTGAAATCAAATGCAGTTGGTGTTGATGGTCTTTCCATTCAGATGATAAAGTTGAGCTGTCCTTTCATCCTACCTCTCTTAACCCACCTAATGAATTCGATTATTAGTGATAAACAGTTTCCTGAATCATGGAAAATTGGTCTAGTAATTCCCCTTCCTAAAGTAAATAACCCAGAACAATATCAAGACCAGTCTGTTACCAGCCGTTTCAAAAATCTTCGAAAAAATAGCAAATTATCAAATTCGACAGTACTTATCTCAAAATAAGATACTACCAAAATTTCAATCAGGGTTTCAGCCAAAACATAGTTGTACGACAGCCGTACTTAATGTAACTGATGGTCTCCTAAGAGCCATCGATCAAGGTAACTTGGCGATAGTTGTATTTCTGGATTATAGTCAAGCTTTCGACACTATTAATCCTGCAGTTCTTTTATCTATTTTAAATTATATAGGTTTTCAAATGATGCCATTGAACTGATTAGAAGAGATCTGGAAGATCTCAGAAGGTACTTATAAATAACATGTACTCTAGTCCCAGGCTGTCTTTATCTGGTGTACCACAAGAGTCTATTCTAGGTCCCTATTATCTGCTATTTACACTAGTCAAATCTATGACCTAATAAAATACTGTCAGTATCATGCGTATGAAGATGACACGCTGCTGTATTTAATTTTGATAAATTATTTCATAACATCAGTCAATAAAAATCAACGAAGATCTCGAAAATATTTTTAAAATCTCTAAAGCACATTCTCTTTTCTTAAACCCTGCTAAGTGTGCATGCGTACTATTTGGGAAGAAAGGTGATTTATTTTCAAGATCAAATAAATATTTTAATCGATGGAGTAAGTCCTCCTGTTGCAGATTCTTATAAAAATCTTGGAATATATTTTGACAACTCTTTTAGATTTAAAAAGCATGTAAATTATCTAATTCAACAAGCATATGTAAGTATGAAATTAATTTATCCACACAGATATGCCTTAAACTTAAATATGAAAAAAAACACTATGTGATGCTCTTATTTTGTCGAAATCTACGTATGGTTGCCTTGCATTGATCTTTTAGATAAAACTCATATACAGAGGGCCCAGAACAGTTGTTAAGGCTCGTCTATGGTATACGCAAATACGAACATATATCCCACAAATTAAAAGTTGGATGGCTGAATATGTCAAATCGAAGAAAAGTTCAATATCTCACATTATACAATACAATATTAACTTATAAGGAACCATCTTATTTGCATGAAAAAAATTCTTTTAAAACTGATGTGCATATCATTAATGTAAGGAGCAAAGGGCGTATTAGTCCATCAGTTCATGGAACTGTACTGTTTGAACGGCCCTTTTCCTTCGACATTTATAAGAAGTATAACTATGTTCCTACCACACTTAAAGATTTAAAATTATCTACTTTTAAAAAACAAATCATTAAGATCTTCAATTAATATCATTTCTTGTGTAATTCAACCACTTTTTATTAAGAAACATTGTGTAAATTTCTTACTTCACTCTTACTGTTACCTTATAATAACTTAATAATAGTGTTCACTACCAACATGCAGTGACTTACTCTAGTTTAAGTTCAAGGTTTAAGTGGAAGAGTAAGAAGGAAGATATGTTTTATTGTATTCTTGAACTACACCTTGTGGTTGTACAGAGATGTGTAAGCACTCTGCTGTTATTACTGTTACAGTAGAAAGATCAGTACTTTGTTCTACACATTCTTTGACTGAACAATAAAGACCTTTATTTTTTTTTTTTTGGGATGGCGTCAACTGCAAGGTTATTGCCATTGGTTACACCTTTAGTGTTTAACAGCTCAATCTTCCACTACTTAGTTTTGTGTTCTTATATTTTTTCAAATAAGTTTGATACATGCAAGAATTGAACTAACTTCTTTAAGGTGCATCTTTTAATTGCCAATATTTCTGGTACTGTTTCTGGTAAGTTGTATCTTTGTCTGTGTTGGTTAAGTTCGTCACACTCTATTAGCAGGCGTTTAACCGTAATCGGAGATTTACACGAATTTCACATATTGTTAGGGGTACTTCTCAGTAAATTTGAATGAGTTACTATGGTATGCCCTATTCTGAGACGCGTTAACACGATTGACTCTTTTCGTGACACTAATGTGTACCGTTTACGAGCATTTACCAATGGGACATGTTGTTTTAGCTCACGATTTTCTTTATTCTACATGCCTTGCCACAAATGGTTAACTTTTATACTTATTGGGAGATGCTTCCTAAATCATTTTCGTTAATTTTTGCCAGTTTACAAGCATATGATATAGCCGAGTATATTAGTACATTCAGCATTGTGTGCTTTTGTTCTTTTTGTAGTAGCTGGTGGTTAAAATGTGTCTCATTTGATCGTATTTTGGAGAAATATTTTAATAGTAGCCACTTTCTACTTAACATTAAAAGTAATACTACTGCTTTAGCGTAAAGATTACGGTTTCAGCTAGTTGGAAATGCTCCTATAGCGTACCTAAGTGAGAGATTTTGTATAACGTCCTGTTTGTTTAAACAAGTTTTACATGTCGATCTGTATATTATGCACCCATAATCTAACCTAGAGAGGATTAATGTGTTATATAATCGAATTAAAACTTCTCTATTTGCACCCAATTTGGTGTTAGCTGAGCATTTCAAAACATTCAGCGTTCTTCTTGTTTTCATTTCTAATTCTTCAAGGTGATATTTCCAGGTAAGTGCTGGATCTAACAACATTCCTAAGAACTTGACTTTCTACGCATAAAATCGGCTTGCCTTTTAGAAGTAGGTTTGTGGATAATGCGGGATTCGTAGCTTGCAAAAGTGCAAACATACGGTTTTCTCTGTAGAGATGCTGAATCCTACGTCTTCCGCTTGTCGCACAATTTCATTTATTCCTTCTTGGATTATGGTGCTTGAGGAGTACTCCCTTTTAGACGACATATATATCGTTATGTCGTCCACATATAAACAGTGACCGATTTCTGGGTTCAACGTATATGTTACATTGTTCACCGCGATAATAAACATGGTGACACTAATTGGTGAACCCTGAGGGACACCGTTTTCTACGATATGTGTAGAAAATAAACTACTCCCTATCCTCACTTTAAAGTGTCTATCACTTAAGAATGACCGAATTAATTACGCCATATTTCCAGTGATTCCAGATTCGTGACCGCCAAACCGTATCATAAGCCTTTACTACGTCAAAAAATACTGCTGTAAGGTGCTCTCTATTAATAAAGCTTTCTTGTATTTTGGTGGCAAGGTTTACTAGGTTATCGTTTGTCGAGTCATTTTTGCGATACCCTGCTTGAAAATAGTTTATTCACTAGTTCTCTTCCAGCTGATCGACAAGCCTTTTATTAATTATCTGTTCAAGGATCTTGCCTACACAACTTGTTAGGGATATTGGCCTGTAATGGTCCGGTTCTAAGGTATCCTTTCTTTCTTTGGAAGAGGAACTATGATGGCGGTTTCCCCTTTTGCGGATATCGACCTTCTTCCATGTTTTGTTAAAAATAAACAAGACGTCTTTTAGACCTGCCTGAGGTAAGTTATTTAGCAGTGCATTACAGATATCATCTATACCTGTTGCTGTACTTTTAAGTTCCTTTACTTCATTTATGAATTCTGTCATTGTTATTTTTCTATTATATGTGTGTTACTTTTTCAGAAAAGTCAAGAGGTTCTTCACGTCTTTCCTTATTGTCAATGAAATCTTGCTGGTAGTTGTTTGTGCTTCTCACTTGTTCATAATGTTGGGCAAACAGTTCTGCTACCTCAAAGTGTTCAGTTACTATCTTATCACCTTCACGTAGCTTTAGCGGAGTCTTATCCTTGAATTTTCCTGATATTGCTCTTACCTTTTTCCATATTATCGAGGGTGGTGTATTTGAGGTAATGGTATTTACAAAGATTTCCCAAGTCCTTTTCTGGGCCTCTCTTATTTTTCTCCGTGCCAAAGTGCGTAACCTTTTAAACTCTACCATATTTCCTATTGTTGGATTTGACGTAAACTTTTCAATGCTATTTTTCTAGCATTGATGGCAGTCCCGATGCTGGGGTTCCACCAACAAACGGTATTTTTATGTATTTTACTACTAAACTTTGAGATAGCTTTTAAAGCAGCATTCAGGATTGAACTACCAAACTCCTGCACCATTGACTTTAGATCCAATTCTCGGTTGATTGGAATAATTTTTTGTTTATATGTATCCCAATTTGCTCGTTCGAAGTGCCATTTATCGAAACGCAGCGGTCGGCACTTTTTGTTTTACTGTTTGTATGAGTATGGGGATGGTCGCTTCCATGGAGATCCACGATAGTAGTCCACGTATAGTTTAATGCTATTTTCTATGAACATATACATAAATCAATGGCGGAGGGTTCATTGGATCTAGAATTAAGGAATGTAGGTCTACCTTCATTTAAAAGGGTCAGTTCTTCCTGATCGAGGAACTGTTCTACTATTTGCTCTTTGGCGTCTCGTTTTTTTGAACCCCACAACGGACTGTGTACGTTGAAGTCCCCAATCAATAAGAATGGTCCGCGAAGTTGAGCGATAAGATCGTCAAGGTCTTGTCGCGACCAATTACCTCAGGTAAGTATACATTACATAGAGTAATATTAATAGGGTATTCAACTGTCACAGCCACAGCTTGCAATCGAGAATTAAGAGCTATTTGGTTAAATACGCAATCCTGGTGGATAAAAATAGCTACGCCGCCACTAGCCTTTTGGCGTGTTCTATGTCTAGCGACAACTGTATTGATGCAATTCAAATTCGTCACTTAGTCTGAAATGAGTTTCTTGTAAAGGCACTATTAATGGCGAAAATTCTCTCAACATTAACTTTATTTCTGCAGAACTTTTCCGACACCCATTACAATTCCATTGGATTATAGTATCCATGGATGGTTTGGTTTTAGTTATTATAATATAATAAATAATATACAAAACTATAAATAAATAAAGTTAATAAATAAATTCAAAAAGACAAACTTTATACACGAAAAGACAAACAATATCACATAAATATCACAGAAATGTATCACAGAAATATATTACAGAAATCACTTTTGCGTCAAGTTGTCAAATTCTCGATTGAGGATTGACTATCCTGACGTGGCTTCCTAGGTCTACCTAGTTGCCAACCTTTCTGTTTCTTAGCCCTCTGAGAAGGGTGTATGAAGGTCGGTTCTGGATCTTCACCTATTGGTGGAGTAACTGACAATTCCTTTTTTTTCGGCTCTTGCTCCAAATTTTGTGTTTCTGCATTTATGGTGTGTGAATTTTGGACTAAATAATTTTAGTTCTTGTTTCACCGTGTCTGAAATCAAAGGTTTTAACTCTGGAATGATTTCTCTTATCACGTTTTTGTTTGAGATCCCGTACTTGTTGCTACATGGGCAAATGTTTTACGCGGAGTTACCGACGCGAGCTTAAGTTCCTCTTTTGCTTCAAAGGACGAGATTTTCTTTATAATTCTAACCTCTTGTATTGCCATCTCTTTCTAATAAATGATGAAATTTTTAGAACGTGCTAAATGTGGCCCTCCACCGTTAAGACATTTAATTGGGTCCTCGCTTAGACTGTCTCCGTGCGGAATTTTACCACATGCACATACTTGTTCTTCCGTACATCATTGCAGTGTGCCCAAAATTTTGACAACGGAAACAACGCACCGGAGGAGGAATATAAGCTCTCACTGAAGTGAGTATATTGCACCCATAATTTTCTGGGTAGTATAGGTGTATCAAACCGTTAAAATATGGTTAGGGTATCTATCAATTGACCATTTTTACCGGTTTTTATACGCTTGAGTGCAATTACCCTCTCGCTGTGTAGGCCCTCTACTATTTCTTCTATACTACAGTCAAAAAGTCCGGACAATAAACAACACCTTTTGAGTAGTTTAGAGTCTGGTGTGGCAACACTGTGACTTCCAAGTCAGCAGAGCGTTTAATGGATAGTAGCCTTTTGGACTGAGGGTACGATAATGTTGCTACTAACAAACCATATTTAACTTTTCTGATACTTTTCGTTTTTCCAACTATACCAAACAATTGTTCTAGCAATTAAAAACGGCGAAACCTTAAACAAATCGCCGTCAACTTTCTTAACAAGAAGGAACCGAGGTATGTCAGCCATATTTTCCTTGCTTGCTCTTAGTGACGCCAAAAGCTCGTTTTCAACCACCGAGGCTTTTTTACGCTGTCCTCGGTCAGCGCCCATTTTAGAGGATGAGTCCTCAATGTTTTCATAATCCATGTAAACAAAATACATTATTTATCCCACAAGCTCTCCACCCTCCACGGAGCTTCAAATGGGACGACAGTGACCGTAGAAAAAATACAATTTCTCGCCAGAGCTGCTTGGAAGGTATAGTCACCCCAGTTAAGAAAATAGAGCACTAATCCTCTCTAAAATGTCTTGACAGCGTTGATTCGAAGAAAGAATGTTTAAAGAAGGTATAGTTGTACAAGATAAAGGGTAGAGAAGACAGACAAAGATAGAAAGTAGTATGAGAATAAAAGAACCAACAAAACGATTGATCTCCTGTGGCTATCAGGAGACCACCCGTCTTCAGTGAAGCCAAGGCCAAAGCAGCGTGTTGGGTGGACACTCCTCATCCTCAACTGCCAGGATCCTCTTTTCCCCCTTACGGGATGCCACGCACGGCAAACGCGTGGATCCATTGATCGCCTCTTACGAACACCAGGACGGGCGTGAGTCAATTCTTCCCCCGCACGCACAGGGGACAGTGAACAATAGACAAGGACCAAAACAACCAAAACTAACGAAAACAACCAACATGCTACCAGCGTTAACGTCATCCGGGGAGTACCACGTGGAGGTGCTGGTTCAACTTTACTCCCCTATTATTATTATTATTTTTTTATTGGTTTAACGCGCTTCGACTGCGGAGGTCATTCGCGCTTTTCGGTTTTTTAAATCATCTGTTTAGTTCACGCTTTTTTAACCACTTAGTCCATTTATATTCTATCATATAAGTTTATTGTCTGTAGGTATTGTATTGTGTTCTTTATAGTATCTGGTGTAGTTAGGTTTTCATTCAGTATGGTTGATATTGAAAAGGTATTTCTTAAGATATCGTACTCTGGACAAATGCATATTAAATGTTCAACTGTAATGGACTCATTGCACGTTGTGCGTATATTTCGGTTTATTTTGAAGAATGGTTTCATGAGTTATTGATGTATGTCCTAATCTGTGGCGATGGATGATGCTAAAATCCTTTCGGTCTGCCAGTGTTAGTTTCCATTTCTTGATGTTGGCTGCTGAGCCGGCAGCTGAATCTGCTCTTTCATTACCAACGCTTTTTACATGCCCTGGTATCCATACAAATTTGATTATATATTGTTGATCCGTAAGATGTTTGATCGTACATATGATCATTTGTACTAATGCGTTTTCGTTAAATGGGTTTGTAATGCTGGCTAGAGCGCTTTGTGAATCGCTAGCTATTAAAATCATTTTATCATTTGTGGCTAATTCACAAAAGCGAAGAGCTTGCCATAAGGCATATAGTTCGGCTTCGTAATTGAAGCATGTGGTTCATCGACCAGGTATGATGGACCATTTACGGAAAAAGCTCCCACACTGTAACGGTTTTAGATCCATCTGTATAAATTGTTAGATAGTCTCGGTTCTTTAATATTTTATTAAATTCGACTTGATAACAGATGAGGTGTATTTTCTTTTGGGAATCGAGATAGATTGTTAATTATAATTGTTGGTGGTACTAGCCACGGTGGGATTTGTAGTGGTCCTACATTAATTATTTGGGGGATTTCGTAGTTGATCGTACTGAGTATTTGTGAGATACTTACAGCTAATGGTTTATGCAGTCTTTGCCAGTTTCTAATGACCAAATTATTCGAAAACAAGATATCATGGTTTGGGTGGTTTTCCTGAGCTTTAATTTTGCACGCATATCTTAAGATTTTAGTTTGTCGACGTAATTCAATGGGTTCTAGGCCAGATTTGCAACAAAGCCTTTCACTTGGACTTGTATAAAAAGCACCTAGTGCATATCTAATTGCCGCATTTTGGATTGCTTGCAGTGGTTTTGGTGTGCTTGGGGCAGCTGAGGAGTATGCTTCAGTCGATCTTGCTTCGTATTAAGGCTCTATATATCTGTAACAAGGTCTCTGTATCTGCTTCCCAATATAGATGAGATAGAATCTTTATTACATTTAACCTTTAACTACTCGCGTAAAACTGCTACCATTTTACGCTCGCGCAGTGTCTCCGAGACACTGCCGGGCAAATACTATTTGTACGCGCCTATATTGAATATATTCGGTTAATAAAAGGTCAAAATGATTTTAATAATGTTTATTAGACTTACCTTAACATAAATAACAAATTAAGATTATTAAAAATACAAAAATAAACAGTGTATATAAACAAAGAAATTTTCACGGAAATAAAAGAAGATGTTGGAAGTCTAAGCAATATTTTGATAGTAACATAATTCTGTAATATCTAATCATAATTCAGATATAAACATCATTGTTTGTATTTATTTGAAGTCGAGTTCAATGCATAAAACATGTCATAATCATAATAAATCATACAAATGTTTACACAAATAATTATTATCAGAAAACATCAATAAACAGAGGTTGCTTTTTTACTATTCAAAACACTCAACACATACATTTCTCAAGTGCTCTGCATGCATTATGGTAACAGTTGGCACATATTTGTTTACTTGACCTGTTTTTGAATACGGACAAACGCACATCTCTTTCTTTGACCTGAAGGTGGCTCGGCTATTGGTTCCTGGGGTATATCAAGCTCCTCTCGTAGACGTTTACGAATTGATTTTGGAATATGGGTATCTTGGACACGTAATACTTGAAAAGGCCGCACTAGTTCTCTCGACAATTGTTTCAAAAAAGCACTTCTTTCACAGGACTGCCCAGAATTAGCTACACATAGAACACGCGTATTTATTGCTGCTATATTTACAAGGTGAAAAATAATACTACAGGCAATCTTCGAGTTCTTCCACCCACGTTATATGTAGCACACAATTTATCATTTGTATCTACACCACCCTTTATGTTATTATAGAAGGTCAATATTTCTGCCTTTTTCTGTTCACCTGTTGACTGATCTATAGAAGAATCATGGTGAAGTGTCGATAATAACAAAACGACTTTGTTTTTTAGGGTATACGATATTACTGCCATATCTTTTGTAAATCCAAATTTTGTTGAATACAGTTCTCTATCTTTTGTAGCTTGAAACTCCGGAGGAATTTCCTTCTTATTTTTACGAATGGTTCCGACTAGTGTTAGCTTATGATTTTGCAATAAATTTTGAGCTAAAGGTATACTTGTATACTAGTTATGTACAGTGATGTTCCTACTGCTTCTATTTATGGGCATAATGAGGCGACGTACGATTTCTTCAGGAGTATTTGATAGAGCAAATGGACCGTCCGGTTGTTTGCCAACATACACTTCCATTTTGACACAGTAAAAGTTCTAGCATCGACCAGCAAAGCAAACCGTATTTGTTGGGTTTTGAGGTATATATTGTCTAAAACTGCAATGTCCGCGAAAACCGATGAATTGTTCATCGACAGTCATATACTCGCTGGGCCTAAATACACTACAACACTTGTCCACAATTGTATCAAATAACTGTCGAATGGGGCCAGTTTGTCTTGTTTCAGTCTCTCAACCCTGTGCGCACGTCATCAAAACGAAGGCATGCGAGAATAAATAGGAAACGGTTGTAAGACATTATAGAGCTAAAAATAATGGCCAATGTTTCTTTAGCAAACAGATCTTTATAATTGAGATGTGAACTCCGCAAAACACCAGACATTATTAGCAATCCTAAAAATGCCTCCATCTCTGCCTTAGTCACATTCATTGCATCACGACATCTGGCATATTGACCTACCACTATGGTGTTTATGTATATATTTGTGTTTTCAAACAAAATGTTTATAACATGATCACAGAATAACACTTTAAACGCTTCTAAATAGTCGGTAATGGTAGGTAAGATTGGGACTTCTGGTACACACCACATTTCCAAGGTCCGACATTTCCAACGTTGCCACAATACCAAGGTCACCACTGTACCCAGGTCAAAAAATCGCAATGTTTGACCTAATTACATATCATTACCACAAACCCAAGGTCGCAAACCCCGCTTTCCTATTCCACAATTACAAGGCTACAACCTAACGCGCGTTCATGTTCCACAATTGCAAGGTCACAAACCCCGCATTCATGTTCCACAATTACAAGGTCATCCGTCTGACCTACTTTATGCTTAGCCACCTGGTTGCCACTCTTACCCACTTGTATTTTTTTGGCCACCCACAAAATAAAAGAAACGATATGTTAATATATTTAATTCATGTAGAAATAAAGACATGTACAAATTACATTAGAAACATGTATTACTCAGATATATGATTTTCTTTAGGAATAAAACATTTTGATTTAGTACATACGTTAGTTTGCAAGGTCACAAACTTCGCATTCATGTTCCACAATTACAAGGCCATCCGCCTGACCTACTTTATGCTTAGCCACCTGGTTGCCACTCTTGCACACTTGTATTTTTTTCCCACCCACAAAATAAAAGAAACGATATGTTAATATATTTAATTCATGTAGAAATAAAGACATGTACAAATTACATTAGAAACATGTATTACTCAGATATATGATTTTCTTTAGGAATAAAGCATTTTGATTTAGTACATACGTTAGTAAGCGTTTATCAAAACAGTTGTAATGCTGAGGATAATAAAAGTTTAGGTCACACATATTAGCAGCGATGAACACACTACTAGACTGACAGGAAATAATTAGTCTATACACTATATACAATAGATACATAAAAAATATAAATAATCAACATAACATACTTCATCACAATATATACAATAGTCGTTATCGTACACATCAAAAAGTTGTGTTAGGGGTGCTCTACATGAGGAACACCAGTATTCACCGTGTGACAGGTGATACCAAGCCGTCCAACGCTCTCACACACTCACACTCACACACTCACACATTCACTCGTACATTATGTTTATCGACGACGGAGTAGGTCCGGGTATAACTGACTCGGAGCGGATGCTGCTGAGAAGGCCTTGGGGGTGCAAAGTTAGACTTGTATACCCCCAAGGAAGTGTTGTAGTTCGAGCTAGAATGCTGTGAAGGCCTTGGGGTAGAATCGCCAGTTTCAGCGACCCTACTATGGTGTAAATTAAGACTTGCACACCCCAAGGAAGTGTTGGATCCCGAGCCAGATTGCCAGTCTCAGCAACCTGTCCTGTAGAGTAGTAAAAGACTTGGACTACTCGAGATCATCACTTAAATGCGTTTATGCACCTTCTATATATACCTAAAAGTGACTGAAATGGTTGGAGCTACTTTGTGATTGGTTTTGCTCTAGAGGTTTCAGGCAGTTATCTAGATCAACTACGAGTATTAAAAAAGTTTATGCGTAATACAAAGTAATAAACAAGTTTTAGCAGTGAAGCGAATAGGATACGTAACGCCGGATGCAGACGAGACAGATGACCTTTATACACTTAGCAATAGTCAGATATTACATTATGATTCGGAAACAATTTTTTTAATACTTGGGTAATAGTTATTGAAATTCATCTATGACTTGCAAAACAATACCATTTATTTAGCTAATTATACTGCAAGTAGTGTTCTCCAAATTGATTTGTAACATAGTATTGATGTATTCTTTTTGTAATGTGATCTTACTGTGTATGTACATGTATTTCTTTTTAATTGAAAAAAATTCTGTGAACGCGGTAAGACGAGTTTTACTTTATTTAATATTCAGATAGAATTGCGTTTTGATCACTGTTGTTTAGTTATTGATAATAAATGACGTTAACGATTTTTTCAAATCTAGTTTAAATTTTTTTTATAATCAATTTTTCTTAAAGCCGTTTTAAATAGAAATTCTTTGTGCTAAATATTTTCTAAATACCTAATACATTATAAAATTTGTAAAGTGTTATATATAAATTTTAGATTTGAAGTCTCATCGTTTTTTCCTTAAAAGCGTCGTATCTCGGGGGCGGGTCGACCGATTCGGACGGGGGTGGGTGGGTCGGAGGCGTCTCGGAAAGAGGAATTTTTCGAACTCACCCCTATCACGCTCGGACCCCCGCCCGGAAACGGCCGGCTCAAAGTATGCCTTGCCGGTACTCAAACATCATCCCCCGACGGTGCGCGTCTTTTGCACCCGCCCGCCCCTCCTCGGAACCCCCTAACGAAGATAGCTCATAACTCGGAAACGGCCAGAGCAAAGTATACCTTGTCGGTACTCAAACATCGTCCCCCGACGGCGCGCATCTTTTTCCAATGGCCCCCCACTCCTAGGACCCCCTAACGGAGATAGCTCGTATCTCGGAAACGGCCGGAGCAAAGTATGCCTTGTCGGTACTCAAACATCATCCCCGACGGTGCGTCTTTGCCAACGGCCCCTCCTAGGACCCCCATAACGGAGATACCTCGTATCTCGGAAACGGCTGAGCAAAGTATGCCTTGTCGGTACTCAAACATCGTCCCCGACGGCGCGCATCTTTGCCAATGGTCTCTCCTAGGACCCCCCTAACGGAGATAGCTCGTATCTCGGAAACGGCCGGAGCAAAGTATGCCTTGTCGGTACTCAAACATCATCCCCCGACGGTGCGCGTCTTTTGCCAACGGCCCCCCCTCCTAGGACCCCCCATAACGGAGATACCTCGTATCTCGGAAACGGCTGGAGCAAAGTATGCCTTGTCGGTACTCAAACATCGTCCCCCGACGGCGCGCATCTTTTGCCAATGGTCCCTCCTAGGACCCCCTAACGGAGATAGCTCGTATCTCGGAAACGGCCGGAGCAAAGTATGCCTTGTCGGTACTCAAACATCATCCCCCGACGGTGCTCGTCTTTTGCACCCGGTTCCCCCCTCCACGGGCCCCGCTAGCGGAAATAGCTCGTATCTCGGAAACGGCCGGAGCAAAGTATGCCTTGTCGGTACTCAAACATCATCCCCCGACGGTGCGCGTCTTTTGCACCCGGTTCCCCCCTCCACGGGCCCCCCTAACGGAAATAGCTCGTATCTCGAAAACGGCTGGAGCAAAGTATGCCTTGTCGGTACTCAAACATCGTCCCCCGACGGTACGCGTCTTTTTCACCCGGTCCTCTACCACGGATCCCCCCTAACGGAGATAGCTCATAACTCGGAAACGACTGGAGAAAAGTATGCCTTATCGGTACTCAAACTTCGTCCCCCGACGGCGCGCGTCTTTTGTCAATGGTCCCCCTCCTAGGACCCCCCCCCCCCTAACGGAGATAGCTCGTATCTCGGAAACGGTTGGAGCAAAGTATGCCTTATCGGTTCTCAAACATCGTCCCCCGACGGCGTGCATCTTTTGCACCCCCCCCCTCCTCGGAGATTGCGATAATTTTTTTATGCTTAGATTGTTCAAAATTTCGCATTCTAAACTAAGCAACTTTTTTTTATCATGTATAGGTAAATGTGTTTTGTAAACTTTAAAGTTTAACAAAATTATGAAAGTTGAAGAACATGCTGAGGACATTGCTGGAGAATTCATGTTTGTTTTTTTTTCTTTTGTTGTAATCTATATCATAAGTAGATGTACGAATCATTTGTGTTTTTTCCGTTCGCAAACTATAGGTGTTACCCCCACAAAAAAATGGTTTTTTTCACACACTTTTCGAGGTTATCTGGGGAGAGGGGGGTGTTCCGGTTTCACCACTTCTGCCCCTCATTCCACTTTCCCCCACTCCCCCCAACACTTCAAATTTTGTATTTAAGACGGAGCGGTTCCACTAGTCTCATTCCGTCTTTATACGCCACCAAGTAAAGTTTCAAGTCTTATAAAGCGGTGTTACAGCATGTCTTCAAAGAATGGTAAGTATTAGTTTCGTATTGCACATCTCCCGGCTACCCTTCCTATCCTAATCATATACTACTCTACTCCGCAATCTGAGATATCCATTGCATCCTATCCTACCCCCTGGAGATATGTTACGTTGCGTCCTCGTTCATATCGCTGGATATGATTCTTTCTTTAACAGTTGTCAAAGAAAGTAGAGTAGGAAGTAAAGTAGTATGTTAAACAAGGAATCATAACAAAACACGTAACGCAAACACTTCAGCATATAGTTATTATTCTTTCTTTGTTGCAGCAAAAATGTTTCAATGCGACTGTCTGAAAAAATTTTCTCGAAAAGGTTCCTTACTGAGACATCAAAAACCAGCATGCTGGATGTCAGTGTCTACCCCACCGTCTGGCATACAGAAGGTTTCGTTGCAAAACCAAACCACAGGGAGCAATGTGGTGCAAGGTGGCACTTCCGACGATAACAAAGCAGTACATAGACATGTTGCTGATACCTTTGCGCAACCAGGACCATCTGGGGTAAACTACGCGAAGGATAATTCGAAACCCGGACCATCAGTGTTGAGCAACTCAAGGAAGCGAAAGTAGTCCAAAATCAGTTGCAGAAACACTACTACTTAAAATGTAATGTTGAGCTGTTTGGTTTATACTTTTTGAACAGTAGGGAAAGCACAGAACTGAAATCATTTCAAACAACATATGATGTTTTAAGTATTGGGACGGTGTTAGAAGAGTATTTCCAAAGAATAAGTAACATATTGGATGCAAAGCAATCGGAATTTCAATATAAAGATTCTGGTAAGTGTGAGTTATGACTAATGGTGTAATCGACTAGTAACAACTGTTTTAGGATGGTCCCTGGTGCAATTCGTATATAGAGGTTAACCTGTTGAAATTTGCGCCCACCACGGGTTCTTCATATATGGCTGTCCCCGCTGAAATTGCACATAAACACGCCATAGTCAATGTAAAAAATAATGATGATTGCTGCTTTGCATGGGCTGTAGTATCGGCACTAGTGACACCAAAGGGTCTACCACAGCGGACAACGTCTTACCCTGATTTCCAAACGATGTTCAACTGGAATGGTGTACAGTTCCCTGTTAAGCTGACGAATATTTCAACGTTTGAGACCAATAACAACGTTTCCATCAATGTTTATGGGTTAGACGATACGTATCGTGATGGTCAGCGTGTCACAGATGTAGTGGGGCCTCTATACTACACCAAAGCCAAACAGGCAGTCCGTGTTAATTTATTATTATTAGTCAGTAACCAAACAGATAATCAGCATTATGTATGGATAAAAATTTTTTCTCGTTTACTTAGCAACCAAATAACTCGGCGGAACGGAGCAATGTATTTTTGTGATGCATGCTTGTATTACTTTAGATCCGAGGATCAATTAACCCGACACGTGACACACGACTGTAACTTCGTATATACAAAATTACCGGACGTGAAACAAAAAAAAAAGACATAACCGGGGAATTCTAGGCGGAAAATATACTCGCGTTTCGGAACTATCAGAAACAAATGGTTCTACCATTCGTAATATATGCAGATCTTGAAGCGCTATTAGTACCGGTAGATACGGCTGAACCAGATCCCGAAAAACCGTTCACGATAAAAACATGTAAACACGAACCATACTCGTTTAGTTATTATATTAAGTGTAGTGTAAACGATGCGTGGTCTAAGCTAGAGCGGTATAAGGGGAGTAATGCAGGGGAGATATTTATAAGACGACTGGAAAGTGATGTAAAACGGATATATAATGAACATTTCAAAGCTATTGTTCCAATGACACCATTAACGGATGAACAACAGGTTACGTATAAACGCAGTGTATGTTGTTACATATGCGGCAAGCACTTTACGGGCGATCCGACAAATCCGAAAGTACGAGATCACTGTCACGTTACTGGTAAGTATCGTGGTGCAGCACATTCAACGTGTAATTTAAACTGTCAGGTACCTACATTTCTCCCCGTTTTCTACATAATCTCAGTGGTTATGATGTTCACCTGTTCATTAAACAGTTAGCGAGTGAAACGGAAGAAATTACCGTACTTCCTGTTAACAGTGAAAAATCTATAACGTTCGGTAAACATATTTTGGTGGATGAATATGTAAACAGTTATGGTATCAGGGAAAAGAAATACACTAATTTACGTTTCGTCGATAGTTGTAGATTCATGGCTGCATCCTTAGATACTCCATCTCAGAATTTATAAGATGGTCAATGTATGGAGGTACGGAAATATTTTAGTAATGATAGCGACTTCAACTTAGTGAGAAATAAAGGTAGTTTTCCTTATGCGTACGCAGACAGCTTTAGTAAATTGAACGACGTCACGGTGCCATCATATGACAAATTCTACGATAAAATGCGCGATGGAAATATTTCCGATGACGAATACTGTCGCGTTCTACTGGTATGGGATCACTTTAAGTGTAATACACTAGGTAATTATGCTGATATTTATTTAAAATCATGGTTTGTTATTGGCTGACGTGTTTGAAAACTTTAGGCGGTTATGTATGGGTGTGTATGGGTTGGAACCTGCACAGTATGTCACTTTGCCTGGATTGGCGTGGGATGCCACGTTGAAATGTACGAAAGTAGAGCTAGAATTACTCACGGATATGGATATGTATCACTTTTTTAAACAAGGTATTCGGGGTGGAGTGAGTACTTGTATCAAGCGGAGAAGCATCGCTAATAACGAGTTTGTTCCAAACTATGATCCTAAACAACCGAAAGTGTTTTTACAATATTTGGACGCTACGAATTTATACGGCTGGAGTATGCAGCAATACCTGCCCCACGAGGGGTTTATGTGGTTACCTCAAGAGGAAATAGATCACTTTGACGTATTAAAGATTGATGATGACGCTGATGTTGGATTTGTACTGGAGGTTGATATACATTATCCCCACCATCTGCATGACGAACACAACGATTATCCGTTTTGTCCTGAAATGATCTGTGCACCACATTCCCAGGAGGAGAAGTTAATCCCTGACCTGTGTGATAAGACCAACTACATTTTACATTATCGCTATTTAAAACAATGTATAGAGCATGGCTTAATTGTTACTCGTATTCATAGGGTTTTACGCTTTCGTCAGAGTCCGTGGCTAATACCATACGTAGACCTTAATACAGCTCTCCGCAACACAGCACAGAACAAGTTCGAAAAGGAGTTCTATAAGATTATGAATAATGGCGTGTTTGGTAAAACAATGGAAAATGTCGATAAACAAAGAGTTATTAACCTGTTAACGCATTGGGAAAATAACGGTCATCGGGTAGGTCTAGCACGGTACGGTGCAAAACCGCAATTTAAAAATTTTATTCAATTCACTGACAAATTGTTTGCGGCGGAATTGTCGAAACAGGTAGTTACGTATGACAAACCCGTCTATGTCGTATTCAGTATTTTAGATCTCTACAGAATTATAATGTATCGGTTTTTTTATGATATCTTACGAGCTCATTATGGCAAGAATGTCACCTTGCTCTATAGTGACACGGATTCTTTGATTGTTGAGATAGTAACTGATGATATGTGTGTACACATGCGAAATAATTTAGACGAATATGATACTTCCAACTATCAAAATAAGTTGCATGGTATTCCTACGAATGCTTCCGTCGTTGGACGAATGAAAGATGAGTACGCAGGAAAGCGATTCAATATTTTTATGGTGCAGGATCGAAGTCATACTGTCTGAAGCTTGCTGATAATGAAGTTGTTAATCATCATCATATTACAATTCTTAGAAGTCCAAAAATAGTGTGGTCAAGGTCAAAGGTTATTGACCTAGGGTGGTGTCATATTTCTTAGACATATAAAGGGTGAAACGCTATAAAATAGAAAATCTAAGAATGGAATTTTCAGGGTAAAATTTTTGGCGGGAAATATAAATTTTGGAGCTGGTCAAAGCTAAAATAGAAATTTCAATGTCATCATCATCATCATATTACAATTCTTGGAAGTCGAAGCAAAAACTAAAAATAGAAATTGCAATGTCATCATCATATTACAATTCTTAGAAGTCTAAAAATAGTGTGGTCAAGGTCAAAGATTATTGACCTACGGTGGTGTCATATTTCTTAGACATATAAAAAGGTGAAAAGCTATAAAATGTGGGGTATCGTATGGCATTTCTTAGAAGTATAAAAATAGAATCAATTCATGGAAACAAGAAGAACGCGTTGTCTATGCTAAAAAGTAGATCACGGTCAAATGGGCTTATTAAATTGGGTCAAGGTGAAATAATTTACTAAACTAAAAGTAGGTGTGTATTTAACAAGTTTAAACATGTTGTCACGACGATCTCGTAAGCTATGCATAAAAAGTAGGTCATGAGTTCATTGAAGGTGAATACTCCACTTCAACGTTACGACTTTCAAAACTTCAAGATCATTCAGAGGTTAACGAGAGTAACGACTCCATGTTAAAATGAGAGGGTCAGATAATAGCTGGTTCGTGTCTTTGGTTATATCATAGCTAAAAATAGTCGGTACATGTCCTCACCAAAAGGTGGTCGCGTTATAGCTAAAAATTATAGTGACAGCATCATCGTTGAAAGTAGCTTATGCGCGTAACCAGATATGTGCGGTAATCAAAGAGATGGTTCATATCTGCACTAATGTAACATCGGGAGGTAGTTTAGAGTAAGAATATAAGGAAATAGTGTAATGGGTAGTGAGTGTTGTGTAAAACATGTGGATGGCATACGCTCAAGAACAATGGACCAAAGCAACTGACCTGAGAACAGCGGTGGAACGCATGAAGCAAGAATTTTCGGCATTAGTATTCGATGCCGAACATGAGGCGGTTTACGGGCGAGGTGATTATAGTGAAGCGGAGTGTAACGTCCTAGTGAAAAGTAAGAGAAAGGAGTAACGATATGTGAAAAGTTTTAAATTTAAAGAAAATATGTAGAACATGTTTTGTAGAAGAACTGAATGCTGTGCAATTGCATCAGTTTTGCAACGATGTAAAATGGACAGCATCTGCTGATGGTATCAGTTCATCCTCATCAGATGCAGATTAGCCTATCGATACAATTATCAAAGTACACTCTCCTCTACCATTAAAATCATGATGCAGTAATATATAGGACGGTTCCGGTGTCAACTATAATTCATAAGCGTTCTCGAATCAGTAAAGATGGATCTATCTGCATTGAACAGCAGCACTTTCTGTAAATCCTTCACGAACGTAAAAGACTTGGAGGTGGGTGCAAAATATAAAGTGATTGATATGAATACCATCGACACAAAGTATGGTAAACATATTATCATTGAAACCCAGAACTTTAAGTGCATACTTCCCTTACGATTTTATGAATAGTTCAAAAAAGAAGATCGCATTGAAAAGTTTAAGCAATATCTGGTTGAGAATGACGTATACATTACCAGCGCCGGAACTGTAGGAAAGACGACTAATTTAACATTTCTGTAAAAAAAATAATAATAATAACATATATATCTATGTATAATTGTTTGGAAATAAATTATATATTTTTTGTTGCAAAAAAAGTCTTCTATTTTTTGATTAAATGAAGGGTACATCATAATGAAGAGAGCTGCTATTGATGAGACTAAAAAAATGTAGCGTATAATATGGTGTCTGCAGGTATATTGGCTAAGCTCTTCAAGGTTAAAATTTATTGGTATCACATTCCAATTCATACAAACCAATCTTCAAGGTTAAATTTTATGGACAAGGTATTGAGAGAAGGTATCATATTATAGTTCTTATGTTAGACCCTTCAAGGTTCTTAGGAATAGCAAAATAAGCATTCTTAACCAATGACACATGTAACTGACTTTATGCATGCTCGGTATTGCTCGGGTATCCTCGCGGAGTCTATCCTTCTATATAAGTTTAAATTTTATAATCACACATCATTCGCCTCGACATCATGTTTTTCTAAAAAGTATATATGTTAAAGCATTGTTTTTGCACAATAAAATCGCTTACGTATTTACTATTTTAATAGTGTGTGTAAACCTAACCAGAAAATCAGCTCTATTTGTTTAAATGTAGCATGTAGAAATACTGCACGATTGCATTAGCGCATATACAACGTGCTAACGAAGACAACCAGACAAATATAGAAAAGTAATGATTGTTATAATTGATGTGCAAGGATTCAAAACAGCAAGAAATATATTTACACCTAAGGAACTAGCGATATATAATGGAGAGCAAATTGCTCATTACGTAGTCAAGCCTCCATTTCCATGGCACACCTTGGATAGTGAATTTCAAAAACAAGCTAATTGGTTAATTCACAATCACCACTTTATCAAGTGGGAATATGGATGTACTTCTCCACGTCTATTCCCTCGTATACTTAGTGATTTCATATCAACAACAGATGAGGTGTACGTTAAAGGACGAGAGAAAGCTGATTTTATTCAAAAAATTCTAAAACAACGCATTACGGTGTATGTACCCAAACTTCATCTATGCTGTTTTTTTTCATACACAAAACACTTGTCACTGTGCTTTGGCTCATGTAAATCATTTATATGAAAAAAATGTAGTGAAATTCTAATAAAGATTTATTAACTGACATCTATATGTACATATCTTATTCGCATGTATTACCTCAACGCTTTTATGAGTATTTCAAAGAACAACTGGATAATTTAAATGTTATCTAAGAATAAACATTTGTGTAAAATTTTTTTGGATAATGAGAACCTAAACTGCTTTCAGTCTGCCGGAAACAGATACCGCTTCTGAGAAACAGCTACCTGTTTTTGAGAAACGGGTACCGGTTTTAGGTCTGTTTTTGAGCTGTTTTCGGAAACCGGGAAGCTGTTTTGAGCTGTTTCTGCCTGTTGCTGGAAAAACAGGTATCTGTTTTTGAGCTGACTGCATCAAAGTTTATGCTATTCACATTTTCGGTGTTTACAATATTCTGCCGAACAATTTACAAATTGTTGTTGGCTTCAGCCAACTCACTGCATAAACGTTCCAAATTTTCACTATACTAAAATTGAATTTATCTTAATTAATAAAATAAGGATATTTCTATTAAACCATATAAATCGAAACTTTTTATTAGTATAGGTACTGTTTATAAAACATAGATAAAACACTTGTAATTATGTCACAAAAAAAATTAAGTATCCTTAACAATGTTTTGTCTAATAGTATCAAATAAAACCATATCAAATTATTTTCTTGTAAATTCAACAACTGCTGATATCACTAAACAGAACCAACTGTCAATTTTACGTTTCAGGTGTGAGAGTTACTATCACTTTATTTCATAAAATGAAATCGTTAGTTTTTAGTGTTTAGAAAATTTTGGAACTGCTATCTTTTGCGCTATTTGTTTAGTCTATATATAAAAATTTAGAATTTTTGACTTAACGATTAAACTGCTATGTAACTTTTTAATTATGAAGTCACTAAGTATACGAGGGAATAGACGTGAAGAAGTATATCCACATTCCCATAAATTATTGGTACAGTAACTGATGTTTTCCAGATTGTGGGGTAGGAGCCTTCTGACCAAATTCTGTTGTATATATACAGTAAACTTTCGACGGCTGTTTTTGGTAGGTTCTTTATCATGGCGTATTGTATATTGTCCAATCCTGGGGATGTTTCTCTAACGCTTTCTAAACTTGTATTTAACTCTACTATACTAAAGGGTATGTTGTATTCCTCAGTTTCTTGATCTGTATAGTCGAGGGTATTTCTGTGTGGGATCTGATTCTTCTGAAATGATCATCGTAATTATCAGCTCACTTTTTCGTAATATTTAGCAAACTGTTCTGCTACTTTGTCTGGGTCAGTGAATAAAACATTTCCATGAAGAAGATGTATTGGTTTGACTTGTTTTCGTTTACCTGTTACTGTTTTTGCTTTTTTCCAAATCTCTGTTGGTGGAGTTTTTCGTGTCATACTGGAGACGAACCTTTCCCACGACTGTCTTTTGCTCTCTAATACCTTTCTTCTTGCTATAGCTCTACTTTTCTTATATTCAATTAGTTTTTGCATAGTGGGCTCTTTAGTAAACATTTTTAATGCTTTTTTGCGATTACCTATTGCTAATTCCACTTCCGGATTCCACCAAGGGACCGGTGGTTTTGTCACTCTTCTAGTACTTTTTGGTATTGTTCTTTCTGCAGCATTAACTATACTATTTGTAAAATCTTGGACTAGTGTATCTATGTCTTGCTGTCTGTCTATGTCTGTAACATTATTTTTGTATTGTAACCAGTCAGCTTTATTTATCTTCCATCTGGGAGCTGTAATCCATTTTTGTTGTGCGGTAGATGATGTTATTATTATAGGATAGTGATCACTACCATGTAGATCTTCTGTAGGTTCCATTCATATTTTTCTGCTACTTTTGGGGAACACATGCTGAGGTCTATAGCAGAAAAACCATTTGTTGTTGAGTTCAAATGCGTTGGTTTACCGTTGTTTAATAGAACTAATTGATTTCGATCGAGTAGTGATTCTAATGCTTTTCCTTTAGTATCTTTTTTAGCCGAGCCCCATAATTGATTGTGAGCATTGAAATCTTCTAATAAGAGGAAAGGTGGGGGTAATTGAGATATTAGGTTTTCTACTGCTTGTATTGTCCAATTATTGTCTGGTAAATAGATGTTACAGATATTTATTGTAACAGGGTGTTTAATCGATACAGCTACAGCTTGTATAGTCGTGTGCAATTGGATGCTACTATAGATACAACTACTTTTCACTAATATGGCAACTCCCCCTTTGGCACGTTGATCATGAGGCTCATCATATCTTATGACTTTGAAGACGTTTAAGTGAAACTTATCATTTACTTTGAAATGTGTTTCTTGTAATACGATGGCGAATGGATTGTGTTCGGTGATTAAGAGACGCAATTCGTCCTTACTTTTGGAACATCCATTGCAGTTCCATTGCAGGATTTTCTCCATTGTTTGTGTAGCTTTAAAAAGTTTTATACTAAATATATACGTTTAAATAAGGTATACAAGGACTACTATACATTTATATACAACAAACACACATTCATATCACAGTTTAAGTCGTCTTAAATTAATATCACAGTTGTAAGTAATCTATCACAGTTAAGAAGCTTTACGAGGTTTGCCCTTAGGCCACCCTTTCTTCTTTTTTGATTTCAATATGTTCAGTCTGCTTTCGTCTAGCTCATCCTCGTCTAGATTTTGTGAGGATGTATCGGATACTACAGTGTTTCTCTTTCTTTTGTCGTTACACTCAGTTTCCATCTGTTCGGTGTTCAATTCAGAAATATGTCGTTTTTCTGATTCTATCAAGCTGGTTGATGGAATACTTTCTCTTTTAATTTCCGAGAAATGTTCTTTTAGTTCCGCAATTAAGTAGGGGACTAGTTCTGACACTATGTCTTTCACATTAATGTTTTTGGGTGTGATTGCGATTTTCGTTACCGCTGCATATGTCGGACCCGAAGGTGTTCGTGCTGTGACTTCTTTTCGCGCTTCAAAATACGTCATTCGATTTTTTACTTTTATTTCTTGGATAGTAGCTTCTTCTATATATCTTGGACGTTCCTTAGATCTGGCTGTGTGGTCTCCGTTGCAATTTACGCATTTGAGTGGTTTTTCACATGGTTGTCCAGTATGTACTTGTTTACCACATATACGCATTTGGGCACTCTTGCATGCCGCCGTCGTGTGCCCAAAGGCTTGGCATCTGTAGCATCTCAAAGGAGGTGGAATGTAGAGCCTAACGGGAAGTCTGTAAATAGCTACTTTTACATTCGCTGGTATCGCTTGACTACAAAAGGTTAGAATTAAACTTGCTGTATTGATGGTTTGTCAATCTTTTCTGCTTGTGATCCTTCTAACATCTATGACCTTTTGGCTTTTGAGGTTTTCTAATATTTCGCCGGTTGTGCAATTTAGCAGATCTTTACATGTTACGACACCTTTCGCTGTATTTAAAGTAAGGTACGGTTCAACTAGTATAGGAGTATTACCAAACATTTCTAATTTCAGACAACATTGCGCTTGCTTATTAGATCGTGTGTCTATCAATAAACCTGTGCTAACTTTTCTGCATGAGTTTACATCACCTAACAAATTATACAGTGTCCTAGCAATTTCAAACGGATTATCTTTTTCAAAATTTCCAGAATTTTGTTTCCTAATGATCAGAAACCGAGGGGTGTTACTCGACGTCAATTGTTCCATTATGTTATTGTTAAAGGAATTTTTACGTTGTTCCTCGCCAACGCTCATTTTTGAGGATGAGTCCTCTTCTAGGGGGTTCAATACAGACATACCTGTTCCCACGAGAACGCACTGAAAAAATGTCAACTGAGCAGAGCAAGCATACTACAGCAGGGCATTTATACTGCGAGGAGGCCCCTCTTTCCTCTCAGTCGTTTCAACGCTATTACTATTACTATTACTATTACTATTACTATTACTATTACCATTACTATTACTATTACTATTACTATTACTATTACTATTACTATTACTATTACTATTACTATTACTATTATATTACTATTACTATTACTATTACTATTACTATTACTATTACTATTACTATTACTATTACTATTTACTATTACTATTACTATTACTATTACTATTACTATTACTATTACTATTACTATTACTATTACTATTACTATTACTATTACTATTACTATTACTATTACTATTACTATTACTATTACTATTACTATTACTATTACTATTACTATTACTATTACTATTACTATTACTTACTATTACTATTACTATTACTATTACTATTACTATTACTATTACTATTACTATTACTATTACTATTACTATTACTATTACTATTACTATTACTATTACTATTACTATTACTATTACTATTACTATTACTATTACTTATTACTACCATTACATGTCTGGCGCTCATAGCGGTTAGACACAGTTTGAATTCGCTCCGTAATATTCCTTTATTTTATTTAATACATACGTTAATTAACATTTTAAAAGAAGCTTCAGTGCATAACGTTTATTCTTAATGATAAATAAATTTTAATAGATAAACATGAAGTGCAATCAGTGTGACCTAGAATTATTATCGCAAGAAGTTCAGTGTAATGGCTGTAAAAATGAATATCATTTTGCCTGCTCAATCTCAGAAAGCACATATAGATCAAAATCCCGTACAGGAAAGTTAGCATGGAGATGTTTTGATAGTCGAGAAGCTAAAAAAACGTCGGGTACAGCGGAAGCTGTAAGAGAGATCGAATACGAGGCTACCGTAATGGAATCGCAATGGCCATCCGACATAAAAGAAAAAATCGACGAAGTGATCTCATCGATCAAATATATGTCTGATAAGTTCGACAAAATGTCAGCAAGCTTTGAACTGTGCATGAAAGAAAACCGGAAAATGAAAGAAGAAATTAAATCTTTAAAGCAGATTAGTGAAGTTAAAGACACGCAAATTTTTGAATTAAAAATGCGCGTTAATAAACTAGAGCAACACTCTAAGCGAAAGTTTGTAGAGATACATGGAGTTGATACAGATAGCAAAATTTCACCGGACGATCAATTTAAAAAAATTGCTAAGGATATTGTGTATGATAAAAGTGAAGCAAAAATAGTTACACGTATCACATTAAAACACACGTCATTCCTAATAGCCAAAATGAAAACGGAAGATGATAAAAAGGATTTTATTCTCAAGGGCAAAAACTGGTTTAGGAATCTCTCAGAAGGTGATAAAAAAACGAAGAGCTACTTTAATGAACATCTGACATATAATAACCGGGTTGTATTAAAAGAAACGAAATCGCGTGCTAGGATGTTTAATTATAAATATGTCTGGATTAAAAATGGACGCATATTGATAAGGAAAGATGATAATGAAAAAGTGCACAACATAACGTCTACAACAGATTTACAAAAGTAAATTAATTAATTAAAAGTACTGTATATTATTATTTATTAGAAAACACTTTTTAGTTTCAATTTTATATTTTTCGCAAAAATGGCATATATAACAATTTTTATCAACGTTCACAAATACACGATATTAAACCATTGTAAATATAGTAAATTTCAAATGCAACAATAATACCTAAATAGACTCTAATTTATATATTATATTAAAACGATTTAAATTTTAATTTTTATGAATTTAATGCAAAATGACATTACAAACAATAATATTAAGTTTCAAACGTGTGACGATGTAAGACAATTTAATTCTTTTAGTGGTAATGGAAATACAGCTTCCGTAAATGTAAATATTTTTCACGTAAATATCCGATCCTTAAAAAAGTACTGGGATGAACTACAAATAGTACTTAATCTAGGTAATTTTGACATAATTTTGCTATCGGAAATTAATGTAATAGACGAAATAGACAGTTTTACGTTAGCTAATTATAGACGAGCATACAAAACTCGAATTAACAAAAAAGGAGGTGGCCTGTTAATCTTTTATAAAAACAACATCGAATTTAATCCAATCTCAGTAAACGTGAACTACTGCGAATGTATACAAGGAATATTAAACAGCAAAAATAAGAAAATGCAAATACACATAATTTTTATTTATAGACCTCCAAACTTAAACGTTTCAGACTTCCTAACGGAATTAGAAATGCTGCTAAAAAATACCAAGGAGCAAAATGTTGCGTTAATTGGAGACATTAACCTGAATTTATTAGACTCAGAAAATGGTTTGGTTTGTGAATATGAAACAATATTATATTTAAACGGTTTTATAAGCGTTATAAATGATGTGACTAGAGAGGAAATAAGAGAAGGTGATTTAATACAATCGTTGTTAGATCACATATTTATAAAAACACAAAGTTTCAAAATGTATTCAGCAGTGATACACCACAAGATGTCAGACCATTATCCTATTTGCGTATCGTTGTGCCATAAATTTAAGAAAGTGATGAACAACAAAACGTATTTAAAAAACTTTGATGAACATAAAATAAATAAACTAATTATGGAAAAAGACTGGAAAACAGTGATCGATAATGACGTAAACCAATTTGTAAGCAATATTGTAACGAGCATGGACGAAATTTATAACAAGACTGAAATTGAAATCAAGAATAAAGTCAATAGAAAACAGACAAGAAGAAAAGAAAGCGAATGGATCACTGAAGATCTGCGTAATAAGATCAAGGAAAGAGACCGCTTATTCAAGAAGTGGAAATCAAATACTAATAATGTTCAACACAGGCAAGCCTACAAAAGGTTTAGAAATAAATTAAACAACGACATAAGGAACACAAAACGACAATACGTGAATAGAAAGTTTGAAAAGTGAAGAGTGACCCGCAAAAGTATGGAATGAGATCAACAATATAGTATACAGAAAACGAAATAAAACATCGACGAAAAATTATGAACACCATCGCAAAAATAAAGAGTGTGCCATGCATTGTGGAAGATTTTTTAAAGATATTCATGAAACAAATAGAAGACCTAAGAAAACAATGCAATCATGTGGTAAATATAAATGTGAGCACACAAAACACATACTGCAATTTTTATATACCTTTATGCACCGCTAATCAAATAGAACTGATAATTAAAAATTTAAAGGTCAAAAAATCAGCGGGAATAGATAATATAAGACCATTAGATATAAAAAACAACTCAATAGTTTTCAGTGACCTAATAAGTAATTTATTAAACCTAACATTGGAAAGTGGAAAATTTCCGGATGAGTTAAAGGTTTCAATAACGAGACCAATATATAAAAAAGGAAATGCCAATGATATAAGTAACTACAGACCATATTGCCAATAATTGAAAAAATCCTAGAGAGATATGTAGTACGACATTTCAAGAAATACTTAAAGGACAATAAAATAATGCATAAGAACCAATTTGGGTTTCAAGCAGGCAAAGGTACGGAAAAATTATTAAGTAAATTTAATGACGGTATAAATACCGCCCTAGACAAAGGAAAATATGTGATAGGAATATTCATAGACTTTAGTAAAGCATTTGATACCGTAGACCATAAAATACTACTGAAATGTTTACAAAAAAATGGAATAATAGGGAAAGAACTAAAGTGGTTTGAAGACTATTTAAGAAACCGACTCAGTGTTGTGAAAGTATTAAATCAGTATAGTGAGGTAAGACCGTGTATGTTTGTGTACCACAAGGCAGCAATTTAGGACCGACACTTTTTTAATATACGTAAATGAACTGTTTCATAGTAAGTAAATGTACCCTATACATGTATGCAAACGACGCAGTAATGCTGTATAATCATAAGAATCCAGAAACTTGTCAGTCAGTTGTGCAAAATGATGTAAACAAAATAACAAAATGGCTACATGGCAGAAATTTGTTTATAAACTGTTCAAAAACGGTATGTATGTTGTTCAAAACTGCTCATATGTATACACCAAATCAATTAAAAATACGATTACATAACTGTAATTGCACAATGCCCAACAATAATTGTAACTGTGCGCTTGTTAAACAAGTATTTCATACTATGTATCTGGGAATAAATATCGATTCCAACTTAAAGTATAATAAGCACACGGATTTAGTATTTAGTAAAGTTAAAAAGATAACGGGATGTATGTATGCTTTAAAGCTATATGCAAATAGAGACATTATAATATTAGTCTATAAAACACTTTTCGAGTCTATATTAAAATACGGTATACGCAATTGGGGGTGCATCGAACTCTATCACATTAGAAAAATTAATAAATTACAAATTAGAGCTCTAAAAATGATAAGTGACTCAATGGACTTTGACAAATTAATAGAGGTAGCTGACACGTTGACGCCTTTAGGATTATATAAATATTTTAACATAATAGATTACTACGGTAAAAATGAATATAAAATAGTTGCAAACCATCCTTATCCACTAAGAAACCAAAGATATGTAACACCAAAATTTTATAACAAATATGGTGAAAGAACATTAAAGTGTGTTATTCCGAAACTCTACAATAATATTAGCGATATTGAAAATGCTGAGACCAAAAAATTATTTGTAAATAATTTAAAAACATTGTTAAGAAATGAGCAATAATTATTTAAAGCATATATTATTTTTACCTGTTTACATAGCTAAGCTATACAATACAAGATTGCACTAACCCACATAGCGCCAAATAGATCTAAGTATTATGATGTAAAAAACAAAGTGCGTGTATATTCTATAACCGGAACTTACTGACAAGTCTTTCGACTTAGTAGGACCGATAACGGTATGTATTCAAAATAAACAACAACAAACAATAAACAATAAACTATTACTATTACTATTAGTATTACTATTATATTATTACTATTACTATTAATATTACTATTACTATTACTATTACTATTAATATTACTATTACTATTACTATTATTATTATACTATTACTATTACTATTACTATTACTATTACTATTACTATTACTATTACTATTATATTACTATTACTATTACTATTACTATTACTATTACTATTACTATTACTATTACTATTATATTATTACTATTACTATTACTATTACTATTACTATTACTATTACTATTACTATTACTATTATATTACTATTACTATTACTATTACTATTACTATTACTATTACTATTACTATTACTATTACTATTACTATTACTATTACTATTACTATTACTATTACTATTACTATTACTATTACTATTACTATTACTATTACTATTACTATTACTATTATTTACTATTACTATTACTATTACTATTACTATTACTATTACTATTACTATTACTATTACTATTACTATTACTATTACTATTACTATTACTATTACTATTACTATTACTATTACTAAAAATTTTCTCAAACTTTTAAGGAACAATTAGACAACTTTAACAGCTGCAACCATAATGTAGTTCATACAACTTGTAAGAAAAACTGTAAGCAACCTTTACATTCCACAATCAAACGCAAATGATATAGAAAAGATAATACAAAATCTATCCGTAAAAAGTCCCTGAATAGACTGCATACGGAGTATTGACTTAAAGAACAATATACCCATTTTCAAAACATTGATATCTGACCTCATTAACGCTTCATTAAGGCAAGGAATTTTCCAGAACCGCTAAAAGTTTCTATTATTAGGTCGGTTTATAAGAAGGGTGAAAGCACAAATTACAATAACTATAGGCCTATAAGCCTGCTACCCATAATAGAAAAAATCTTCGAAATTTACGTAGTCAAATACTTTAACAAATATCTACAAGAAAATACAATCATTAATGAAAACCAGTATGCATTCCAAAAAGGGAAAGGAACTGAACAGTTATTAACACGCCTAACGGATTACATAAATAACGCATTGGACAAAAATAGGTATACCACAGCGGTATTTATAGATCTTTCCAAAGAATTCGACACGGTTGATCACAGCATACTATTGAAAAGTATGAAAGAAATTGGAGTAAGCAACAACTTTTTATGCTGGTTCGAAAGTTATCTGTTAAACAGGAAACACGTAATTAGAATACAGGAACAAGTAAGTGAGCAACAACTGGTAAAACATGGAGTACCCCAAGGAAGCAATTTGGGACCAATCTTATTTAATATTTACATAAATGAAATCTTTAACGCCGTGAAAAATACGGAACTCTACATGTATGCAGACGATGCAGTACTTTTATACTCTCATAGTGACTCTAACAAATGCAACAAAATAATTCAACTTGATCTGAACAATATATGTAAATGGATACATGGAAGACAGATTTGTATAAATTCGAAAAACTGTTACTATGACCTTTTCAATATCACACATGCAGAAACCGGATGCACCAAAATTAGATTACACGGTTGTGACTGCCTAAATGTAATTGGTTGCAAATGCCCAATACTGAAAAGTGTGGCTGAAACTACCTACCTAGGTATTATAATAGACAATCAACTTAAATATAATCAACACATAAATTATATATACTCTAAAATAAAAAAAAATATCTGGTTGCATGTACTTACTAAAAAGATACACTAACACAAAAATACTAATATTGGTATACAAAGCTTTAATAGAGTCTATTATAAGATACGATGTTAGGATATGGGGATGTGCGGACCAAGTTCATGTAAAGAAATTGGAATCACTACAATCTAAACTAACAAAACTAATCTTCGGTACATATGACGAAGAAAAGAAAACTTTATTAGAGAAAGTTGGTACACTAACCCCTAATGGTTTCTACAAGTATTATAATTTATTGATTTACTTTGATAACAATGAATACAAACAAGAAGTTATCCATGAATATGGGACGCGAAGAATCTACTACTCAATCCCTTACATATATAATAAATATGGATCAAGAACATTAAAGTGTGCGGTACTAAAATTGTTTAACACCTTACCAAATAACATAATGTCAATTAGAAGAATTGGAACATTCAAAAGAGAAGTCAAGAAATGGATAGTGAATTCTACCTAATCTAGTGCTAAACAACTTGGTGAAAATAACAAATAAGTGGAAGGCTAAATTAAGTTTCTCTTACACTCTGTTAACGACAATTTTAAATGTATATGTATATATTCTATTTATTTGTTGTTTTTTTTGTCTACCTCTGTCTTTCTGTCATACTTGTAAATATAAACTACGTTTTATCGGAATCACTATAAATTTATTGGAAAATTTGTTTTGGGTATACTTTCGTAGACACAATTCAAAGAAATAATGTTATTTAAATTAGAAACCACTTAAATGATAATGTATCATAATTATTATTTATATATCTATGTATTATTTTTTCTTTTTTCTCAAATTTTATATTTTATTTACACTTTATTAAAATAATGAAAGCGCCTGAATATCAATTGTGTTAAGGTAAGAAATTTGTCTTTGTAATAACGAAACTGTTTAATTCTGGAACCAATCGCTAAGTCATGGACTTGATTGGACCAACCATGTATATACTTGAATAAATAAACCATTTCAATTCAATTCAATTCAATTCAATTACTATTACTATTACTATTACTATTACTATTACTATTACTATTACTATTACTATTACTATTACTATTACTATTACTATTACTACTATTACTTTTACTATTACTATTACCTATTACTATTACTATTACTATTACTATTCCTATTACTATTACTATTACTATTACTATTACTATTACTATTACTATTACTATTACTATTACTATTACTATTACCATTACTATTAATATTACTATTACTATTACTATTACTATTACTATTACCATTACTATTACTATTACTATTACTATTACCTTGTGTAATACAATAATTATAATTAAAGCTATTTTTATACATTATTTTATGAAATTTCCAACATGAAATAAAATAAAACAAATAAAATATTTTTCTAGCGCATGCAATGTAATTCTAAGAATGATAAGAAGAAAAACATATTCTTAAAAGTCAAAAAGGAAAGAAGCACTAGTAGGTTTTTTTTTTAATTTAAACAAAAATTACAGCTCGTAAAAAAGGAAAAAAAAGTAAAAAATTGTTGAAAAAATCTAAAAAGGTATTCTTAAACTATTAATCTTTATAAGTATAGTCGCAAAAAAAAAGAATAATAATTTATAAAAAGTTGATTTAAATAATTACGTACTAAATCAGGTAAATAATCTTAGATTAGTAATCATTAAATATTTAGCAATGACACAATTTTGAGAAATGATTGTTACATCCATATAAATTTTTTTTTTTTCTATTTTGGTCCTACGAACCAAATAAGAGAAAAAAAAATACAAAAATTAAGAAAAATTAAAAAGCATCGTGTACACAAAATATAATGTGTTATTCTAAATTAATTAGCCACTGTTTCATCGTCGTTTAAACTCACTTATTTTTTGATGCACCTAATTCTGAAGGTAACGAATTATATAATTTTGGAACTGCACATTTTAGAGACCTTTCACCATATTTATTAAAGTAATAAGGCACTGTGTAGATAACTTGTCTTGTGTTGTATTGGTGTTCCATTTGTATTTTGTATTCATTATCTCCAAAATAAGTAACTAGATTTGTATTTGTAATAGTTTTTGGTGTAAGTGAATTCATATTTTAATAACTTTTCTTTTCTTGTTTTGTTGTTGTTAACTATCTTCAGTATTTTTAATTGTAACGAGTCCAGCTTTAAATGGTAAAGTCCGCACATACACTGTTACTGCATAACGAATTACTGATTCTATAAGTTTTGTATATCACTCAAGTGTCTTTTTATTTGTACAAGTGCTTAACAAAAAAATTCTGTTATTTTCTTTAATTTGGTGTATGTAATCGATATGTTTACTATATGTGAGTTTTGAATCAAAACTAGACCTAAGTAATTTAATTCATGTACTTGTTTCAGCTGTGTACATTTACATCCTAGTTTTCAAATAAGCAATCACATTGTGCATTTTAATATCTACTAATCCAATTTTGGCACATGTGATGTAGAGAATACCATTACTGCAGTTTTGTCTTTATTTGGGTACAATTTTCTGTCATGCATCCACTTGCATACGTTATCTAGCTGTTGTTGTATTACGGTTTGGCATATTGCGATATCATTATGTGCGTACATCAAAATGGCGTCATCTCGCATACATATACAGCTTCACATGCTTAAGAACCTCGAATATGTTTATATATAATAAAAACATGATAGGACCTAAGTGGCTACCTTTGTGGCACTATATTTTATCGACTGTTACTTTACTTCATCTTCACCTTGACCACGTATTTGCGTTTATGTAGATAGCTTCTGAACCAATCAAGTTGCTTTCTCTGATTCCATACTTCCTCATAATTTTTATTAATATTCCATGGTAATAGTGTCAAACTTTTACTTAAATCAATGAACACTGCTATCACATATTTATTGTTTTGTACATTGATGTAGTCTGTTACAATGATAAAATTGTTCCGTATTCTTGCCTTGCTGATATCCATACTGATTTTGATAACGCTATTTTGATCTAAATAATTTTTTAGGTGTTACGTATTTTTCAATTATTTTGTCAATTGTAGAAAGTATACTGATTTCGGTAATTATTAAAGTCCGAGGCTTGTCCTTTTTATAAATTGGTCTTAATATTGACGTTTTAAGATCTCTGGAAAATACTTGCTTTAATGATACGTTTATAAGTTCAGATATAGTTCTTTTAATGTGTTAATGTTGTTTTTAAATCTATCTCTTTGTTATTATGGAGATTTTGGTGCTTAATAGAATAATCTTCTGAACATCATGTCATTTGATAGTGGTATGTACAAATTACTGTTTACTTCATTCTTATTATTCACTAAATATTAGTGAATGTTTTTACTAATATTTCAATTTGTTGTTAAGACTTCTGCAAATTTAGTTACTATACACTTTTGTCATGTTTTGCACCTAACGATGTTATAATCTTTCTGGACGTTTTTGCTTTTATCTTTTGATGATAAATTTATTTCATTCCACATGTTCTTGGTATTACTTGCATTGTTTAATATCCTTTTCTAAAATAATTGTTTTTCGCAGTACGAATTTCATTATTTAGGCGGTTTCAAATTTTTGTATTTTTCTCTTAGATTTTCGTTGTTTAAAGATTTCCACTTTTGAAAAGTATATCTCTTTATTTTGCTTACAAAGTTTCTGTAATAACTTTGATGCCCTTTTATTTGTTTTTGGCAAAGGTATATTTTTTTTCGTATACCGTTTGAAAGTATTTTCAATATTTTTAAAATTTGTTACATTAACATCTTCTTGGTCGTCCAATTTGTATTCTTTTATTGATCGTAGGTTTTTATTATACTTTATTTTACGTTGATGTTTCACAACTTGAGAGATTTATCTTATTTCCGTATAGTTTTAAGCATATAGGAAGTGATCAGATATAATGTGGTGTACAACTGCTGATTTAACGTAACCAAATTGATCGAATGAATATTGATCTAACAGAGATCTTCTTGCAATACCTCCTTATTTCTTCTCGTTGGTTCAACACGCAAATCTTCCTATCAATTTGTTTTCGTATTGAGAGACAATAATTTTCTTTGTTACAAGTTTATATTCATGTTCCAATTGACCATATTGTTACTACTAATGTATCTATTACAACCAATTTCTAATAAATTTTTTGTTTTATTTTATATATAAATAATACTTGCAATTTTGTCAATTCAGAAGTTTTATAACGATATTAATGTATTAATTCTACCAGATGTAATTGCGATATATTATAAGGATATTGTTTTTAACATAAAAGCTAGTTACTTAATGTTTTGTCTATGTTTCATCACGCAACTATAATTTTCCATTTGAAACTTTATTTCATCTTCAGGAGTTAGATTTATTTCATAACAATATTAAATGAATTCGTAAATAGAAATAACAATAAAAGTTCTTCAAATATTTTTTTAATGATCTTATGTTAAGATGGAAAATACTGATTGACGATTGTTCATTTCGAATAATTTCCATTCAATCAAATTTGTACAATTTTAAAGTTTATTAAATTATTTTCTATTTGAACGTCTTGAATCATATTTAATTTAAACCAAAATGTTAAAAATATCTGTTAAATTAAAAATGTATATAACGGAGAAAAAAAAATTGTTGATTTCGATGCTTAGAAAGTAATCTACTTTAAGTAAAATTTAATGTTCTATTTAGATTTCACGGTAACGTCATTTGCATGTACTATTTTTAAATAATGCATTTACTAAATGCTCATAGAATTTATAGATACTAATTTATGATTTTCGTCCTTTTAACAAAAAATTTTACGTTTTTTACCCAAACTTTAACTGTGATATAAGCTTTCTTTCTTGCTTTTTAAAAGTATTCTTCTTTCATAAGTAAGACTCGTTAATGAATAATTTATTTCAATTCTTTTTCTTGCTCATTTAAATTACGCCACCACAAACGTCCTTGCTTGATTAACTTGTGCTTGTACCTCGTTTTTAATTTTACAAGAAGCAAATCAGTTTTTGTAAGCTTATTTGAGATACTTTTGTATTCCGTGTTATCACAATATTTTTCTAAAATTTCATTTAACTTATTTTCAGATGATGCTGTTGATTTTTGATTTTTTGTATTGCTAAAATACTAACACGCGTAAAGAGAGATTCAATTTGTTTATCTTTTAATTCTATTGTGTGCTTTAACGATCTGACTTCCTCTTTTAAGGTTTTATTTTCCTGCACTATTTCCTTTAATGTTTCATAATGGATTGCATAGAAGCGGTAATATTTTAAAAATCTTTCAAAGTTGGATTAATGTTACACTTAAACTTGCCAGTTCATTTACTAAATTAGCTTCCGTTTGTGAAGCAGACGGTCCAATTGACTTAATTTCTCTACAATAATTACATCCATGCAAGTCTTACGATTTTGATTTTACGAATCGTTTTTTTCGGATATAGAACATGCAAAGTGATAGTTCTCATTGCATCCGTAACATTTAACCTCCTTGGCTTCGATAACCTCACTACAGTGATTACACTTCATTTATATCAATATACGTTGAAAAATATTTAGTTAGAAACACAAAAACTGTATTAAATTTTACGTTAATTTATTAGTAATGTTTTAAATTCAGGACCGCACGTAAACAGGTCTGCACTGTAAGAGTAACAGACCAATAAGTAGTTTCTACTTGGTGGGACCGATTAATGTATATATTTTTGAAATAAACCATTCAACCATTACTATTACTATTTTTCGGCTTTGATAAAAAGAAATGTTTACCACATGCAGCAAAGATTATAATTATTTAAAATATGATAGAACTAATTTAAGAAATAATTTTTACTTTATAAAGGATTTGAACGTTAAAATTTACAAGGTTAGTACATTACTGAGATTATTTTATTAAAAGATTTATTTTATTTATCAAAGAAATGCTATAAATTCAGTTTTAATACATACGAAATCAATTATTAATTTTTATATTTATCAATCTATTATATAATTTACGTACATTTATAATGAATACTTTATTCATAGTTTTTTTTACCTTACTTTTATAGGATTAGTTTTCATTATGATAAAAGATTAATATTAACAACTTCCAATAACCCATGATATAAATTTACAAAAAATAAAATTTTGTACAGACAACTTAAACAATCTACCTATATTTAAAGCAACTGGAATAGATTAATTAAACATTTATATGTTAATGACTCATTCAAATTTGATTGAAAATTAAAATGTAAAACTCATAATTAGATTATGATTCTGTATATTAGCAAATCACAATATAATAAATCTATAGTAATAGTTCACATTTTGGCGTCTTAATGTAATTTTTTGGTTAAATAATTGTCTCATGTATATATATTTGAACATAAGGACTACGGCTGTCAAGTAAGTGCTATTAGCTGGACTTAACTGTACATATTTGTGAAATAAAACATTCATTTTATTTATTACTATTACTATTACTATTACTATTACTATTACTATTACTATTATTATTACTATTACTATTATTTATTACTATTACTATTATTACTATTACTATTACTATTACTATTACTATTACTATTACTATTATTATTACTATTACTATTACTTATTACTATTACTATTACTATTACTATTACTATTACTATTACTATTACTATTACTATTACTATTACTATTACTATTACTATTACTATTACTATTACTATTACTATTAATATTACTATTAATATTACTATTACTATTATTATTACTATTACTATTACTATTACTATTACTATTACTATTACTATTACTATTACTATTACTATTACTATTACTATTACTATTACTATTACTATTACTATTACTATTACTATTACTATTACTATTACTAATAATACTATTACTATTACTATTACTATTACTATTACTATTACTATTACTATTACTATTACTTACTATTACTATTACTATTACTATTACTATTACTATTACTATTACTATTACTATTACTATTACTTTATTTGACTATTACTATTACGTTTTCTGACTACTACAGACTATTATATTATTATACACTCAATTAAGTTTGTCATGTCCTTGATCTTTGTTCCTAATATTAAAATCTATTTTAATTCCATTGTCCATATTTGCTTTTCTTCTGAATTGTTATTACATTCTTCAATATGTGACCTATTGTGAGTTGATTGTTGCATTTAGTACATGTAGGTGGATGTGATTTTCTAGGATGTAAGAGTGAGTAACTTCTGTGACCTATTCCAGTCTTGTTATTACGATTAATTTTTCTGGACATTTGCATACACTTTATTGTTTTTTACTTGGGGGTATTTTTTAAAAATTTATTTTGTGTTGAAGTGTTTGCCTTTCTAAATCTTTTTTTATATCATGTCATTTAGAGGTGTGGTGGTATTTATTTAATTGTTTTAATTACCATTCTAATGTTTATTATTTTTATTTTATTTTCGTTTGGGTGTTTTCTTTTTATAATATAATGTGGTTTTGTTGTATTTTATATTTTCAACAATACATTGCCTTAATGAGTGGCATTTGCTTCTAAAGCTGCTGTTTTATGTCCTAAATGCCCAATTTTTTTATTTGTTGGATTTAAGCTGATCATACGCTACGGATCCATAATCAAGTATTGATAAATTAGTGTTTTGTAACCTTAATAACACATATCTATCTGCTATTTTGAAATACACAATTTTACTATATTCATAGTTTTCCGTGCTTTTGTGGTAATATTATTATGTGTTGTTTCCACGTCATAACGCTGTCAAATTACTCCTAGGAATTTGTGATTGGTCACATTTAATTATCTTATCATTTAATTTAAACGTAGGTAAATAATTTCTGATTGCAGCTTGGGCTTTTGAACTATTGTATTTATGGCGTCTTGTAGTAATCCGTTGTGCTTCTTTTCTTTGATGCTGTAAAATGACTAGGTCATCTACATAAAACAACTTTAATTTTTGTAGCGCCTGGTAAGGTCATTCACTGATATTAAGAATAAGGTACTGATTGGGGATCCTTGCATACCTATTTCTAAAGGCCGTTTACTAGAAGTACTAGAGATGCCTGTCCGATAGGAATGACTTATAAATTTTATTAGATTTCTAATGCCATTGGTAATTTCTATTACCCCATATCTACACTAAATCAAACGTTTTCTAGGTCGAAAAATATGGCAGTGCTACTTCTGTTATTAAATTCTAGCATATTGGTCGCAATATGTAATGTTATCTATGGTTGAATGATATTTTGAAACCCTTTGTATTTATTTATCAGATGTTTCTTTTCTAAATATTTCATTACCCTTGTATACACTTGCTCTAGGAGCTTTAAGACAGCTTAATAAGGATATTGGTCGATAATTAGAGGTTTGTATTCGTGTTTGTCCGCCTTCAGTATTGGTACAATAACTGATGTTTTCCAGATTGTGGATAAGTTCTGACCAAATTCTGTGTATATATACAGTAAACTTTCGACGGCTGTTTTTGGTAGGTTCTTTATCATGGCGTATTGTATATTATCCAATCCTGGGATGTTTCTTTAACGCTTTAAACTTGTATTTAACTCTACTATACTAAAGGGTATGTTGTATTCAGTTTCTTGTTCTATAGTCGATATTTTGTATCTGGTTCTTCTGAATTGATCATCGTAATTGTTCTGGCTCACTTTTCGTAATATTTAGCAAACTGTTTACTACTTTGTTTTAGTGAAAACATTCCATGAAAAGATGTATTGGCTTGACTTGTTTTCGTTTACCTGTTATTGTTTTTACTTTTTCCAAATCTCTGTTGGTGGAGTTTTCGTGTCATACTGAGACGTATTTCCACGACTGCCTTTTGCCTCTAATACCTTTCTTCTTGCTATAGCTCTTTTTCTTATATTCAATTAGTTTTTGCATAGTCCTTTAGCAAACATTTTAATGCTTTTGCGATTACTATTCAATTCCACGGATTACCAAGGGACCGGTGGTTTTGTCACCTTCTAGTATTTTTGGTATTGTTCTTTCTGAAGCATTAACTATGCTATTTGTAAAATCTTGACTAGAGTATTTATGTCTTGCTGTCTGTCTATGTCTGTAACATTATTTTGTATTGTAACCAGTCATTTTATTTATCTTCCATCTGGGAGCTGTAATCCATTTTGTTGTGTGGTAGATGATGTTATTATTATAGGATAGTGATCCACCATGTAGATCTTCTGTAGGTTCATTAATTTTTCTGCTACTTTTAACACATGTAGGTCTATAGCAGAAAAACCATTTGTTCTTGAGTTCAAATGCGTTTTTACCGTTGTTTAATAGAAAATGGAAATTAATTGAGATATTATTTTCTACTGCTTGTATTGTCCAATTATTGTCTGGTAAATAGATGTTACAGATATTTATTGTAACATGTTTAATCGATACAGCTACAGCTTGTATAGTCGTGTGCAATTGATGTACTATAGATACAACTACTTTTCACTAATATGGCAATTTTGGCACGTTGATCATGAGATCATATCTTATGACTTTAAACGTTTAAGTGAAACTTATCATTTACTTTGAAATGTGTTTTGTAATACGATGGCGAATGGATTGTGTTCGGTGATTAAGAGACGCAATTGTCCTTACTTTTGAACATCCATTGCAGTTCCATTGCAGGATTTGCTCCATTGTTTGTGTTGCTTTAAAATGTTATACTAAATATATATTCTTTTAAATAAGGTATACAACATGGACTACTATACATTTATATAAAACAAAACACATTCATATCACAGTTTAATCGTCTTAAATTAATATACAGTTAAGTAATCTATCACAGATTAAGATTTTACGAGGTTTGCCCATAGCCACTTTCTTCTTTTTGATTTCAATGTTTGAGTCTGCTTTGTTTAGCTCATACTGTCTAGATTTTACTAATGTATCGGATACTACAGTGTTCCTCTTTTTGTCGTTAGACTATTTCGTCTGTTTAGTTCGTTTAAATATGTCGTTTTTATTCTATCAAGCTGGTTGATGGAATACTTTCTTTTAATTTACGAGAAATGTTCTTTAGTTAATTAATCTAATTCACTTATATTACTATTACTATTACTATTACTTATTACTATTACTATTACTATTACTATTATTATTACTATTACTTATTATCTATTACTATTACTATTACTATTACTATTACTATTACTTATTACTATTACTATTACTATTACTATTACTATTACTATTACTATTACTATTACTTATTACTATTACTATTATTATGAGTCTAGGTGTCGGTTAGACGTGCTTTAAAATCGTCTTGTGATATAATTGCATTTACTGTAAAAAAGTTAACTAAACAAACGAATATTTAATTTAATTGAATGCTTAATAAAGTTACAATAAAAATGAAGTGCAATCATTGTACAGATATGATATCAGAAGAAGTCTATTGTCATGGATGTTACAATAACTATCATTTCACTGCTCAATTTCGAAACAACTTTGAAAATCACGATCGGTAAAGCAGAGTTGAGATGTAATAGATGTCGTGATAATAAAAACATTGCAGAACGGGATAATGTCAGTGATAGCGAAATCTTTACCACTGGAAATATCGAAAATGGATAAGGTACTAGAATCGATTCAATTTATGTCGGATAAGTTCGACATATTGACCTCTCGATTCGATGAATGTATGAACAAAACCCAAGCTCTGCAAGAAGAAATTAAATCTCTGAAACTGGTAGAATCTAAAGATGCAGAAATTGTGGATTAAACGTACGTGTCAACAAAATTCAGCAATACGCTAAAAGAAAATATGTTGAAATCCATGGAGTAAGTAGCAATGATAATAAACTCCTTTAGAGAATTTTCAAGAATGCATCCGAAATTGTGAAACAGTAGTTCCTAAAGTAGTAACTCAAATTAAATTAAAGAATGGACCAGTATTAATAATTAAGCTAAAACGGAAGACTGTAAAAGAGAATTTCTTATTAAAGGAGAACGTGGTGGAAAAATTTAACTGAATCTGAAAAAATACAGGAAAAAGTCTATTTAACGAACATCTTACATTTCAAAACAGAACCATACTAAGAAACAAAATTAAGAGCTAAAATGTATCATTATAAGTACGTTGTTAGAACGGTAGATAATGGTAAGAAAAACAGAGGATGACAATGTATAGCGTTAATTGCATGACAGATTTACAAAATTTATCATATAATCACTTGAATAAAATCGTTGTTAAAATGTCAGGAAGTTATTTTAAGTTTCATTTCTATTTGAAGATAATGTATAGGTTACTAAACTATTACTATCATACTGTACAGAATAAAAATGGATAACGAAATTCTGTTTACAAAACAGTTTTAAATACATTGAATTATAAATATCTAGAATTTATACAATTGCACTATAAACATATATACACAATACAATTTCATGAATTGGTTGGAAAATGAAATCAGTCTGTGAGAATATAACAGATTGGAAAAACTTTGGCAATGACACAAGTAACAGTATGACAAGCATCATCCATATTAATGTACGCTCATTAAGAAAACATTGAGAAGTAAGGGTAATATTGGACATGGAAAATTTTGATTTTACTGCTGTCAGAGGTAAAGTAGAAGATGAAATTATGTTACAAAATTAAAATTATAATGCAATATATAAGCTTAGAAGTATGAGAAAGGGAGGTATTACTTATCTTTTATAAAAAAGAAATAGAATTTAAATTAATTGGTTCAACAGGACTGTGAATGTATAAAAGACTTTGAATTTACACACCAAATCGATATTACATATGATTTTCATTTATCGACCACCTAGTTCAAATATTTCAACTTTTTAATAGAACTAGAATCACTAATAAACGCAAATGAATATAACACCATTGGTAGGAGATATAAATATTAATTTATTGGACAACGAAACCAGAATTGAAAATATGAAACACTATTGTACTCTAGGGATGATTTCTGTAATTAACGAAGTAACCAGAGAACAGATTAGAGAAGGTATTTTAGTCATCATTGCTAGACCATATATTTGTACGAACAAGTAGTAAGGTAATCTATTCATCCGTTGTACATCACAAAATTTCGGATCACTACCCAATTTGCGTAAAACTAAGTCTAGGAGAAGCCAAACATAATAAAATACAGCAAACAACAAAAAACATCTGTACCAATAAATTAACACAATTAATACATGAACAAAACTGGAATGCGTTAATAAACCGTGACGTAAATATTTTAATACGTAACACAGTATGAAGGAAATATATAATAAATCTGTTATAGAACGTAAAATCAAACAAAACCAAGAAAATACAATGATTGGCTAACAGCAGAATTATATGCAAAAATAAAAGAGCGCGACAAACTGTTTAAACGATGGAAGTCCAACCCAAACAACAATTTACATAAATTAACATACAAAAATTCAGAAATGAATTAAATAATGAAATTAGGAAGAAAACAACAAACGATTTCACAAAACATTGAAAGATCACATGATCCAAGAAAAATGTGGAATGAAATAAATAATATCTTATATAGAAAAGAAAACAAAATATAGAAGAAAAGTACTGAATTCTTTTGAAAATGCACAATGTGACAAACATCGTTCAAACTTTCAATGTGTTTGTAGAACAAATACAAATTCTGAAGCAACAATGTCGATAAGGTGAACGTGAACGTTAAACCAGATATCAAACTGCAGATTCTACATATTTTTACAACAAAGCAAATACAGAATGTAATAAAAGGTTTGAAATTACATAAAGCAGTAGGATATGACAACATTAGAGCAGTAGATTTAAAGAATAACGACCATATATTACTATTATCCCATCTAATAAATTTAACTTTGAAAATGGGAACTTTTCCAAATAACCTTAAAATTAGTATACAAGGCCAATCTTTAAAAGGTAACGCAAAAGATTACAACAATTACAGACCCATATGCATTTTATCAGCAGTTGAAAAAGTAATAGAAATTTATTGGCTAGACATTTGAAGAACTATTTAACGGACAACGATATTATTAACAAGGACCAGTATGGATTTCAGAAGGAAAACACGAACAACTGCTAAGCAAGTTTAATGATTATATTAATTCAAATTTGACAAAGGGAATACGTAATTGGAGTATTCATTGACTTTACAAAGGCTTTGATACATGATCATGAATACTAATTAAGTGCCTAGAAAATATGGAATAGTAGGTAAAGAACTACAATGGTTTAAGTGCTATTTAGAAAACAGACAGTTTGTAGTAAAGTAATATTATAAGTGAAATGAAAACGTGTTCAGTTGGTGTAGGGCAGTAATTTAGGACCCATTCTGTTTCTTTTATACGTAAACGATTTATTTAGTAATTAAGAACGTGTAGTCTATTTATGTACGCTGACGACGCGTAGTGTTAAGTAGTCATAAAAATCCACAAACTTGTGAAATCAATATGCAAAGTGATATAAATCGAATTCTTAATGGTTACCAGGGAGAAATTTATATATTAACACAACAAAGACAGTTTCTATGTTATTCAGAAGCAAATGTACATACCTAATCCTTTATGAATTAAGCACACATGTGAATGTTTGGCAAAAGACAATGTAACTGTTGTAATTGAACAGGTTTATAACACGATGTACTAGGTCTAAAATTGACTGTAACTTAAAATATCATGCATACATTAATTATATTTTCGGTAAATTAAAAAGATTAGCGGATGCTTGTATCTTAAAAAGATATACCAGTAAAAAGTTGTTGGTAGCTATATCAAGGCTTTATTTGAATCAACAGTCAGATACGGCATCCGTAACTGGGTATGCAGAATACACATATCGAAAAAATAAACAAATTACAGATAAAAGTCTTAAAACAATAGCTGACGAGCAAACACAAACACACAAATTATTAAACATTGTAGACACTTTACTATTATAGCTTTATAAGTATTAAATATTTTAGATAATTATAATAATGAACTTTATCAAACAAAGAAATACCCATTATATGTCATTACAGACATGTAGTTCCATTTCATAAATAAATATGATCGTACGTTAAATGTATAATTCCAAATTACTTAATGAAATGCCATTTAATTGTAAAACATGTCAAATCTACGTAAACACGAACTCAAAGTATGGTTGAAAAAGTTTATGTTGATATGAATATTATGTTAGTTTTACTTATTATTTTAGATATATATATATTATATATATATATAAATATATATAAAAATATATATATATATATATATATATATATATATATATATATATATATATATATATATATATATATATAATATTTTTTTGTTGTATATTTTCTACATCACTGATAAATTTTTGTTACTTTACTTAATTTTCAATAGCAATGAATGCACGCAACCACAGACTATTATAATTTAAATTATTTTTATAATGTATTGTGTATCTATATATATAATTTAATGGAACCTGTTGATAAGTCTTTACTTAGCAGGACCGATAACTGTATATGTGATATTGAATAATAAATATAAAATAAAAAAAAAAATTACTATTACTATTTTTTTTTTTTACATTATATTCGACTGCAGAGGTCATTTGCACTTTTTCTCAACCAGTTACTGATACTTGGAGTTGATTGACTATTGCCTTTTCTATAGTATTTGCTTGTCTTGATTTTTACTTTTGAATATAAGTTTTTATATTTTGTTTAGTAGGTTTATGTCTCTTAAAACTTGATTAATCTATTTACGTTGCTGTCGTTGTTTAAACATTTTTCCAGTGAATTGCTTAAATTATGTTTTGCGTCTTGAATTAGCTGTATAGGGCAGTCGATTAATATATGTTATGCTAATGTTATTTCACATTCTGGACAAATCGGTTTCGGGTCTGCACACAGTAAATACTTGACGTGGTATTTGTGTGTCCTATTCTTAGTCGGGTGATGGCCACTTGTTCTCTTCGGGTGATTGAATTGGGATAGATCCATTTAGTTGGTTCTTTTTGATTTTTGAGAAAGGTGTGTTGTTGCTAACCAAATCTGCAGCCTCTTTCTCATACGTTCTTTTAGGAAGATTTTATGTCATTTGGACGAACTAGTCGACAATCAGTGTAGTTTCCGTGTGCTGCTTGACTGCAGCATTGTCCGCTAGTTCGTTGCCCATAATTCCACAGTGTGACGGACACCAATGAAACATATCTTCTTGTTATTTTCGCTTAATGCAAGACTATCTAGAATTTTTGTACTAAAGGGTCATAGAAGGTGTATATAGCATGTATTGCACTAAGAGTCGGTACAGATTAGAAATCTAGGTTCATTGGTCATATTACAATAGACTACTGCTGTAAGATAGCATACAGTTCAGCGGTGTATACACTAGAGTAATAAGGCAGAGACCAATTATGTGTGAGCTGAAGTGTAGATGGCACATACTCCTTTTGAGTTTTATCCGTCTGTGTAGATACGGTATAGTTCTATGCTGTCAATATATTATTGAAGTTGGTTTTTAGCTCTTACTATTACTATTACTATTACTATTACTATTACTTATTACTATTACTATTACTATTACTATTACTATTACTATTACTATTATCTATTACTATTACTATTACTATTATATTATTACTATTACTATTACTATTACTATTACTATTACTATTACTATTACTATTACTATTACTATTACTATTACTATTACTATTACTATTACTATTACTATTACTATTACTATTACTATTACTATTACTATTACTATTACTATTACTATTACTATTACTATTACTATTATCTATTACTATTACTATTACTATTACTATTACTATTACTATTACTATTACTATTACTATTACTATTACTATTAATCTATTACTATTACTATTACTATTACATTACTATTACTATTACTATTACTATTAGATGTTAAAGAATTTTTGAATACATCATATAAACACAATATTAGAAAATAAGAAAAGAATGCTATTTTATTAAATTCTCAGACAGTTTTATGTTTATGTTCAATATTTTCAATTAATAAAAAAAGAAGAATGCTATTTTGTTCAAATCTTAGACATTTACGCTTTTACGTTTAATATTTTCATTTAATAATTATATAATACTGAAAACTCTAATCTAATTTAGTTTAATTTAATTTAACCAAATATAATTTAAAAATTGATTTTAATGTCAGAGAATGTGAATAGGTTTTCATTAGTTACGTCACTACATAAATAAAATTATGACATACATATTAATTTTTATTATATTATTTGACGTATTTTCTTCATTTTAATTTTAATAAAATTTACATAGATCAAATTTTATTGATAGTTTACTACTTTATTTAATTAAATAGATGATCATGTATTTGTTTTTAGGTCTAAATTAATTTAAAGTAATTTTGTTTTGCTATCTTAGTCAAATTATATTAATGACAAATTATCTAAGTGTAAATAAGGTGGTATATATATTAGTATTTAGATTGAGTTGTGACATTTTTATAATAATGTTAATTTAAACTAAATAATTTAAAGGTTTCCTTATCATCGTAAAGTAGTACTTTGAATTATACACTGCACATTTGTCAAGCAGCCTGTCAAAGGTTAGCTTAAAGTGAACTGTAAATATTTTGCTAATAAAGTTATATTGATTGATTGATTGATTGATTGATTACTATTACTATTACTATTACTATTACTATTACTATTACTATTACTATTACTATTACTATTACTATTACTATTACTATTACTATTACTATTACTATTACTATTACTATTACTATTACTATGTACACAAAATCATTTAAAATACGACTACATAACTGTAATTACCATGCCCAACATTAACTGTAACTGTGTAATTGTTAAACAAGTATTTCATACTATGTATTTGGGAATAAATATCGATTCTAACTTAAAGTATAATAAGCACAAGATTTAGTATTTAGTAAACTAAAAAGATAACGGATGTATGTATGCTTTAAAGCAATATGCAAATAGAGACATTATAATATTAGTCTATAAAACACTTTGAGTCTATATTAAAATACGGTATACGCAATTGGTGCATCGAACTCATCACATTAAAAAATTAATAAATTGCAAATTAGACTCTAAAATGATATGACTCAATTGAACATGACAAATTACTAGATTGGCTGACACGTGACGCCTTTAGGATTATACAAATATTTTAACATAATAGATTACTACGCTAAAATGAATATAAAACAGTTGCAAATCATCCTTATCCACTAAGAAACCAAAGATATGTAACACCAAAATTTTATAACAAAAATGGTGAAAGAACATTAAAGTGTGTTATTCGAAACTATACAATGAGATTAGCGATATTGAAAATTTGAGACCAAAAATTATTTGTACACAATTTAAAACATTGTTAAGAAATGAGCAATAATTATTTAAAGCATAAATTATTTTTACATGTTTACAAAGTTATACTATACAATACAAGATTGCACAAACACATAGTCCATAGATATAAGTATTATTATGTAAAGCAAAGTTCGTATATATTCTATAAGGAACCTACTGACAAGTCTTTTGACTTAGCAGGACCGATTACTGTATGTATTCAAGATAAACAAAATAAACAATAAACAATAAATAATAAACTATTACTATTACTATTACTATTACTATTACTATTACTATTACTATTACTATTACTATTACTATTACTATTACTATTATATTACTATTACTATTAAATTATTATTACTATTATATTACTATTACATTATTATTATTATTATTATTATATTATATTACTATTACTATTAATTACTATTACTATTATATATTACTATTATATTATATTATATTATATTACTATTATATTACTATTACTATTATTAATATTATATTATATTATTAATATTATTATTATTAAATTAATATTATATTATAAATTACTAATTACTATTATTACTATTACTATTAATTATTATTATTTACTATTATTATTATTATTACTATTATATTACTATTACATATTACTAACATATTATTATATTACTATAAATATATTACTATCATTTTGAGATAAACTAAAATTGAAAACAATTATTTATAAGTACATTATAAATAGATTATAAAAAACCTAGTTAAAAAAATGTATAATTAATGTGTGTATATTATAATATGTATATAGTGTTACCTTACAATACAAATGTATAAAAAAAAATTACTACAGAAAATTTAGATCTTAATGTACATTTTAAATTTAAAATGAAACAATTTATCTTGATGCAAAACCTCAAATAAATAAAATAGAAACTTAAATAAAATCTAATGTACAAGCGTCAAAGTATTTTAAGTATAGGAAATAAAAATGATTTGTATATATAAATATGTATATCACGAACCAGCTGTCAAGTCCTAAGACTTAGCGGGACCCATAATAACCTGTATTTTTTTGAAAATAAATCATTCATTCATTCATTACTATTATTATTACTATTACTATTACTATTACTATTAATATTACTATTACTATTATATTATTTATTACTATTACTATTACTATTACTATTACTATTACTATTACTATTACTATTACTTATTACTATTACTATTACTATTACTATTATATTACTATTACTATTACTATTACTATTATTTATTACTATTACTATTACTATTACTATTACTATTACTATTATTATTACTATTACTATTATATTACTATTACTATTACTATTATATTATATTACTATTACTATTACTATTACTATTACTATTACTATTACTATTACTATTACTATTACTATTACTATTACTATTACTAAAATGTTTAGAATTGATTTTATATAAATTGAAAATTTTGTTATACCAGCGTCAAAGATGTTTTGATGTAAACTAATTAATTTATATTTGATAAAACTGTAAAAATATAGGGCACCCGCTGACAAGTCATGAGACTTAGCTGGACCCATAAATGTATGTATTTTTGAAAATAAATCATTCATTCATTACTATTACTATTACTATTACTATTACTATTACTATTACTATTACTATTACTATTACTATTACTGTTACTATTACTATTACTATTACTATTATTATTACTATTACTATTACTATTACTATTACTATTACTATTACTATTACTATTACTATTACTATTACTATTACTATTACTATTACTTTTTTTTTTTTTTTTTTTTAGGCGTCGACTGCTGAGGTCATTGGCCCATACACTAACGTAATCAGATATTCCGAAATAATCCTGCACTTCAGAAACCTAATAACGTTCAGAATATGTTTTGCCTGATTCAGGATTCCTTCTAACTTGTCAACTTATAAAACTGTCTCATGTGTATAGTCGACATGTACTCAAATGTGTTGTACAGTGATCTGATCGCCACAGTTCACACAGTTAGAGGAGGTTCTCCAACAAGTGAGCGTGCGTGAGGTCTGTGTGACCAATTCTTAATCTATGGATCTTCACTGTTCAAATCTACTCAGACGTAGAGGTGGTCTCCAAGGTCTAGTACCTAATCGCCGTTCTCAGAGCTTCCTTAAGATCGGTGTGTCTTACCACTGAACATCCACATGTTGGCCGCCCGTTTAGTGCTCGTCCGCCATTACATTGATGCTATGTTCGTGTAGGTACCATAGTGACCATTTTTACTCGCGGTAACATGCTGGTATAAAGCTTGTACTTTGGGCAAGTGGATCGCGAGGAAAAAGTATCTTGATACTGTGTATAGCACTCAAACTGTCGCTTACGACAACAAAGCTGTTCCCTGTAGCACTAATCAAACAAAATAAGAGGGCTTGCCATAGAGCATATAGTTCAGCAAGTATCGTATACATAGACGACAGCGTCCATTCATGTGCTAAGCTCAACGCTTATGGCACAACTCCGTATTCCGTGATCCGTCTGTATATATCACCGTTGAATTGTGGTGTTCGTCCAAAATAGCTTCAAACTTCTGGTAGGATACGTCTGCATTTACAGAGATTCTTGAGTCGAAGACAGGTCTCCACAGCAGGGACGGACCAAAACTTCCGGGCCTATCGGTAATACCTCTGAATGCTTACGTCTAAGGTGTTTACAAGTTCAAAGGCTCGTATCCCGGTTGCTCTTTTGTAATAGATGGCCTATTGGTGAACTTTTCCAATAAAGAGAGTTCGATAATTGGGATGATCTGGTTCTCGAACTTTGCTATCCGCATAGAAGCAAATCTCGTCTACGGAATAGGAGGAAAATCCTGTTTCTTCATAAAATTTAGCAACAGGGCTCGTGAAAGGCACCTATTGAATATCTAAGACCCGCATGGTGTAAGGGATCTAGTTTCTTCAGAGCTGACTTGCGTGCTGAAGCATAAACCACGCATAATCCATTTTGGACAGTAAAAGATCGATGGATATTTAGCATTGTATCAGGATCGGCACCCCACCTGGTACCGGCAAGCGCTTTAAGGATGTTTATAACGATTTGCATCGATCCACGAGCCCATCGATGTGCTGGTTCCATCTTAACTGGTCGTCAAATACCAGGCCCAAGAACTGACCGACCTTGTTACTGGACGTTATCCTTAAAGAAAAGGACCGGATCATAGTGCGGCTTTCTAAGACGACAAAATGAACACATTTGGTCTTTTCTCGTGAAAAACTGAATCCAGTGTTCTCGGCGTTTTGCACTATGCTATTTATGGCGGTTGAAGGTCTCGTAATTTGACCAATAGTAGTGCCTGAACAGAATATGCCAAGTCATCTACATATAGGCACCGTTTTACTCTTGCGTCAATGTTAGTTGCAATGTCGTTGATAGCTATAGCGAAAAGTGTATCGCTTAACGATCCTGGGATGCCATTTTCCATTATTCTTGGCCTAGAGAAGGAATTTACATCTGGTTTTGAAAGTCCTGCCTTGCAGGTAGTCCACCAGGAAGAGAGGTGTTTCTCCTCAATCCACCCGTGCAGCTTCTGCAAAACACCATATCGCCAAGTCAAGTCGTACGCCTTTTCTAGGTCAAAGAAGAGTGCCACAGTGTGCATCCTATCTCTAAATGCCCTTTGTACGACGTCAAGAAACACTAGTTGGTCGGTGGTCGAGCTTCCAACGAAATGCCTGATAATCGACTAGGCGGTGCTTCGAAACACATAGGCCTGTTGTTGATCATCCTCTCGTAGATTTGCCCAAGCAACAGGTTAGACTTATGGGCCGGTAGCTTGCTGGAGCCAAGGGATCTTTGCCGCTTTTTAGAATTGGAACGACCACGTCCTTCCATTGTCTAGGTAAGTATTCTGTAACCAGGATTTGTTATACAGCTTCAGGAGCGATATTTTGGCGACTAAGGTGCTGGATGAAGATGTATGGAATTGCATCCGACCCGGTGAACTCGATTTAGAGCATAAAGTTTCATCGAGCTCTGCCATGAAAATGGTATGTTATATGGCTGTTCATTGCCTTTTGAGAAATCCAGAGGAGTTTCTAGAGCCATCTTATTATCCTAACAATGGATAATGTTGAGAACTGCTTGTTTCTACAAAATGGTCGGCGATCGTCTCAGCAATGGAATCAGAGTCTGTGATATGCCCATCCTTCATCTTAATTTGGTTGTTATGACTGTCTTGCCAGTCGCTACGCCTTAACCTTTCGCCAAACTTCATGTCGATGTTCCAATCGTAGAGACGTACACATTCCATGACGACGCTTTCGTTCCAGGGTTACAGTCGGGCGTTTGCTCTGGCTCGCTTAAAATTAATTAAATTTTAGAGTGACGACGACAATACACATTAAATGCCTTTTTTTAAGTAACGCGTCGTTCACTCCTTGCACCACCAGGGATCTTCACAGCGTTGACCACCCACTTGATAGAGATTCTGACGCAGAATGGCATCTGTGAGAATTTGTATCACAAGACAGATCAGCGTCTGGAGGTACTTCCATAGACATTTCCTCTTCAAATACGGACCAATCCGTTTTTAAATTCCATCTACAGTGATGTTAGGTCTTAGAGCTGGTTTCGATAACAATAGAAAATGATCGCTATTGTAGAGATCATCAAGAGGTGTCCATCTGAAACGAGTGGCTAAAACAGGCGAGGCGACAAGGTCGATTGCATGGAAGTTAGGGATCTAGAGTTAAAATTACTATTACTATTACTATTACTATACTATTACTATTACTATTACTATTACTATTACTATTACTATTATTATTACTATTACTATTACTATTACTATTATTATTACTATTACTATTATCTATTACTATTACTATTACTATTACTATTATTATTACTATTACTATTACTATTATATTACTATTACTATTACTATTACTATTACTATTACTATTACTATTACTATTACTATTACTATTACTATTACTATTACTATTACTATTACTATTACTATTACTATTACTATTACTATTACTATTACTATTACTATTACTATTACTATTATATTACTATTACTATTACTATTACTATTACTATTACTATTACTATTACTATTTTTTTTGTTTAATAGGTCGACTACGAAGGTCATTTGCACGTACGACATATTTTTTACTATTTAATAAAAAATAATAAATTGAGAATTTATATTGTATACTGTCACTAACAACGTAAATTACATTTTATCGTTGACTTTTTTCAGATTTTGCTCAACATGTTTGTGTCTTTTAAGAAATTAGTCAGTTTCTGTATGTTTTAGGATCATTGTTTAAGCACGTTTTTAATGACTTATTAAGTCGTTATTTCGTCTTTAGACAGACAAGGCATCGCAGTGGATTAATATGTGTGATGTATCTAAAGGTATTTCACATTGTCAAATTGGTTTATTGTCCAGAGATTAGGTATGAAGAGGTAATATTGGTATGTCCGATGCAGTCGGGTAATTGCTACTTGTTGCCTTCGTTTATTGAATTAGAAGATCCACTTTGTCGATTCTTTTTAATTTTGGTAAACTGTGATTTAGTGTTTAACCATTAGAAGGAATCTTTAATTAGACACTGTTTTAAATATGCTTTTATATCACTGGACGTACTATTTGGCAGTCAACAGGATCTTTGTTTGCTGCTTGTCGTGCAGCCTTGTCTACCAATTCATTGCCTGTTATTCCGAAATGTGAAGGGCACCAAACGAAACATATTCTTTTCCTATTCTGATTAAGCCACACATGTCTAAGATTTTTTGAACAAGTGGGTCACAGAATATGTTAGATATTCTGTAAGCTAAAATCGGAACAGATTACAAACTTGTTATCGTTACTAGTGTCGCAATATACAAGAGCTTGTACAATTGCATATAATTCAGCTGTATATACACTGGCGTAAATTTAGAGACCAGCTGTGTATTGCGTGTAATATGTATTGCGCATCCAACTCCTGTTTTGGTTTTTGATCCATCCGTGTAAATAATTGTGTGACACTATGGTTTGACACTATTGTCCTGAAATTGTATTGTATTAGTTCTGCAGGACTCGTGTTTATTAAGCAGCGAAGGTTCAACATGAATGATAAGTATTGTCCATGGCTTTCGGTTGATATTGATATGCATCGAAAAATTTATCAAAAACTTGTTTGCTATGTCGATAGCTCTTCCAGTAGGACTATGATAGTAGGTCTATCTCGTATAGTTGATATTTTCTATTGAAACCAAGCTAAACAATGAGATAGTTGTTGGGCATTTAAATTATTAGCATAATTACATACGACGTTATCTAGAATGTGTTGAATAGTAGTATTACATTCAAAGCAAATATCTCTTAGCCTAGAAGTACGGAAAGCGCCATTACATAATCTTAAGAACAGTGTAATTGGTTAAGTTTTTGTGTGATTTTCTAGCACTGGAGAGAACAGCTAATACGCTATTATCGCCAAAATTAAAGATTTATACAATTGTATTAGAGTCTCTTTATTGGCTCAAGATATGTATACGCATTAATAATGTCCATAGTTCGCTTTACTGGTACTATAGTGTCTATATGTCTTCCAACGTAGTTTAGAGTCAAATACAATACCTAAGAATCTAGTTTACTTTTTATCTGAGAGTGTAATTTTGATAGTAATGTGTTCATGGTCTGTTCGTAATCGACAAAAGTGCATCACATGATTTAGTTAAAACGAAAATTTCATTAGCTGTAACGCTAAGCTTGTCTATTTCTTGTTGGATTTTATGTGACATTTTGGTTGATATTGATCCTGAAGAGTATATGACTAGGTCGTCTACGTACATAGTTTTTTTTTATATCTACTAAGACATTGACTAGCTTTATAGACGATTGCAAAAGAGTACTACTAAGGATTGATCCTTAGGTATTCCGTTTTTTTGAATACGAGGTTCAGATAAAATACCATTTATGCGGACCTGAACTTTCTATCGGTTAAGAAATTTTAATAAAAATTAGCATATTGCCTTTGATGCCCATGTTTTGTAATTGCCAATAGTTGACGTCTATTCGTTGTATCAAAGGCTCTTTCTATGTCGAAAAAACCGCAAAGACGTGTTCTTGCAAAACTATCAAGAATAGCAGTTTATTACTAAAGTCAGTTGTTGACTAAATTCTAAGACCCATTTGAAAGTTGTCTAATAGATTATGGTGATCAATATACCATGTAAGGCGTGTATTGACCATCTTTTCAAAAGCTTACAGAGACAATGATAAACATATAGGTCTGTAGTTCTAGAATTTATCTTTGTTGTTTTTAAGACATACGATTATCGCTTTCTTACTTTTAAATTTGCCAGACTATATCGCATTATAGATTAAGATTTTAGCTTTTTCGATTCTACATTTTTAATAAAATCGTAATGTATTGAGTCTATGCCAAGCTGAACTTTTAGTATTCTAGAAATCAAATTCAGCTTGAATTGCAAATTGTAATGGTAGTTCCTAGTTCTTTATTAGTTACTGGTTCTGTTTATGTATCTAACTTTAAATTACCTTCATAATAATTTGCAAAATTTTCCACAATGTCTTTCGGATTATTTACAATTGTAGCGTTACATTATGCTGTTGATGAGTTTATTTGTGCAGTAGTTGATTGATTTAATTTTATGCCACATTTATTAGAAGTACGATTAGATATGTTGGTTACGATCTTTATTATTACTATTACTATTATCTATTACTATTAATATTACTATTAATTATTACTATTACTATTACTATTACTATTACTATTACTATTACTATTACTATTACTATTATCTATTACTATTACTATTACTATTACTATTACTATTACTATTACTATTACTATTACTATTACTATTACTATTACTATTACTTATTACTATTACTATTACTATTACTATTACTATTACTATTACTATTACATATTACTATTACTATTACTATTACTATTACTATTACTATTACTATTACTATTACTATTACTATTACTATTACTATTACTATTATATCGGTTACTCGAAAGTACAGACGTGTTTATGCTATTAGACGTGTTTACCATAAACTGAATACAACTTTAATACAGTTTTATATTGAATTGATTGTAAAGTTTATTGAAATTTAATCAATATGATATGTTATTTTGTAAAGAAATTGTAGGTGATTGCGAGGAAGTGTTTCTGCAATCATTTCTATCATTTTACGTGTTCAGTATCTGAAAGCACTTACGCGCAAAATCCAAGGTAAATAAACATTCCTGGCGGTGTCTAAATTGTCGAGAAGGTAAGTCATCTACACAATCAGAAACAGAAAATGACGTTAATCCTGCTCTAAGAAAAAATATTGGACCAAATAAGTGCTCAATTCAGTTACTAACTGAGAAAGTAATAGACCAAAATAAAGTTATTGAGGAACAGAGTGTCTCACTAAAATGATTCTTACGAAAATATAAAATTAAAGGAAGAAATGGGGACTCTAAAACGTATTATTGACAGTAAGGATAAACAATTAGAAACTTTACTCGTGTTAATGATTTAGAACAATATAAGAACGGAAATTTGTTGAAATACACGGAATTGCGAAATCGAATAATGAAACACCTGAAGAGAAATTTAAACAGATTGCGGAAATGATTGGTAGCGATATCGAATACAAAACAGTAAAATTACCTTAAAAATAGTGACTTATTATTGGTAAACTAAGAAACGATGACAAAAGAAACTTGATTAGTAAAGGGCGAAATGGTAATAAGCTATCTGAAACAGAAAAATGTCGCACGTTATTACTTTAATGAACATTTATCAGTAGACAATCGACAAATTTACTATTTATCTAGAAAAACGTTTGTCTAAATTTAAATTGCATGGATAAAGAATTCATTTTGTTAAAAGACGAAAACGCAAGAACATTTAATATTCGTGCAATTAGTGACATTGATAAATATATTATTTAATACCATTCTATAATAATGTTATTCTTGAAAATTTAATATCATTTGAACTTATTTGAAAAGTTTTTAAATTTAATTATTCTTGAGTTTCAAAATTTTCTTTTTTTATAACTTATTCGTTTAATTTATATGAACATGTGTACTATAGAAATTTAATCACTAATATATGTTTATATCATAATAATACACTTATATTTTATACATATACAAATTTTACTATCTGTAACTAATTTAACAATTTCTTTATAAATATTGATTTACTTTATGGAATAATCATTTGAATTTTATTTTCATTTTAATTTTAGATTATTAATTTTATGATTTAGCTTATATAATGAATAACTAATTGAAACAAAAGCATTAACTGTAAATGTACTACATTAGCTTCTAATTAAACTATAGTTCTATTTTTATTTTATAATTGTGAATTGCTATATCTTAGAGCGTCTGAGTAATATTATATTTTAAGAACACCTTTGCTGTGATTTGATAAATGTTATAGAACGGAACCGACCGTTAAGTTTTGATAACTTGGTTGGTCCGAGAATTGTAGTTTAATGGGAATAAAGATTCAAAAGATTACTATTACAATTACTATTACTATTACTATTACTATTACTATTACTATTACTATTACTATTCTACTACCATATACCACACTATTTCAATAAACATGGTCAACGCTCCCTGAAATGTGCAATTCCAAAAATATTTAATTCAATACCGGCTAACATTATATATCCAAACAGAATAAGCATCTTCAAAAAAGACATAAAACAGTGGCTGCAAAATCAAATATAAACCAAAAGTATAACTACATACCTGTTCTTAATTGAGATTATTATTCTTGTTAAAAAGAACTTTGATATTGTAGTAAGAAAAGCAAACAATGAAAGCATTTCACATTTTTCTAATGGTTTTACGATACATTTCATTTACTGTAGGTTAGACTATGTTTTTTCTTATCTTTTTGCATTATAACTGAATTATATTTTTAGGTTTAAAAGTATTTATATAGTTGTATTGTCAATGAATATTTAGTTAATACAATGTGAATAAACAAACAGTAGAATACAAATATTAGGTAATAATTAGGATATCGACGACAAGTTTTGACTTGGTTGAACCATAAAATGATTTATTGAAAATAAACCATTCAATTCAATTCAATTCAATTTAATTATATTACTATTACTATTACTATTACTATTACTATTACTATTACTATTACTATTACTATTACTATTACTATTACTATTACTATTATATTACTATTATTATTACTATTACTATTACTATTACTATTACTATTACTATTACTATTACTATTACTATTATTATTACTATTACTATTACTATTACTATTACTATTACTATTACTATTACTATTACTATTACTATTATTATTACTATTACTATTACTATTACTATTACTATTACTATTACTATTACTATTATTATTACTATTACTATTACTATTATTATTACTATTAATTATATTACTATTACTATTACTATTACTATTACTATTACTATTACTATTACTATTACTATTACTATTACTATTATATTACTATTACTATTACTATTACTATTACTATTACTATTACTATTACTATACTATTATATATTACTATTACTATTACTATTACTATTACTATTACTATTACTATTACTATTACTATTACTATTACTTACTGATCAAATGTTTAAGAATGTGTAAAATCTAAGGAACTGTCATGGTTTGAGAGCTACTTAAGAAACAGGCAGTTTATGGTGAAAGTACGAGTATAGTGATAAACATTTTGAAGTATGCAAGGTAGTAACTTGACCGCTGTTATTTATATACGTAAACGACATTTTACAATCACAAATAAACCAAGTGTTATATGTATGTGATGGAGTGCTTTTTATTCTCACAGAGATGCAGTTACTTGTATAAAGATCGTAAGATGAACTTAATATACTTAAATACAATAGAAACTTGTTTATAAACGAGGAAAAACGGTCTCAATGATCTACTACGCGCACATGGTAAAAATTAAACACCTTGAAATTAAATACACACTGTTCGTTTGTCTCAATCTATATACTGATTGCAAAATTATACAAAGAGGTACAACACAATTCTAGGAATTAAATTAGATCATAACTTAAAAATGATCATCACATAAACTACATACAATAAACTTAAAAATCGTAGGATGCTTGTATATACTAAGCAGAATGTTAGATATAAACACATGATTACGGTATACAAATGTCTAGCAATCAATTCTTCGATATGGTGTATTAGTATGGGAACAAGAAAATGTCATATAAAAAACTGGAAAACCTACAGCTGAAAATATTAAAATTAGTTTTAAAGATCACCACTTAACAGCAAAACAGCTTTGGAGAAATGTTACAATTAAAGTGGTATTGCAAGTTCTGGTACTAATAAATTATCGCCAGGATAACGAATACAAAAAAACTGTGAGCATACTTACACAACTCGCAGAAAACATTATTTAGAATCACTACTTCAATAGGTAGGACAAAGAACCTAGTAATGGTAACATTGTTTAATACATTACCACAAACCATAGAAGATAGACCTACAATATATACAAAAAGATAAAAAATGGTTAATTTTATACGGCCATTGAGTTGATAAACTTAATACATAATAATACATATATCAATTAACTTTTATTTTATTTAAAATCGTCATTACAGTAAACATGCAACGTTTTTTTTCTTTTAGTCATAGTAATGGACAGTTTTTGAGTTAAATTATTATTCATTTATACGCAATGTATTTGTTTATTACATTTATATTACCATAAAACACCAGATATGTAGATTTGTAGTTAAACTTGACATGATCTTAAGATTTAAATGTAACTCTTCATATAAACTTCAATTTCACTTTTCTTTTTTTTCCATGATGTAATATATAACACAATGATTGTACGAACCTGAGCGTCATATTAGCTTAAGACAAATTTACTAAATTAGTTGTTCATTGTTATGTTTAAAATAGGTACAAACAGAAAAGTCTACTGATCGTTTGACCTATAACTATGTAAATATTATGAAATAAATAAATTCAATTCAAAATAAAATTCAATTCAAATTACTATTATTTTTTTTTTTTTTTTTTTTTTTGTAATAAAGGCATCAACTGCTTGGTTATTAGCCTTAATCATTCCAATAAGTTATTAGATCTTCATAAATAGTGTTTCTTTTAAATAACTTATTAAACTTACAATGAAGCTTTTGTCTTATTTCTCTTCTGCACATGTGCTTGGTATGTGATACCTTTCTTGTTCTTTGTATGCAACACTTATATATAACGTGACTAATGTCAGACTTTCATCTGTACATTACGTTCTTCTTAATAACAGGTGCAGAGATGTAAGGTTTGAATGTCCTAGACGTATCCTTCTAAGCACCACACTTTTCCTTGTTACTTTGCTTGGTATTTTACATATTTACATTACTCTTGATCTTACTAAACTAGTGTTCGTTGTTACATTCTTTTACCATGATACAAATTTGCTTTATTTCTAACTTTAGGTCATCTAGTCGAATCTCTATCATCTATTGTTTGGTGTTTAGTAACTGCTTTTGCAGCCTTGTTCGCATTTCATTACATATTATAACACCACGCAAAGCATACATATTTCTCTGCGTTTTTAGTTTATGCAGTCTGTGAGAATAATTTGAATTATAGGTCAAATGAGAACCATTATGAAGGCATTGAAGAGCACTTAGCGAGTCCGCACATATTAAAAAAGAATTGACATTAGACGTGCTACAATATTCAAGAGCTTTAGAAATCGCATACAGTCTGTATAAATAAGTTGCATGAAGTCAGCTAAAGGAATGCTGTTAACCCAAAAAGCACTGAACATATGGACTCTTTTAACCATCCGTGTATATAATTTCATACTGAATATGCTTACTGAGAATTTCATAAAAACTTAGTTTTAGTACTGTATTTAATTCATTTTTGAGCTATCTATACTTCTATATGCGTGGCTTATCAATTAACCAAGGTGGTATTTCACAGTATTCTGAGCTATACAATTTGAGCAAGCTTCATATTTAATTCTTCAGCTATTTTGTGTGTAATGCTACTTATTGTATGCCTTTCACTGTACAGAGTACAAGTATTATTTTAAACAGTGTATTATAATTTGGTGGCTTGTTTGTGTATTCATTTTGAGAGTATAGTTTATTAAGTTTTTTTGAATCTACTTTAAGTAATACACCTTACACAAAATCATCTAATCGGCTGGTAGAAATTATGCACATTCTCAGCTTGACCTTGAATAGTGTTCAATTTAAATAGTTTTAGTGATACAAATGTAATAATTAGACATATCATATGGTATAGTTGCACAGAACTTTCTATCTGCTAGTTATGTTGATATACATCTTAAGACATTTAGGGATTTGTTACAAGATGTAAGTAATATATGTGCTCTTCCAATAAAGTTTTGAATCAAAGTAGACTCCTAAAAATTTGCATATGGTTACAACAGTTAGTCCATTTAATGTTAATTTGATGGTCATGTCTGGTCCTTAGTCTACAAAAATGTACTGCTTGTGTTTTAGTAGAAAATTTGAATCCTAATTTTTCAGCTTTTTAGTGTTATTTCGTCAATAGCTTCTGCATTTGACTAATGATATCAGATTCTAACGTTCCAGTTACATACATGACCAAGTCATCAACATATAGACATTTTCACGGTGGATTTAACTTGTCTAATTAGTTATCCATGGCAATTGCAAATAACGTGACATAGCGTAGAACTTGTGGTATATTTTGTTGTATACGTTTAGTTGACATTGCATTTCCTATTCTAACCTAAAAGACGCTTCTTTAACAGTTGTTTTATAAACCTTGGTAGATTTCATCCTAGGTCAAATAGTGCTCTTAAAATTCCATGTCTAAGTAAGGTCAAAAGTTTTTCCAAATCAAAGAATACAATTATGTCTTAGCAAACTATCCAGTATTGATCTAAAAGTATTAGATTGTCTGTGGTGATCTAAAGATCTAAAACCATTTGGCAAGACAATATATTCTTTTCAAAAAGATTAGGCGTTTATTGACCATTTTTTAGAACTCGACTTAGGCAGCATGTTAACGATATAGGTCTATAACTTTATAGTAGGATCTTACTGGTTTTAAGCATGTATAATTATAGATGTACACCATTCATTTGATAAGTAGAATATCCATATTTTATTGTATAGTTCTATTTAACTTTCCGTGTATGGTAGATATTTAATAAATTCATAGTGGATTGTGTATGGTGCTGACTTTCTTGTTTTTGACAATACATCTTCTAATTCAGCTATAGTAAATTTATCATTATAGGTAAGGTTTCTATTTTAAAGTCAATAGATTCTTGGTTTTCAAATTTAATAGAAATTTATCTGACGAACTATTACTTCAAATTTATGGACATTATTCTGCAATTCTTCCTGGCTATTATAGAACATATTATTATAGTAGACATTGAGGATATTACTATTACTATTACTATTACTATTACTATTACTATTACTATTACTATTACTATTACTATTACTATTACTAAATGTTAGAATTGATTTTACATAAATTGAAAAATTTTGTTATACCAGCGTCAAAGATGTTTTGATGTAAACAATGATTTTATATTTATAAAACTGTAAAAATATAATGACAAGTCATGATACTTATTGGACCCATAAATGTATGTATTTTTGAAAATAAATCATTCATTATTATTACTTATTACTATTACTATTACTATTACTATTACTATTACTATTATTTATTACTATTATTATTACTATTACTATTACTATTACTATTATTATTATATTACTTATTACTATTATTACTATTACTACATTACTATTATTATATTACTATTATATTACTATTACTATTACTATTATTAATTACTATTATTATTACTATTACTATTACAATATTACTATTACTATTACTATTACTATTATTATTACTATTATTATTATATACTATTATTATTACTATTAATTACTATTACTATACTATTAATATTACTATTACTATTTTATATATTACTATTACTATTACTATTACTATTACTATTACTATTACTATTACTATTACTATTACTATTATTATTACTATTACTATTATATTACTATTAATATTATTATTACTATTACTATTTAACTATTACTATTACTATTATTATTACTATTACTATTACTATTACTATTACTAAAATTTAGAATTGATTTTTACATAAATTGAAAATTTTTATACCAGCGTCAAAGATGTTTTGATGTAAACTAATTAATTTATATTTGATAAAATTAAACATATATACAATATAATATGGAATAAATGTATTTTAAATAAATCATTCATACTAAATTAATATATTATATTACTATTAGCTACAAAATTTATTAATATAATTTACTAATTAATTACTATTTTTACTATTACTAAACTTAAAATATAACATACTATTGAAATATTAATTATATTACCATAAATATATATATATATTAAAATAATACATTTATATATTACTATTACTATTACTATTACTATTACTATTACTATTACTATTATATTACTTATTACTATTACTATTACTATTACTATTACTATTACTATTAACTATTACTATTACTATTACTATTACTATTACTATTACTATTACTATTACTATTACTATTACTATTATATTAATATTATTATTACTATTACTATTACTATTATATTATTATTATATTATATTATTACTATTACTATTACTATTACTATTAATTACTATTACTATTACTATTACTATTACTATTACTATTACTATTACTATTACTATTACTATTACTATTACTATTACTATTATTATTACTATTACTATTATTTTATTACTATATATTATTATTACTAAATTATTATTATTACTAAATTAAAATATACTATGTACTATGTACTATGACTTATTATTATAAACTGTATTACAAATAAATCATTACTTATTACTATTACTATTATTTATTATATTACTATTACTATTACTATTACTATTACTATTACTATATTACTATTACTATTACTATTACTATTACTATTACTATTACTATTATTATTACTATTATATTACTATTACTAAAATGTTTAGAATTGATTTTTAATAAATTGAAAAAATTTTGTTATACCAGCGTCAAAGATGTTTTGATGTAAACTAATGAATTTTATATTTGATAAAATTGTAAAAATAAATTGGACAAGTATGATATTTTAATTATAAATGTATGTATTTTTGAAAATAAATATTATTCATTACTATTACTATTACTATTACTATTACTATTACTATTACTATTACTATTACTTATTAATTATTATTATTATTACTATTACTATTACTATTACTATTACTATTACTATTACTATTACTATTACTATTATTATTATTTATTACTATTACTATTACTATTACTATTACTATTACTATTACTATTACTTATTACTATTACTATTACTATTATTATTACTATTACTATTACTATTACTATTACTATTACTATTACTATTACTATTACTAATTTATTAATATTACTATTACTATTATTTACTATTACTATTACTATTATTTATTATTATTAATTATTACTATTACTATTACTATTACTATTACTATTACTATTACTATTACTATTACTATTTTTTTTTTTTTTTTTTTTTTTTTTTTAAGATTATTAATGACGTTGTATTTTATCAACGTGTTAAAGATTAAGAGTGTTTTTAGAAACTTAATTACATTTCTTAAGTCGTCTTTTTGTGCTGTATAACTGTTGAGTTTATGTTATATTTTTATTATTTTTGTACTAGGATTAGTTCCACTGTTTAATTTTTCCATTCTGACAAACTGGTGTTCTTTTGTAAAGTTTCTAAGAAATCTAGTGTTAATTTGATTCCATAAAACTGATTCTTTACGGGTTAGATTAGATGGAATTTTGTCAGAATATTTTGTTTAAAAATTTTTTAACTTTTTGTCTTTACCATGTCTTGCCATTGTTTGGTTATTATGGTTACATTTGCTGTGCGTCTTTGTAGAATTGGATATTTAATTTCGCTGGTTTTGGCTATGTTTTAGCCAATATCTGCATTTATTTTTCGATTTAAGTAAAAAACAAATATAATATTTTTTCCACTAGTGCTAATGTTATGAATTTGCTAGAATTTTAAATTTTAAAAATTATTTTGGATCTTTTTAAACTAAATCAGAGCATATGATGATGTTTTTTTGTGTGCTGTACTATATTAATTACAGTGCGTATATGGCGGTTACAATATAAATTGTGTATTTTAGGCGTGTCGTTCTTGTTGATACTATTATTAATTTGTCTATTTAGATGCATCAGTGTAAATTACCATCTTATCTTTAATCAATAGAATTTTGTTAAACGTCTTATTGTTTGATTTTTATGATACTGTATAAGGTCGTATATTAAGTGGAAAATTAAGGTTTCAAAAAATTGTATTATAAACAGGAAAATATTGATGTCTAATTTCTGAGAAAGTTCTATTTGTCTTGAAATGATAACGTGTTATATTCTTAAACACATAATTTTTGTTTAAAAAAATTTAATTTGGGGTATTGCCTGGTAATTTAATTGTACTTAATTATAATCTGCTGGGTCTATATTTTAAATTAATTCTTAATACAGATATTATTATTTAAATAGGGAAATTAAAATTTGTGTATTATAATTAATGTAGTTTTTATGAATAAACAATAGTCTATTTTTAGACAGGAAATTTATAATTTTAACTTTTTATTTGCAATCTTTGGAAGGAGGAAATTTTTAATTTCATTTTTATTCCATTTAATTATTTTGATTTCCATTTAATTTGTTCCATATATAAAAATTTAATTTCCATATATTACGTTTTACAAATGATAGTACCCTTTTTTAAAAAAAAGTAACACAATTTTTGAAAAAATCTAAAATGTCACTTTTACGTGTTATTATTAACTATTAGATCTGTTTTTTTGTCTATATCAGTCATGAATATATAATAGCAAGGTCTTACATAACCAATATTTTTATTTCTTTTGTAATTTTTGCGGTTATTGAGTTTACAGCTAAAATAACGTAACCTTAACATGATCCCTGGGAATTTGTTTTTAATGTCTTGGATTAGAACTTAATTACTCTGAATTTGCGTTCTTTGAAATTTTGAATGAAAAAATTACCTTTATTCATTTATGTAATGCTAGTATCATACATTAACGTCATTTTTTAGATCAAAGAAATTGCTATCCTAAATTTTTAAACTGTTTATATGATGTTCATCTTAAATTGTCATGGTGGATTAAATTTTCTACAAATTTTTGTTAGAGATAACTTATTTATTAAAAAAAATCAATGTTTATTATCCGTTCTAATTTTAAACCTATTAAAGATAACGATATTTAGATATCATTTTTGTTTTTTCCAGTTTATTACGACGATAACTTTTTTCCAATTCTGATAACATTCTGTTAAATTTGGTTATATATGTCAAATTTTTTTTATGATGCAAATTTTTAAAAATATGGTATGTCATCCACCTGAGTTGATCTAGGAGTTGCTTAATGCTTCTTTAGTATCTATAAGGATTTATATATTGCTTCTGTTTCATTAACCAATGGCGATTCTGTTTATTTTTTAAATGTTGAATTTTAGATTATAGTGGGATGACTGCTTATGCTTTAAATAATCATAATATTTACATTTTGGAAAAGATCTTTGTTTATTTTAATATTGTTGGGAATTTGTTTCTTTCCTTTATCGATTTGATTTTTTTATAGAGTATTAGATGTTGTTGTATATAGTAGACACAAATTCTCCGATTCTGTTTACTGAATATCATTTTCGGGTATGGATCGTTTCTTTAAAAATGTTGTTCTGTTTTTTTTAAATCTATTGAACGATTTGCAACGGAATTTCACGTTAAAATTTAGAAACTGACCAGATTTGACACTTACAGTGGCTTAATAATCGTTTAAAAATGTTGCACGGATTTATTTTATTTTGGTCTAAAGCAAAATTTCGTTCTAAAAACCAGTTTAACTTCCATTTTTTTTTATGTGGTAAACTTTTGCAAGATTAATTACAATTATGTGGTAATTACATGAATCGATTTTCCATTTAAATATGCTAATTGGGAGCACATATTTCAATTGTACAGTTTATTTGCTTTAGTTTATAAATGTTTTGTGTTTAAGACAATTACATCACAATTTATTTGTTTCGATTACTTTATATCTGTTTTAAACATACTATAATTTGTAGACAAAAATAAGGAAACGACATTTTGTAATTCATTTTTGGTCCACGTAAATTAGATAAAATGTTAAAATGAACTTTATTGGATATTGATATAAGCTATCCTGTGGCTTTTTAATTTTAATGGTGTAGAATGTTTTTAACTAAAAGAATTTTGCGCTAACTGCATTCGTCATTTAAAACATTGTACTTTCAAAATTGTTGTTTTATATTTTTAACAAATACAATATTTGTATTTACATTAAAATTTAATAATGCGTTTAACCCATTGCAATTCCATTGTATTATAAGTCATTTTGGATTTTTTTTTTATGTCAATAAAAACAAATACACTAATAAATATAGAGATATAAAACTAAGATATATAAAATAAATAATCTAAAAACAATTTAGAAAAGATATAATAAATAAATAAATAAAAATTATTTTATTATAATATAAAAATTATTTTTGGTTAATCTTTTATCCATTGATTCTTTATTTTAAATTTTTTAAAGATTTTGCTTCCTTTTATTAATTTTCCTTTTCTATAAATTTTTTGTATTTTAAATTATCGCTTTAATGTTATACGATGCTACATTTGTTTTCTTTTTTACTTTTATTATATTCTGTTGTTTTAACAGTCTCTTTATATTTATTTATTTAAACTTTTTGTTTTAAAAAATTTAAATATTCTTTTTAATTCTTTAATTTGTAACCATAAATTACTAAATTACCTTTTATTTTTTAATTATCCTGTTTTATTTACTAGATATAATTACTATTACTATTACTATTACTATTACTATTACTATTACTATTATTATTATATTATTTATTACTATTACTTTTATTACTATTACTATTATTATTACTATTAATATTATTATTACTATTAATTACTATTACTATTACTATTACTTATTATTATTATTATTATTACTATTACTATTTATTACTATTACTATTACTATTACTATTACTATTTATTACTATTACTATTACTATTACTATTACTATTTATTACTATTACTATTACTATTACTATTACTATTACTTATTATTAAATTACTGAAATTGTATAATAAAAATAAAAGTATATTTGGATCAATTTATGATAAAATTAATTCAAAAAACATTAGTAATATACCGCAACTATTAAATTTAAAAAGGATGGATGACAACTGAACTGTATAAAGATATAGAAAAGAGAGACAGATTAACAAAAGGTGATCAGACTAGACAAGCTAACCATCGTTAGAGTACAATAGATTTCGAATAGATTAAATTTTAAAAATAAAGAAGGAAAAAAGAAAAGTTTTATTCTAAAATTTACAAATTGTAAAACACTAAAGAGATGTATGTTCTGAATAATATAGTACAACATAAAGATAAAACTGATTGAGGAAAAGAATAAAAAAACATGCCTAATATTGGTGATACAGCCATTTTAATAACTTTGCTTTTTTTTAAAATACAAAATTCATTTTTTGTGTAAAATTTATGAAACTAACATTTGTTAGTGAAACCAAATTTTTTAAGAAAATTAGGTAGATTTGTAAAACATGAACTGTTAAAGATGAATGGAAAAATCAATTTGATAAAATTAGATTACGAGATATTATATATTTGGTTGAAACTATGTAATTATTATTCAAAAGCTGATTAATTTAATTTAAACTTTAATTTCAAAAATTTAAAATAGCTATTGTTCCCAGTACATAAAAAATGGTTCCTTTTCAGAGATATTAATATAGGCCCAATTTTATCTGTTGTAGAAAATGTTTGAGAAAATTTATATGCACAAATGAAAATTCTTAAATTTAATTCTATACTAAAAGGAAAAATATGGATTTATAGAAGGACTATAATAAACTGCTGGCAAATTATGGGCATATGTGTAATAACAAAAGATAGTAAGAATGTTATGTGCCTGTTTATTGATTTTGCTAAAGCATTTGAAACTATTGCATATAATAAGCTTTTACTAAAAAACACTTTTGGGTTTTTAGATGTCAATATTATTACAAAATTACTTAGAAAGTAAAGTTTGTTAGAAAAATAAACGTTTGAGCAGTGAGCATGTAAACACAAGTGCCTCAAGGGTCAGTTTTAGGTTCCTATTTTTGTTATAATAAATGATTTACCCAAGTTTAAATCTGTAAGGTGTTGATGTTTGCAGATGATATTTATTAATAGCAGCACATAAAAATTCAAAACCGCAGAGAAATTTTTACAATTTGATTTTGATAACTTAAAAGTGGTCGATAATCAACTAATGATTTAGTAGAAACAAAGTGTATGCTTATCCCACCTTTAATGGGTTTTAAATGTTTTCAGTTGCAGAAGAAAAAATTCATTCTTGCTTTGGACTGTAATGTTATTTTGATTGTTCTTCGTTTAAATACTTGGGGTAAAAATCGATAATTTAGGTACATTCCATATTCAATGTTTGTAAAAAAATTAAAACTTTTTAGTAAAAATGTACTATGTCAGAAATTTGCTACCTCAGAAAATTAAAAAATTTTGTATTTAGCTCTGGAGAATTATTATAGGATATGGACTACCTGATGGGGTTTTGCTTCAGATAATTACTTAAATCAAATTAAATGCTGCAAAGGAGAATTTTTTAAAGGTCTGTGGTAATATAAACAACTATTACAGGAATTACTTAAAATTGTAGCTTGTTATGTTAAAGGACTATTTTACTATACGATTATTTTAGAAAACTATTTTCAGACAATTACTTGCAAAGAGTAAATAGAATAATTTAAGATCAGAACTTTTCTTAATACCAATGGCAATAACAAATATGGCCAAAATAATTTGCAATACATTGTTCCAAAGTTGTTTAATGAATTACCCAAAGAGATTAAAAATTTTTGTATGAAAAGCTCAAGTCAGATGTTAAAGAATTTTTGAATTCTTATACATAAACACAATATTAAGAAAAAAAAAATAATGCTATTTTATTCAATTCTCAGACACTTTTACGTTCAATATTATTTCATTTAATAATTAATTAAAAAAAAATCCAATCTAATCTAATTTAATTTAATTTAACCTTATGTAGTTTAAAATAGATTTAATATCGCAGAGAATATGAATAGGTTTTTATTAATTACGTCAGTACATACCAATTTCATTGTTTGTTTCATTAAATAGTTTTACGTCATTTCATGTTTTTTTTAAGGTATTTTTTTTTCTTATTTTGAATTTTTAATTAATTTTAAATAGATGGAATTTTATTACTAGTTTACTACCTGATTTAATTAATAAGATGATCATGCAATTGCTTTTATGTTTAGATTAATTTAAAGTAAACTTGGTTTGCTATCTTTAATTATTATTATATAGATTGTACTAATAAAAATTATCATAGTATAAATAATGTGGAATATATTATTAGTATTTAGATAGTTGTATGATATTTTTGAACATGATGTTAATTTAAAGAAAATAATTTTAAGTTTTTATTTTTGTAAAGTATGATTTTAAATTATATTGCAATAATTTTGTCCAGCCTAAATTAGCTTAAAGTGGAATTTGTAATATTTCGTTAATAAAGAATATTATTGATTGATTGTTTGATTGATTACTATTACTATTACTATTATTATTATTATTACTATTTATTACTATTACTATTACTTATTACTATTTACTATTACTATTACTATTACTATTATTATTACTATTACTATTACTATTACTATTACTATTACTATTACTATTACTATTACTATTACTATTACTTTTTTTTTATTTTTTAAATGGCGCCAACTACATGGTTTTATGGCCATTTCAACACATATACATTTTTATTTTTTCTATATGTATTAAAGATTTGTTTCTTTAGTATTTAAAATTCTCAACTGATTTTATTCTTCAGAATATTTTTGCATAGTGTTTTCTATCTGTGTGTTTTTCTATTTGTATACATTGGAATTCGATAAATAAATGTCTAGTGTTATGTAGACATTGCATGTTACACATCTTTTTCAGTGTTTCCTAATAGAAGTTGGGTCAATTTGGTGTGTCCTATTCGAATTCTGGTTATTACAACGTGATTTCCTTGTTCGTTATTAGTTTCAAGGACCTGTATATTTTTTACTTTTGCTTAAATATGTATTGACTGGTTCCATAATGTATTCCACTTCTCAATACATTTAAATTTCAGGTGTTTTTTAAATCATTTGGATGAACTGCAACGTCATCAGTTTTCATGTTTGTTATCTTTATTTTCAAATATACCAATGTCCTGGTATCCAAATAATTAAATGTTTTTTACATATTTTAGATGATGCAATTGACTTTGATCATGTAACTAAGGTCTTTATGGTATGTTGTATATTGCTTGCAGAACTTAACGAATCAGTAATATATAAATCATTGTTGTATTTCGACAAATTAAAGGACTGCCAAAGTGCATATAGTTCAGCATTATATACACTCACAAATTTACTCAATGACCAATGTATACTCCATTTATGTAAATTGCGCTTCTACTATTCTGTTTTGGATCTGTCCGTAAAGATTTTACATATTTGAGTAAGATAAATTTTCTATATGTGTATGATACACGTAGGAGAGTGTTTTCTTTTAAAGTTGATTAGGTCCAATATAATTTCGTGTTAGGTAGTATCCAGGGTGCATTCAGAATGGTTGTGTTAGTAATCGCGGAATTAAATGTTCATCTTTTTTGCATTTCTGATGCTCTAATTAGTGCAGGTCTGCTTGCTGTTGTACGTACATTGTATCAATGACGTTATTTTCATTTCTATAAATGATATTCTGTTTAACGACATTGTCTTTGTTAGTAATTAAGTAAAGAATGTTTCTTCTGACATATAACGGTGGAATTCAGTCGGAGTATATTGAAGTGTTGGGCTTGTTCTAAAAGCGCCTGTTGCCATTCGTATGCCTTTTGTATGAATAGTTCTAGTAGTTTAATGACGACTTCTTGCAGAAGTATACTATGCTACCATAGTCCATATAGACAGTATAAATGATTTATACAGTTGAAGGAGCGTTTGTCTTTCTCGAACCCCAATTTATGTTAGATAGACATTAATTAAATTAATTCTTTTCTTGCATTCGTAACAATGTGTCTATATGATCTTTGAAGTAAGTTTTTATCAAAAATAGCGCCTAGTATTTTGTTTGTTCAACGAGAGCGATAGGTGTTCCGTTAATTTTAATTGTGGTTCATCGTGTTTTTTCTTAGCTGCAAAATGTATTGCAGCTGTTTGTCTCTGTAATCTTAAGCAATTTTTTCAGCTAGTGCCACAATTTCATTAATTGCTTCTGAAGTGATTCGTATATAATGGATTGTTGTTTTGACAAAATATTATTAGGTCATCTACATAATACATTTATAAACATGGTTGCTTTAATGACACTAAATGGTTGATTCCGATTATAAATAGGTCAGTTAATACGGACCCTTGTGGTATGCCATTTTCTTGAACTATTGACGTATTTCATTCTAACAAACTACGATAGGACAAAAACTTGTATATTTGTAAGTTTCTTTTAATTCCAATTGTGTAGTTTTAATTATATTATATCTCCATATCATTTCGTATGCCTTATACACATCAAAAGTAACAGCTACTATGTTTTGATTGATAAAGCTGTTTAAAATGTAGTTTTCCAGGTAGACTAGTGTATCAGTTGTAGATGAAATTTACTATCCAGTTTGATATGTTGATATAAGTTGTTGTGATTTAGCCATATAAGTCGCTTCGTTCAACATTTTTTCAAAACTTACTCATGCAGCAGGTAAGTGAATTGGTCTATAGTTAACAGGTTTTGTAATATCTTTCCGGGTTTGGGTATGGTGTTATTATAGAATGCTGCCATTGATGGGATTCCTTTATTATATATTGCGTTATATATATTTAATAAGTGGTGTTTTTAGGTAATGGAGTTTTAGCATTACATATGATTGAATCTGGTCCAGGAGCAGTATTTTACATCTGCAAGTGCGTTATTTAACTCTGAGGGTAAATGGTACGTTATAGTCACACTTTTCATTTGTTAAGTTTAGTTCTTCCTCATTTTGCAGTTTGGTTTTTAAAACTTCTGTATAGTTTTCTGAGCTTGTTATTTCAATTGTTGCGCTAGCGCTTCACAATGTTTTCATCTTTGTAATTTTTTTTCATTCTACTATTAAAACGAGGACAAATTTTCGTTTTGCTGGCCAATATTGATTTGCTTTTTTCCAAACTCTGCTATTCGTTTGAATATTGATAGTGGTCACGTATTCTTGCCAAGAATTTCTTTGCAATAGTATCTTTCTGCGTACTTTAGCACGTGCTTTTTAAAATTGATCATGTTATCAGTGGTTTTCGTTTAATATAGTAATATTTTCTTTCTGTTTGATTAAATTTTTATTTCTTCTGACCACCAAGGTACAGTAACTTTTCTTCTGTGCCAGACTGGAATTGTTTCTCTTGCGCGTTTAAAACTGTTTGAGTGAAAATGTCACTTGTTGTTCTGTTTCCAATGATTCATGTATTGATTTAAATTTATCATAGTTTGTATTTTTCCCAGTCTGCTTTTTAATCAACCATTTTTGTATTGTCTATTCATTTCATGGTGAGTGAAATGAATATGAATGGTCACTACATAATAATCGGTATGTGCTAGCATGCCATTTTTAATGCTATAGTTGATGAGGCAAATATGATGTCTATTGCGTGAAATTGCGTGACTTAGCATTAAAATGTGTGGCCACCTGTATTAAGTAGCACTAAGTCGTTATTTTCCATTAGTTGTTCTATAACGACCTGCGTCTGTGTATCCCCAGACTTTAGAATGAGAGTTAAAGTCTCACAATAATAAAGGCGGTGTTAGTTGTGCTATTATATTTTCAAGATCTTGCAATGTCCAGTTAAACGATGGTAAGTATACATTGCTATATTGTTAATGGATATTCAATTTTAATTGCAACAGCTTGTATATGTGTATTTAGTTTATAAACGTTATGTGGTATGTTGTTTTTTAAGTTGCTACACCTCCTAGCCCTTTGGTTAACGAAATTTTTGTAAGAATGGTACCCTTTAGATGAAATTTTTCGTTTCCTTTAAGATGTGTTTTGTAAACACAAGCAGAAGGTTGATATTCGCATATAATCATTTTTAATTGACAATATGTTAACCTTGCAATTCCATTGCAGGATGTTTTTTGTTATCGAATGTTAGTTTAAGGTATTGTATATGCCGAATACCAACATTTAAAATAATTAAATTGGTAAGATATAAATAAACTAGTAAATAAATAAATGTAAATAGAATCTTATAAATAAATAATAAATAATAAAAATATCACAGCTAGTAAAAATATCACAGTTTGTCTTAAATTAATTTTAGACTTGTTATCACAGTTGAATTTAAAGAAATGGTTTAGCTAGTCTTTTTGGTCCTCTTGGCTTTCCTTTTGGCCAGCTTTGGTTTTGTGTTTTTCTTTCGAATAATTTATAAACAGATGTACTTGTATCAGAATTTTCTTCAGAACCAAGGTCTGCTTCTGTTACAGCACGTATAGAATTACGAGTACGAATTCTTTATCTGTGTCTGATTGCTCACTATTACGTTCTGGTGTTACGCTTCTTCTTCTTTTGGTGTATCTGGTACAAAATTTATTCTACGTCTGACAATTCAGTGTTTGTCATCTTATGACATATGATTTTGGAGTGATTTATATTTTCTTTTTGTAAATGAGAAATGGATTTACTGCAAAATGACTTCGTTTCTAATTAACGATTTTATTTCTACTATTCTGAGACGATCTCTTAATTAAAATTTGGATGAAACTGATTTTTGCGAAGTAATGATGCATATGTGGCCATATCCAGAGTCAAAACCTCTCGCCTGGCTTCTTGATAGTTATTTTTGTCTACTTTTAATTTTGTATTCAGTTTCATTTTGTATATAGGAAGTTTTAGACTCTAGTGTGTTCCTCCACAATTAACATTTTGGTGGAACTGGACAGGGTTCATTGCCATGTCTGATAACCGCAATGGCATATTTTGTCTTTAGTACACGTTGATGAGCTGTGTCCGTATCTTTGGCACTGAAAACATCGTAAGGGGTTAGATAGTATTACTGGTAAATTATGGTACGCAGCTTTACTACCGTAGGTAACGATACTCTGTTAAGGTGAGTAACACTGAACCAGATTTTAATAATTCACCTCCTTTCCTAATCGTCATAAATTTAGCATCAATTACTCCTTGGATTCCATATTTTCTTTGATTTCGATTCTGTTGCATTTTTAAATCGTGACAGTTACTACCCTTTGGAGAAATTAAAGTGTTGTGAGGTGTTACCAACAGCTGTGTCATTAAATGTTTTTAAATTTAAAAGTTTCTGTACCTGGACTCTGTTTTAACTTCAATTAAAAGTCCTGTTTTATCTAGTTAATATTTGACCATTCCATTAATAATCTATTCCTTTGAATAATAAAGGGACTTATTTTATTAAATGTCCAACGTCTGTGGTTTTATTACCAAAAATTTTGGATAATATAAGCTATTTCCTCTATCTGATTGCCAGTTATTCTACTTTAACTTTAGAGGTAAAGGTCGGTTGCGTTATTGAGCAGTCACAACGACGTTAGTTCCTGTTTCGTTGTCCATGTTCCGCCAGAGTCGTCATTAATTCCAGAAGCTTTTACATGCTCCTTGGCCTGGTTTACCACGGACGCCGAGCAGGCTTGATAACGGTCGGTGAGGCCTGCCCGCTCACTGACCGGTACTGGGGACAATCCGAACCCCTGCACTGTATGTGGTCGCCTGAAGGGCTCAGTTAATTTCCATAATCATGAACTTAGCTTGTCGTCATCAGTGCATTTTATCGCTACCTGCCAGCGGGCTAAAGCCTTTTTTTATTTTTATTTTTGCAGAGAACAAGAGACACCATGAAAGAAAGACATAAGACAAGATAACAAACAAACTTAAGTAATGAGAACAATAGTAAACGAAGACAAACGACTTGATCTTGACTTTACTATTTTTTTTGTTGATTGCAAGATCTGTGTCATATGCCATGCAATGTTTATGTTATATTTGTTTATTATGTTTATTTCTTTTAAAACTATTAATTTTCATTGTAACTATTCTAAATATTTCTTCAATGTTATTTACTTTATTTATTAAAATTGTTATATTTATTCTATTAATAAATATTAATTAATCTTTACTTAATGGTTACATATTATTACAAATATCATTTATTTATAATACGTATCTAAGTGCTATTTCTTGTTTCGTTATTATTGTTGGCTTTTCCATAATGTAATGTCTTTTTAATTTTTTGTAGATGGCTGTGCTTTGTGTTTTTCCATTGATTTTCCCAATATTGTTTAGTTTTTTGTTTTATGTATATTTGACGTCTTTAAAGCTAATAGAACAGACGTCTGCTTATTTCAGTAGCTTCTTTGCACTGGTTAATATTGTTTAAATAATGTAGTAACATCATTAAAATAGATTATATTAAATCAATGATCTGATCATATTACTTAATGAATCTTCATGTACACCGTAAATATATTTTTAATCCTGATAAACTATTCACATATTAAGAATTTCTTACTATTATATACGCAAATAAGACTTTTGCATATCATACATTTCTTTGTATGTTGTTGTATATCTTAGACCAGTTATGTGTTTCATTTTGAGTGTAAATACCTGATCCATTCTTTGTTCTAGTTATAATATGACATGGTTATTATAATTAGTTAACGCTTCTCTAAAATAGTGTTGACATGTGATTAGTGGTTCTTTTTTTCAAATAATGTTGATCCAGCTTTGTATTTATTTTATCCAATAGGCAATTGTTCTGTATACTATATTTAAATATTTCAAATGTATCGAATTGCATTTATTTGTAATTTATTGACGTATTAGAGCATCTACTTGGATCTATTATTTCATATGGGTTTAATAATTAAACTTTCTAATGTTGAGAATTATGGTAAAGGTGTAAAATTTGCTATAATTTAATAATAGATATTTTTGTCTTGTTTCTATGGCATTATTGATTCAACATATAATGACATATTTAGTTCTGAATGCTAATTTAGCCGTATTAAGAGCATATATCTGATTGAATGGTTTTAATGTAGAAGGTCTAGCAGAGGAATAAATTATGGACCATAATCAATGATAGGTAGTATGAAGGATTTGTATAATCTAATTTTAGTGTCTCTACGTAATGCTAAGATTTGATGTACATCTGATAATGTTAGCCTTTTTTACACTTGCTTACGAGGTTTTGAATATGGTCTTTGAAATACATTTTATTATCAAAAAGGACTCTAGTATGTTCAACGTGCTAACATTTTTAATACGTTGCCCGTATATGTATAAACTATTCGTGTTCGTGATCTCCTTCAGCCTGCAGAAGTGTATTGTAGTTGTTATTTATTGAAAAGGTAATGCCGTTTTGTTCGCTATATTTGTAACAATATCGATGGTAGCTGCAGTTCCTGTATGATATTTAGCATTTGATTCCGTCTTGTATATCAGCAGGTCGTCATATAGTCCACTATGAATTTGGTATAGATTTGATAATATCATTAATTCCGATTAGAAAGAGAGTTGTACTCAGCACTGAACCCTGTGGTATCATTTTCCATCATGCGGTGAAGATAATACATTTCCTATTTTGACCATGAATGTTCTGTTGACAGAAAGCTTTTATAAACTTTGGTAGGTTATCGCAGTTCCATTCGTGTAGTTTATTAATTACATTGCTTCTCCACATTGTATCGAATGCTTTTTCAATATCAAATGATACGGCGTCGTGGTGTTTCTTAAGAAACTATTTAGAACTACATTTTCTAGTTGAACCAGTTGATCTACAGTGGAATGTTTTAAATCCCATTTGCTTAGGTGATATTAGCTTACTGTGTTCTAGGAACCATATTAATCGGTCGTTTATCATCTTCTAGGATTTTACTCATTGAGCTTGAGTGATATGGGTAATTGGCAGTTTGTTGTATCTTTTCCGGTTTTGGTATTAACGACATAAGCTTTCTTACACTTCAGGATATATACCATTTGAAATATTTCATTGTAGGTCTGTAACAGATATTCTTTTGTTTTCTGGTAGGTTTTTAACATGCCGTAAGTGATATTGTCGGGTCCAGGAGCTTTATCATCTGTAACCTTCAAAGTTGCATAATTTTTAGAGTGAAAGGTTGGTTATATTGCTTCATGTTGATCATTAAATGATTTTGATGGTAAGTTTTATTTGATGATTTACCTTTATGTATTTTGTAAGTGATAAAATGCTTCACTCTGTCGGTAACTGTATTAATTTGGTTATTATTCAGACTAATAGTTCTGGTTCGTGTTGTGTTCTATTTCCTATTATGTTTTGGCTTCTGCCAGACCTCAGATATGTGTTTTGATGTTTATGGATGATATGTATTACGACTTTCGCTTTACGTAAGAATGGATTTTCTATTACAGCTCTAGCCTTTTGTATGTTATTAAGTTTGGCTTATTTTTCTAAAGATATTAAACTTTCTTTTTTCGTGAATTAACCTTTTAACCTCTTCGTTCCAATACTCTTTTCGTTTTTTAATGCCAGTGGTTTGTATGGTTTCTCTTGGTGTTCAAAATTGATTTTGTTAGTGCTTCTATTTTGTTTTCAATGTTGTTATCTGTGTTGTACGTGTTTATTTAGTCTCATTTTGTAATCATCCCAGTTTGCTTTTTTTAACCATCTTTTTGAAATATTTTTCATGGTTCGTAGTTTGTTTGTTTGTATGATTATTACAGTGGTCACTATTATAATATTCAGTTATTTCCATTGCATATTCAAGGCTAAACTTGGAGTTGTTATTGACAGATCAATGCATTAAAGCTGTTAGATTTTGAGTTGAAATGTTAGGATCGCTGTTCAAAATCACTATTTTATGGTCTAATAACTGTTCTATTTTCCACGAGCATCAGTTGAATCGCTTACTATGAGAGTGGTTGAAATCACAGTAATATAAATGGTGAAGTTAACTGATTAATTGTTTGTACGAGGTCATCATAGTTCCAGTTTATGTTCGAAAATAAATGTTGCATATTGTTGCTTGAACTGCATCACTTCCACAGCAATAATTTGATGTTTTGTGTTTAGCCTTTTGCTTTTGTATACCACATTCTCTTTCAAAATATGACAACATCCGCATGCTCTGAGTAACAAAATTTTTATTTTATATCTAAAGTGAAATGTGTCATTGTTTTTAAATGACTTTCTATACATATAATGAATGGACTATATTTTGTAATTAACATTTTCAGTTCAATAATGTTTTTAGACCATTACAGTTACTGTATAATGTTTTCAAATTTGTTGTACGTAGCCATTTTAAAATAAATTAGGTATGTTTTAATATCTAATTGAAAATGTTATGTAGATATCTAAAATATTGAATAAAATATATAATAATAAATCAAATAACAAAATATCACAGACAAGATCACAGATTTAAATATATTATCACAGGTTTAATAAATATAGAGATAGATATAAAAATATCACATCAGTAAAATTTTCGTAACGAGCATTACCTTCTGATTTTCCTTTAACCTTTGTTTTTTTAGAGTAGACTGACTAGATTCTGATAAGAAAGAATCATCTTCGGATACAGAACGGCTGTCGTTAGAATCTCGTTTTCTTTTTTATAGTTGGAGATTAGATAAGAGGAGATTGTTAAAAAATGTTTTTTTCGTTGGCTTTTTAATAATCTAATTTAAAAATGGTAATAATTTGCTAAAGATTATGCAACTAATATCTGTGTTCAATTTGATAAACGATTATTTTGAATACACAAACAATCTGGCAAATGTTTAAATAAATGTATGCGTGATATAAAATAATCATGTAAAACACAAATGTAGGCCAACCAAAACATTTTATTTTTAATATTATATCAATAAAACAATAATTTGTTAACACCAGGTTAATTAAAACTGATATATAATTGTTTTGCAAATTTATCTTTATGTGAACGCAATAATTTTTGTTTTCCTATGTACTACATTATTAAGATAAAGGTTTGCAAATACAACCACCAAAGTTATAGGTGATAACTAAGTTTTTAGAAATTCACAATAATGACTCAAGGAATGATTTTAACAAGAAGAATGTTAAATCTTAAAATTGTTGGTCCTTCACCAACATTAAAGTTTTAATTTTTTCTCTGTCTTGAATGTACCTATATTACACAAAAATCAATTTTTTCTGTATTAATGAGATATAATTTAAGTTTTTAAGCGAAACGATTTTTGTTTAATATTAAGATTTTGCCTAAATGTTCCTTAGTTATAAATTATTCCAATGCCTAGTGTGAAAAATTTTATATGTATTATTAAAATTAATTTCTTTTTCTTTCACTAAAAGACACTTCATTTACAGAATAGATCAGAATAGCTTTTATTATTATATATACTAGAATTGAATATTATGTTACTTTCAAACTTGAAACCAGAACTATTTATTTTTTATAGATTAATTATTATTACATTAAGTTTGCTTACTTAAGGCGCTTAATTGTGTATGTTTAAAACTGTATATGAAATTTACTGTATTTGCTTAATTAAGGCACCGACAAATAAGTCTGTAGACTGTCGGACCTAGAAGGATGTAAATTTTTCGAAATAAATAATTTCAAATTTCAAATTTCAAATTACTATTACTATTACTATTACTATTACTATTACTATTACTATTACTATTACTATTACTATTACTATTACTATTACTATTACTATTACTATTATTATTACTTTTATTACTATTACTATTACTATTATTTATTTATTATTACTATTACTATTACTATTTATTACTATTATTTACTATTACTATTACTATTACTATTACTTATTACTATTACTATTACTAATTACTAAAATTACTATTACTATTATATTACTTATTATATTACTATTACTATTACTATTACTATTAAAAACTATAAATTACTATTACTATTACTATTACTATTACTATTATATTACTATTACTATTACTATTACTATTACTATTACTATTACTATTACTATTACTATTACTATTACTATTACTATTACTATTACTACTATTACAAATTTTAATTTTCCTGAAAATATAAATAAGAATAGAATAAGTGTTTAAAAAGGAGGTTAAGGCATGGATACAGAACTGTACATAAAAAATATGTAAAATTGAACATTTTATTTTTTTATTTCTTTATCTTAAACAATTTGATTATAAATATGTTTTCATTACAAGGTGTTCTCATTTTGTATAATGGTGATTTATTATTAAATTTTCATTAAAATAGTTTTTTTTTTTTCCTTTTAACAACTGAATCATTTTATTTAATGTTACTGTTTATGTTAAATCTTGCATTTTATTTATTAGGTAATCAATTTTCTTAATTTTTTCTCTAGCGATGTACTACATTATTTTCTGATAGGATAACTTATTTATTTATTTATTTAACTATTTATTTTTTTCTTTAAAATTGTCTTTGCATCAATTGAGTTCATTTAGCGTAAAAATTTTCTTTTTAATTTACAAATGACTGTTATTTTATATATTAATTTAGGTACCAACAGATAAGTCTTTGACTTTGTTGGGCCGTTTAATGTATGTATTTTTGAAATAAACAAATTATCAAATTATCAAATTATAAATTACTTTATTAATTCTATTACTATTACTATTACTATTACTATTACTATTACTATTACTATTACTATTACTATTACTATTACTATTACTATTACTATTACTATTACTATTACTATTACTATTACTATTACTATTACTATTACTATTACTATTATTATTACTATTACTATTACTATTACTATTACTATTACTATTATTATTACTATTACTATTACTATTACTATTACTATTACTATTACTACTACTACTACTTACTACTACTACTACTACTACTACTACTATATTACTATTACTATTACTATTACTATTACTATTACTATTACTATTACTATTATATTATTACTATTACTATTACTATTACTATTTTTTTTCAACCACTTTATTAGCCACGTCTGAATTTTGATAACAATGTTACTTTATATATGTATTATATGTTTAAAATGATTTATTACATGCAGAAATTGAATTATCTTCTTCAACTTTATTCCGTCTAATTCTTTCAATGCGTTTTTAAAATTAAAATTTATGTTACACATTTCTTTGTGTCTCTTTTATTGAATACATTCTTCAAAAATGTTTCCAGCGTTATATACTTACATAGCTGGCATATATTTTTTGGTTTATTGGTTAGCAGATACTGTGTCAGCTTAGTATGACCTATACAGTCTGGTTAAACTTGCTTTCCGTGGCATCGGTGGGTACCTTTTGCGTTCTCGTGCTATCTAGTTTGCTTCAGAGCTGTTTTGTTTCCATTCGTCTTGACATTAATACTTGTTTTTGATATTTGTACTACTTTCAAATTCGTCCTGATGCTCTATCTTTGCTAGTTTGCAAGCTGGTATTATGATGGAATATTTGTGACCATGTCATCCAACTAGGTGAGGTAATGTTAATGTGTGACTTAATTTAAATGTTTTCGAGGCATATTTTAACAGAAGCCACGCTCTTCTGTACCTTAACGGTAATCACCTGACACACAAATTTGCCTTTTTGAAAACTCATGCGTATTAGAGGTTTTGATACTGTCTAGTGTTTTGGTTTGGTTTGACATGCTGACATATGACTACCATAATCAATTTGTTAATACTAGTGTCTTGTATAAACGTAGATTGCCTCTATCTGCTCCTCACTTGAGTTTTATGCACTTCATTACGTTAATAATCTTTTTCGCTTTTGTTTTAATATTTTTGATCTCTCCAAAGTAACTTTGAATCTAGTGTTACAAAATTTATGTTTTGAATGTATTGTATTTGGAGACCATAAACAAGTTTGGTGGTGTCGCAGCCTGCAGAAATGCATGCAAACAGTTTTAGAGATAAAACCTACGCTTTCAGCTTGATTTATTATTAATTTACAGGTGTAATTTTTTGCTGTTCCTAATTTAGAAAAGATAAAGCTATATCGTCGACATATACGCTAAATTGATTTTCCAGTTTACTTGTATATTGTTGATCGCTATTAAAACAATGTCACGCTCATTGGCGATTGAAACGTTTTCCTGGGAGCTGTGAAAAGTTTTACTACTTTAAAACTCGATCTGTTAGGAATGACTATAAAATATCCGTTTTTATTCCCCATTTGAATTTAAATAATGTATAAACTTATCGTACGCCTTTTCAAGGTCGAAAATATTGTATGTTCTTTTTAGAGAAATTGTACCTTTGGCACATTGAAACTATTTATCAATCGTCGAACAGTTTTTCGAAATTCAGCTTTATTTATTAATCCATTAATTCCATGAGTAAATTCTTTTATTTACAATTTTTCTAGGATTTTTCGTAGCGAGCACGAAAGACAATTGGCCTATAGCTTCCGGGATTGCATAATCCTTTCTGCTTTAAGTATTGAACAACTATTGCCATTTTCCACAGAGATGGTATATCCTTCATTCCAAATCCTGTTGTAGATGTGCAGTAGGTCTTAAACTTGAGTCAGGTATTTTAATCATTTTGTTTGAATGTCATCTATACCGCTGCTGAGTCTTTTAGCTGTCTTTCTATTCTTAAGTCTGTCAATTATATGTGTTGTAGTTTTGTTCTTGCCTTTCGTCGAAATTATTTCACGCTGGTTCTTTGTTGTTGAAAATTGTTTGTGTAATTTGATCACTGAAATGTATTCAATAGCTTGCAAACTCTTCGGCAACTTGATTACTTATTAAGCTTCCAGCTGACGTTAATTTAAGCGTAAATTTATTATTTTTCCGATATCGCGCGAATTTTCTAGTTCTGAGCCGCAGTATTACAGTGTAGATTTTACGTATTCTTGCCATGACTGTTTCTTGGCATTTTATTTCTAGTCTAGCTAAAGCTCTACATCTTTTAAATTGTATTAAGTTTTCAGTTATAGGTTTACCAAATCTTAAGAGCTTTCTTCCGTTCATGTATTGCTTTAGCTACTTAGAATTCCACCAGCGAACCCTAACTTTGTTTGAGTATTGTTAGTTTTGGAACTGTATTCTGAGCTGCGTTTATGATGGAATCATTTAGATTTTCTATCATTTCATTAATGCCTTGACTATGATCTATAATTATCATTTTTCGTTAAACTTATTTTGCGCGGTTTAAACACCATCTACTAATTGGTACATCTGGTGATTTAGAAATTGACGACTGATTACAATAGGAAAGTGGTCACTTCCGTGCAAATCCTCAGGGCTTCAAATCAGATTAAGTGCGCTTTTTGCATATAGTGAGATCGATAGCCGAGAAAGAGTTTGACTAGGCATTAAAAAGGTTGGGCTACCGTCATTTAGAAGTACTAGATCATTTCGGTTAAGAAATTTTCCACATTTCCTCTGATATCATCTTGGATCGCCATACAGGCTATGAGAATTAAAATCCTAAAAACAGTTTATTGGTTTATATATACAGTTTTGATGTAAAAAGTGGCTATCCTTTCGCTCTCAAAGATGGCATATCAACTCATAGGGTATACTGATTAATGAAATATTTGTCTCTTTCCTAAAATGTTTCCTGTATACATCGCTAGTGGTAAGTATTTTATTAACAATTTTAATTCTTCAGTGCTTTTCTTGCAGCCATTGCAATTCCATTGAATTATATTCTCCATCAACATTTTGATTTGTGTTTTTTTTGAGACTATCACATTGACATTTAGTAAAAAACTATAAAAAGGTAAATATCACAGAATAAAATGAATCACTATCTAATACTAACACAGTTAGTTAGACGTCACAAAGAATTAATAAAATATCACAGATGGTTGACTAATATTAATTATCGTCTAACGACGTATTTTTTTGAGGGCTCTAGGTACTTCGGCCATCCTTTTTCTTTTTTCCTTAGCTTTTACAGAGTGAACTGGTCAATGATTCAATACTAGAATCATTATTCTCAGTTTTCCGTTTTGCAAGATTCATCCTCCATTGTTTCATCTGATAGAGATATGGATAGACATCTTTATGAACAAAGGCTTTTCAACAGGAGTAGGCTAATGTGTAACCTTGTTTCCTGTCATAAACTCGTTCTAATTACATTTAAATTAGAAATCAAATCTACTTTTGACACTTCAGTAGGAGCAAATACAGGTGCCAGTAGAACCATTTCTTCTCTAATTAATTTTATTTCAATAATTTCTTTCAGACAGCGTGCTGTTGATGACGAGGCAACCTGCGCAAATGTAGATCTGCTTGGACGGCAGAGCCATCCATCTGTTTTGCCTGTGGGTAAGGCATATTTAAGACCATAATTCTTTTATCTTGCTTCCCTTTTGTATGTACATCCTTTCCAACTGGCAGAGTGATCACCTTCGCAGTTTGGGCATTTTTGGAGATTCGCAAGAGATTTTCGTGCACTTTACACACACAAATTCTTGTTTTGCAATTTATTGAAATAACTTCAGTTGAAACACCTCAACGGAATAGGATGTATGGTAACTACTAACATGGCTGCCATAATATTTTTTGGTAAACTTGTTTTATTAAAGGTAAGAACGTGGTTGAATCCAATTTATCTCCTTTGTAACCTTTATTCGTTTCACGTCTATTACCATTTCGTGTTCCAGTCCATTTAATATTTCTTCTATCGTACAGTTTAATAAATCTGGCAGTACACTACTTTAAACTGGTTGAAAGTGGGATGAGGGTTACCTCAACTTCCATTTCTGCAATTCTTTTGACACTTAATAATTTTCGCGACTGAGCTTTTGACTTTGTCTCTACCAACAAGAGTCCTTTCATTTTCTTAATAGTGTTAACTTCTCCAATCAATCCAAACAAAGCTTTAGAAATTAGGAAGGGACTGACCTTGTCAACGTCCTCCTCCTTTCTTTTAAGGAGCAGAAACCTAAAGAGAACTCCTTTGCCTGCTTTCCTTTTGAGGCGGTTTGAGTACGCTGTCTACCTTCAGCGCTTATTTCGGAGGATAAGTCCTCATTTAAATTTGTGTAACTCATACTAGTCCCACGAGTTGGGATGTAACAACGTCGACTACAGCAGTGCACATACCATAGCAAGGCTTGATACTGTGGAGAGGCGCCATTTCACAGGCGTTTCAACGCTAGCGACCAGGCTTTGGCCACGCTCAGGCTTTTCGCAATTTAGCACCTAAAACTGCCAAACGACCTTGGGATTAGATTTTTATAGAGGTTGCCTTCCTCGTAGTCCAGGCAATTAAGAAGACCTGACCGTAGCTATACGACGTTCTAGCCACGCCCTGCTAGAGTCTCTGAAGTACAATTGCGGTTGCGGTATTAACACGGCTAGCGCTCAGTCCCCAGCAAGGACATCGCTTCACAGTATACGCTTTTGACCGTCCTGAAGAGTAGAAGGACAGGAAAGGTCTCTCAGCTTACGCTGGGAGCCTGAAGAGAATAAGAGTTAGAGCATGCTCCGACAGAAAAGAGTTAAATTAAGGAAGCCACTCAAGACTAGTATAAGAAAAGTGAACTTCCAGCTAAGGACGCAGGGTTGCCGTCCCTGTCCTTGATTATAAGGCACGTAAACTGGTCCGCGACACCGTATTATGTAGAGCTAACAGTGGCGAGTTCACGCCACGAGCTCATATTTCGTGTTTTCATCACTTACGATCATTTGCAAGGTCGTTCTATCCGCCACCTAGAGACGCGCCTAGTAGGTAGTTCAACTGTTACTATTACTATTACTATTACTATTACTATTACTATTACTATTACTATTCTATTACTATTACTATTACTATTATATTATTATTACTATTATTATTACTATTACTATTACTATTACTATTACTATTACTATTACTATTACTATTACTATTACTATTACTATTACTATTACTATTACTATTACTATTACTATTACTATTACTATTACTATTATTACTATTACTATTACTATTACTATTACTATTACTATTATATTACTATTACTATTACTATTACTATTACTATTACTATTATCTATTACTATTTTTTTTTTTTTTTATATAAATTATAGTGTCGACTACATGTCATTTACTTTTTCCTCAATTAGGTACCATTTAAATTACCTTGATGATAATTACATCTTTGTCTTCACTCTTAATTTGCTTTACATCTTTTTATTATTTGAATCTTTTAGAAAATTTATCAACCTACTTATGTTGCAGGGTTCATTGTTTAGACATGTTTCTATTGATTTGCTTAACTTGTTCCTCATTCTTAGATCTATGTATGGCAGTCTGTTAATATGTGAGTGATATTTAACTTTTTTCATTCTGACTATTACTATTACTATTACTATTACTATTACTATTACTATTACTATTATATTACTATTACTATTACTATTACTATTACTATTACTATTACTATTACTATTACTATTACTATTACTATTACTATTACTATTACTATTACTATTACTATTACTATTACTATTACTATTACTATTACTATTACTATTACTATTACTATTACTATTACTATTATTACCAATTAAGTCCGTCACTAAAAAGATATTTTGAGAAGTTAATTCAAACCATTACATTAAAATTTGATGAGTTAAAAGACCATATTAAGGAAATTTCCCAAGATAATAAAAATTTAAAAGTAGAAGTCAAGTCGTTAAAGGAGGTTATCGAGAATAAAGACATACAACTTGAGCAATTGTCAAACCGGCTAAATAATCTCGAACAGCATAAAAGAAGAAAGTTTGTAGAAATTCACGGAATTGAAAAAGGAAACGAAGTAACACCAGACGAAAAATTCAAACAGATCGCAGAAAAAATTGGATACCCAGATATAGAGTACAAAACGGTCAAACAAATTTCACTTAAAAACAGCGACTAATTAAACTTAAATCCGAAAATGATAAGGCACATTTAATTAAACGGGGTCGCGAATGGTGGCGAAATATTTCTCAAGAGGACAAGAACACACATAAGAAAATCTATATTAATGAAAATTCACTAATAATCGTTTGACCTTCAAGCACGAGCAACCTTTGTTAATTGCAAATCTGTATGGGTAAAATGGACGAATTTTAGTTAAAAAACTGAAAATGGGAAGTCATTCTGCGTCAATAATGTAAGTGAAGTAAGTAAGTTCGTCATTTGAACTGCTTTGAGTGAGATTAAACGCTTATCAATAAGTGCACACTTTACTATATATTAACTGAAATCGTATTAAACATTTGAATAATATTTATATTTGTGTATATATTTTTAAATCATGCTCGTACATTAATACTTTTTAAAGACTGTGGATAGGGATTATTTTAATTTTGCTTTATAACAAGCAAATTTTCAAAATGAGTTTAGAAACGACAACATGGAATTTATATTATTTTAAAACTATGTAAATATTAATTAATGGAATGACATTTCTAAAAATAAATCTGAGGCACAACAAATGTTAACAGTATTACATTTGAACGTCAGGTCACTCAAAAATATTTTATGAGTTGTTAATACTATTTAGTGTAGGAAATTTTGATATTATACTTTGCAAATTAATTTATCTAAAATGATACCTATAACTTTAATATACAAAATTATGTGTAAAATGAAAATAAGGGAAAGCAGAATATTAGCTGTATATATTAAAAACAATATTTACTGTCAGGATATTAAGTTCACAACTTACAACTTTGAGTGTATAAACTTTGTTATACAATATCCCAACAAGAACTCATTGCAGTTCGTATTTGTGTATAGACCTGACAAAAACGTTAAGAATTTTTATAGAACTTGACCATCTAATCGAAGAAAGTATGCAAAAACTTAATTATTGTGAGATACTAATATAAACCTACTTGATAAAAATAATTTGTGCATCAATATGAAAATTTGCTTATAGGAAAAGGATTCGTTTCAAATTAAGATATTACACGAGAAGAATTGAGATGGTGACATAAAACGCTCATTAATAGACCAGTATTCATTCGTACAAATTTAAAACCATTTATTCATCGGTAATCCACCACAAAACTTCTGATCACTACCCAATCTGCTTAAAATGGAAAAGGCATGTTTATAAAATCTAACCTAACCGTAAACGTTACCAACAAGAAATATAATGAAAGAAGATTATCAACATGATCAATAAAGTTGATTGAAATCACTAGAAAACAAAAACGTAAACAAATTTCTGATAAACGTTATCAACATGTTTAATAAGATGTATGAAAATAATAAACAGAAAACACATATATAAATAACAGAAGCATTGGTAAGACCTGGATTACTAACTGTGTATTTAAAAATAAGAGAAAGAGACAAAATGTTCAAAAATGGAAATCTTGTCCGAACAATCTACATTATAAAGAGAAATACCAACGCTATCGGAATACATTAAATAATGAGATAAGAGACGCCAAAATAAATACTTTCAAAAGAAGTTCATGGAAAGTATGAGCACGAAGAGTATGTGAGTCAAATAAATTACCTGTTATCAAATAGAAAGACAAAGAACGTTGACACGATAATCTTAAGTACATTAGGACAAAAATTTAACAAACAAGAAATAATCGACAAATTCTCAGAAACATTTGACAAACAAATAGAAAATCTAATGAAATCATGTAAACATGACATAAACATTACAAGAACAGAGGAATCAACGTACTCTAGTTTCTACATTCCACTATCTACGCCTATATCGATTAAATCAATCGTTGAAAATATGAACATAAAGAAATCAGTTCGATAACATCAGGTGTATCGATATAAAAATTATATAAACATATTCAAAACAGTATTATCGAAACTCATCAACATCTCTAAAAACGGACAGATTAAAACATCATTAATAAGGCCAATATTCAAAAAGGAGATCACAGGATTTTAATAATTATAGACCGATAAGCATCTTATCATCGATAAAATAATAGAAACATACGTTACCAATTACCTAAATAAGTATTTGCATGAAAACCAGTTATTAACAGGAATCAATACGGATTCCAAAAGGGTAGAAATACTGAACAATTGTTAATACATCTGACTGACCAATAAATAATCAGCTAGATAAAAACAAATATACTATACTGTTTTATCGATTTCAAAGGCCTTCGATACAGTCAACCACAAATTACTACTAGTCCTTCTCAGTGAAATTGGAAAAATAGATTCAAATTGGTTTAAGAGCTATCTAAATAACCGAAAATATGCAATCAAAATAGAAGACTGTGTAGGAAAGTAATCAATGATGCACAAGGAAGCAACTTGGGTCCGATACTGTTTCTGATATATATTAATAAAATATTTGGATCTGTTACTCAAGGCGAATTGTACATGTATGCTGATGACGCAGTATTGTTATACTCATAGTAGTGTTGAAAAGTGTCAAGAAATAATACAGAGACTTAACAAGTTGTGCAAATGGATGCATGGAAGACATCTTTTTAATTCAGAAAAACTACCACCATGGTTTTCAACATCACATATGGCAAAACTATACCACCAAGAATTGTAATACACTTGAATGCCTGATCGAAACATCCAATGCATGCATACCGTTAAAACAAGTACACGAAACAAAGTATTTAGGATTAATCATCGACTCACAGCTAAAATATAGTAAACACATTGACTATCTATACACTAGAACCAAACAAATTTCTGTTGTTTCTATTTACTAAAAGGTTTACAAATACAAAAACATTAATTATTGTATACAAACATTAGTTGAATCCGTGATAAAGTACGAATCAGTGTGCTGTGCCGACCTTGTCCATGTCAATAAATTGAGTCGTTGCAAATAAAATTACTACAGCTTATCCATGAAACCAAAACCAAAAAAAAAAGATTTACTGAGAATTACAGACATCTACTACTTGATTCTATAAGTACCACAAATACTCATACTACGGAGATTTGAATATAAAGTGCCTTTAGCACATCATTATCAAACCCGAAGAACATTGTATGCAATCCCAGGGTACTTCAACAAGTATGGAGAACGTTCACTGAAGTGCGCGATTCCCAAATTATTTAATTCCATACCCAACAGCATAAGATACCCTAATAGATTAGGAATTTTTAAAAAAGAATTAAAAGCGTGGATACAAAATACACTTTAATTTACACGTATTAATTATACACTTTCTACTTAATGTTTTAGTGATTACAAAATTGTATATAATTTATATCTTGTTTATCAGGAATGATCTTTATTTTAATGTATGATGTCCTTTGATTTATATAATTTATGCTATATTTACCCGGAGAGATTTTTATTTTTATTTTATTTATTTTGAGGATTAATTCAAGTAAACTTAAACCTCATTATTCGTTTTTTTGAAACTGTTTAAAATACGAACAAAGTTGTAAACTCATTTATAATTTATTATTGTCTATTATACCATCATGTTATTATTATTTTTTTTCTTCTTCCTTCATTTATTTATATTTTAACTATTTTGCTAATAAGCGCGATATCGAATAACAAAAAATTTTGCACAGTGTCAGATAGAGTATACTGTATTATATATGTACCTGACATGTTAAAATAACAATTTAATTGTAAAGATCGTAATGTAAACACAGGAACCAACCCATAAGTCTTGCAGACTTGGTTGGACCTCTCACTGTATATTTATTATTCGAAATAAATAATTCAATTCAATTATTATTACTATTACTATTACTATTACTATTACTATTACTATTACTATTACTATTACTATTACTATTACTATTACTATTACTATTACTATTACTATTACTATTACTATTACTATTACTATTATATTACTATTACTATTACTATTACTATTACTATTACTATTACTATTACTATTACTATTACTATTACTATTACTATTACTATTACTATTACTATTACTATTACTATTACTATTTCTATTACCTATAATTGAAAAGGTTCTTGAAGTTATGTGGTTAATCACCTAAAAGGTATTTAAAGATAATGAAATAATAAATCCACAATATGGGTTTCAAGAAGGTAAAAGCACAGAACAACTTTTAACAAGAGTAACTAACTACATAAATAACCAGTGAATACAAACTACATAATCGCAATTTTTATAGACCTATCAAAGCGTTTGACAGGTTAATCACAACATATTAATCAAAAGTTTACAAAAATTGGAATCCGTGGTAAAGAATTGAAATGGTTTAAACTACTTGCAAGATAGGAAATATGTGGTGAAAGTTGATAATGAACTTAGTAGTGTAAGAAGCGTTAAACATGGAGTGCCTCAAGGCGTAATCTTGGTCCTATCCTATTTTAATATATATCAATGATATATTCGACCAAGTAAAATTATCTAAACTTTATATGTATGCAGACGATGCCGTTTTAATGTACTTGTCGTGATATTGTTAATTGTCAAAAGTAACTCAGGAAGAATTAGATAATATGTTGGATGCATAGTAGAAAACTTACACTAATCCTGAAAACCAAAACTGTGTTATTCAGCACTTCATATGACGAAAACGAAAGAGATACAAATTATCATGCATAACTGTGAGTGTCTTAGTAGCAGCTCGAAGAGATGTGACTGTTACTCAAAACGTAACTGAAATTACCTATCTGGGACTGATAATCGATTCAAGACTTGTTTACGATAAACACATAGAGTATATACATAAAAGAATGAAACATATCCGGATGTTTCATTTATTGAGCAGATTCGTTAACAAAAATAATGGAAATTTTTATAAAGCAATGGTTGACTCTATTCTTAGGTATGCAGTAAAGGTGTTGTGCTGAACCTACGCATTTGAGAAAGCTCGAAACGCTACAGCTAAGGTTACTTAAGATAATGCCAGGATATGGTGACCTAAATAAACAACAACTTTAGAAAAGACGAATACATTGACACCTAATGGATACTAAGTATTTGAATATACAACTGCCTCAATGACAACAAGTATAAGATTACACTGGACCATAATTACTTGACAAGAAGAACAAGTTAGTGGTGCCATTCTACAATAAATATGGAAAACGAACCATGGAGTGTACAATACCATTGTTATACAACTCTGTACCGACGGAAATATTGGAAACAACAATAGGTACATTTAAAACAAATTTGCGCAAATGGATAAGATAATGGTTAATGAATATAGAAAATAATTATTACCTTGCAAAATGAACAAGCAAAACTGAAAAGATGATACACAAACAATGGAAAACGTTAACAATGCAAATGATAGTACAGAACGACAGAAATGTAAACAATTAAAACGAAAAGAAGATATGGAACATATATGATGAACACTAATGTAACGAAACCTACAAAAGAATGGTAATATGGAAGCACAAATGGCCAAATAAAATGGTATACAAAATACAAAACGATTTATGGAAGACTGAATTAGAAAAAAGAGCAAACATTTGGAAAATGGTGATCATAAATGAAGAAAATGGAAAATTTGAAAATTATATTATGAAATACAACGTATGGAGTAAATAATGGAAGTAAATGTAAGGAAAATGTGACAACAAGATAGGGACTCAATGTATGGAAACTCTGGAAGTATTGAGAATGGAATTAGTTAATTATTATGATACATTATGATTGCATTTCAAAGTGTAATTGAAAGACCAATAATATAATATAAAATGTATAATAATTTATGTGAAATAGAAATAAATAGTATTAATTGTAATTTGTTTCAACCGATAAGTTCCTTAACTTGGTTGGACATAATGTATTTACTTGGTAAATAACACATTAACATTACTATTACTATTACTATTACTATTACTATTACTATTACTATTACTATTACTTTATTACTATTACTATTACTATTACTATTACTATTACTATTACTATTACTATTACTATTACTATTACTATTACTATTACTATTACTATTACTATTACTATTACTATTACTATTACTATTACTATTATTATTACTATTACTATTACTATTACTATTACTATTACTATTACTATTACTATTACTATTACTATTACTATTACTATTACTATTACTATTACTATTACTATTACTATTACTTACTATTACTATTACTATTACTATTACTAAAATACAATAGACACGCGGATCTGATATTTAGTAAATTTAAGAGAATCACTGGATGTATGTATGTATTAATGCAAAACGCAAATAAGGATATTATGGTGTTGGTATACAAGGCCTTGTTTGAATCGGTATTAAGATATGGAATAAGAAATTGGGGATGTATTGAACCATCTCATATTGGTAAAATCAATAAGTTACAGAATAAGGTATTACAAATGATTAGTCATAAAATGAACAAAAATAAGCTTTTAGAAGTAGCAAATACTTTGACACCACAAGCCTTATATAAGTATTATAATATCATTGATTACTATGAAAACGATAAATATAAGCAGATTGTAAGTCATCAATACGAAACAAGATTTAAAAAATACATAGTTCCGAAATATTATAATAAGTATGGGGAAAGAACATTAAAATGTACAATTCCAAAACTGTTCAATGAAATTAATCTCATAGAAAATGTTGAAAACAAATGTATTTATAAAAATTAAAGAATATTTAAGAAATGATGATTAAAGTCATAGATTATTATACAATAATACATTAACACAAACAGTATTAGATAAAATTGTAAATATAAAACAAGATTGCACTAACCATCGAAGCGCCATTTATACACATCTACTATTTAAATGTTACAAATATTTATGTATATGTTAATCCGGAACCTACAGACAAGTCTTTGGACTTAGTAGGACCGATCACTGTATGTGTAGATTAAATAAATAAATAAATAAATACTATTACTATTACTATTATTATTACTTATATTACTATTACTATTACTATTACTATTACTATTACTATTACTTTACTATTACTATTACTATTACTATTACTATTACTATTATTATTTACTATACTATTACTATTACTATTACTATTACTATTATTATTACTATTACTATTACTATTACTATTATATTAATATTACTATTACTATTACTATTACTATTACTATTACTATTAATTACATTACTTTATTACCATTACTATTACATTAATTACCATTACCATTACTATTACTATTACTATTACTATTACTATTACTAAGCTGTACACATCAACTATCGCAATACAACCATGAGGAATATTATTCTTCATTTTATATACTATGCAAGAAAGTACGATATTCAATATTATACAACGATCTAATTAAAACATCTGGATATGACAATATTAGAGCTATTGACCTAAAAAGTAACTTGAATGTATTTAAGAAAATTATATCAGATTTGTTAAATATGTCAATAAAAAGTGGAATTTTAAGCCTTAAAAGTAGCTATTACTAGTATATACAAAAGGATCCTATGGATTACTGCAACTATAGACCGATAACCATTCTATCAATGATAAAGTGTTCGAAATTTACATCAGCGATAAAATTACAACATATATAACAGAAAACGTATTCTTCACAAACCAACGGCTTTCAAAAGGTAATACTGAAAGCTATTACAAAAATTTACTGAAGATATCAATACTAATTGGACAAAAATAATTACACCATATCAGTATTCATCGATTTTACAAAATTCGATACAGTATTCAGATCTGTTGCTTCAACAACTACAGGAGATAAAAAAGGACTAAATATAATGGTTTAAGCTATTTAAAAAATCGAACCAGTTATGTTAGTGGGTAACAGTACTACGTAAAACAAAAATAATGTAGGTGTAAAAGTAATCTGGTTACGTTTCTAATTTATGTTAACAACATCTTCTTATAAAGAATGCCAAACTTTACATGTATACGATGCAGTACTGTACTATTCACACCGTGATATTGAAACTTGTAATAAAATTATGCAATACGAAATGAACACATTGGTAAAATGGACGCATGAAAGAAATATACATATTAATGAAAAAAAAGTAACCATGACATTCATCACATCTCATATGTAAAATAAATAATCCAACGCTAAAACTTCACAGCTGTAATTGCTTCAAACAGAACTCTGTTTATTACAGTTATAATACATTGTATCTAGGACTTAATATAGACCACAGCTAAAATATGACAAGCACATAGACAACCTACATGCAAGAATAAAAATGGTCGGATGTCTCTTATTCTTTCGACATTGTAGATACTAAAAAATAATGGTCTACAAGTCGTTAATAGATCCTTAATAAGGTATGGAGTACAAATATTTTGCAGAATACGTCCATATGAAGAAACTAGAAGCGCTGCAATTAAAAATTTTAAATTATACATAAAGAAGAATATTAGACAAAACCAATTATTAATAATGAGTGATACTTACTACCTTCTGATTTACAAATATATAATAAATCCAAAACTAGACAATAATGAATACAAACGATTAATACAAATCACATATCAACTGGAAAAAATATGTACCATATTTTTTCAATAGATATGAAAAGAACATTTATTGAATCTTCAATGATTAATATCTAAATAGAATAATTTTAAGAATACATTCATAAATATTCAAATTTTATTAAATGTATTTTCAAAATTCATGTCTTAACTGATGAATCTTAATTCGAATAGACTGAATTGTAATTATAAGAAACCCAAATACTATTGATTAACTGTATCTATACATAAATTCAATATATCAATATTACTAATTACTATTAATATTATTAATTACTATACTATTACTATTATTTACCAATTACTATTAAATTATAATTAATTACCATTAATTATTATATTATTATATAAAAATTTAAATAAAAATAAATAAAAAAAAAATTAATATAATAATAAATAAAAATATATAAAAAAAAATTAAATTAATAATAATAAAATTATAATATAAAAATACATTAATATTATAATTATAATTTAAATAAAATAATAAAATGAATATTATATATAATAAAATTTAATAAAATTATAAAATATAAAAAATATAAAATAAAAATATAGAAATAATTATAATTAAATTAATATAAATTAATTAAATTACCATAAAATAGTTAATTAAAATATTAATATTACCATTACCATAAATATCATATAAAATTAATTAATAAAATTATTATTAATTATTAATATTATATTATATTAAAATACCATTAATTATAACATTATATATAATTAATTACTATTACATTACTATTACATTACATTATATATTAATTAATTACTATTACTATTAATTACTATTAATTTACATTACTATTACATTACATTAATTACATTACTATTACTATTACATTACTATTACTATTACTATTACATTACTCATTACTATTACTATTACCATTACCATTATATTACCATTACATTATATTATATTAATTACTATTATTATATTACTATTATCTATTATAAAATGTTAATCATTATGGTGAAGCATGAATCTGATACACAAGATAATTAAAAGAACAAAATTGGTAGAACTTAAATGTAAGAAAAAAATTAAACCAGAAGCTGTTTTTTAACGAGTCGTTGACTGTAAACCAAAGGCACCTGTTACGTGAAACAAAAAGGCGCTAGCGTACAAATACAAATTTGTTTGGGTTAGAATGGCAAGATTTTGGTGAAAAAGAGAAATGGAGGAACATTTATAATTTCGTCTTTTAGTGACATAGATACATATTAACTAAGATAAACATTTGGAGTTATTTAGTTTGATTATGGTATATTGGATTAGACTTATTGCAACAAATTCAACAGATTATGAATAGAATTTTATTTCAATAAATTTCTTTACTACATTCAAATAGATTTATGTTTTAAGAATAATATTTACTTTCTTAACGATATCATAATTCATCTATTGATAAAATTAAAGGAAAATGTATTATTATTAGACTCAATTATATTGTATGCCGTAATGAGTTTAATTAATGTTAATAATTTCAAACTTTTACAAATAATGTTAAATGTATTTATTTATTTTAAATTAAATTAATCAAATTTTTTTTTTTTAATAATAATTACTCAAGGTAACTTAATAGTTCATTAACCATGTATAATTCTATATTTTGCAATATAAATGTATCTTTTACTTGAATCTCTTCTGTGTTTATCAATTTATTTAAGTAAATTCTGACAAATTAAGGACAAACCCAAAATTAAATTAGATATAATTTAAAAAAATACGGAATGAAATATTTATTTTAAGATGTTACAAATTTATGCCAGGATGCTATCGTTGTTCCAACAGGAAACCTAGAAGTTATGTTAACAAACATACAAAAAAAGAAACACTATTGTTATTATGTTGCGTTCATTTAAGCTATGTTGAAAACTTTAAACTGTAATTAAATAAAAATGACAAAGTTATATCGAAATGGATACATTTCATTTCGGTCGTTAATTTTAACAGATATAAAGAATTCATTTTTTATTTATATTTATATTTTTTTCTCTTAGATTAATAAAACATAACGTTCGCACTATATACGTTTAACTGTGTCATGTATATAATTGATTTATGTATATATATTTAATTTAGAATAAGGATGGAACCAGCTGTTAAGTCATAATGACTTAGCTGGACCCATAACTGATGTACATATTTTGAAAATAAATCATTCATTCATTCATTCATTACTATTACTATTACTATTATTATTATTATTACTATTACTATTATTATTACTATTACTATTACTATTACTATTACTATTACTATTACTATTACTATTACTATTACTTATTACTATTACTATTACTATTACTATTACTATTACTTTATTATTACTATTACTATTACTATTACTATTACTATTACTATTACTATTACTATTACTATTACTATTATTATTACTATTACTATTACTATTACTGTTACTATTACTATTACTATTATTCTATTACTATTACTATTACTATTACTATTACTATTACTATTACTATTACTATTACTATTACTATTACTATTACTATTACTATTAATATTATTATACTATTATACAATTTTCAATAGGCATCTACTAAAAGATACGAAGAATAGGGCATCGATGTATAATTTTAAATTTGTGTTAAAAGTGGAAGAATTTTAATTAAATAATGAAAACAGTAACACAATACATATAAATTCCTTTAATACATAGATAAATACGTGAAATAGCAATTTACTTTTATTCAAGCAATTTATTGGAAAATGTGTTTTGTTTAGATAAGATATATATCATTGTTATAGAAAGTTACGTTTATTTCGAATTTGTCAATTTAATCATATGCTTAAAGCATTTAGCAGATTGTACTTTATTAAGTTTACTAAATAATTAATTTGCAATTTTAAAGATACATAGAAAAAATTTTGTTTATTATCATTAAAAAAACATTGCTTTTTAAATTTTTTGTAGTTTAGTTTTTAATGAAACAAAATTAATTTATAAAAATGTCGTTAAATTAATACTTTGAATATTGAAAATATATTGGTACGAACTTATGATAACAATTAACATTAAACTTGAAAGATTTCATACATTGGTGAATAATTAATTTTACTTAACATAACACAATATTTCTTATACACATTTAATAATTAATAATTAGATAAAAACCATAAAATATTATACATCCTATAATGCTTAGAATTGATTTTACATAAATTGAAAGATTTTGTTATACCAGCGTCAAAGATGTATTGTTGTCAACTAATGATTTTATATTTGATAAAACTGGAAAAAGATAGGGCACCAGCTGTCAAGTCGTAAGACTTAGCTGGACCCATAAATGTATGTATTTTTGAAAATAAATCATTCATTCATTCATCATTACTATTACTATTACTATTACTATTACTTTTTTTTTTTTATTATGCAGCATCGATTGCTGGGATCATTAGCTGCTTAGGTCACAATCCATATTTATATCAAGTGGAAAATTTTAGATTCTTTTAGATAATTGAGTAACCTTTTAATTACTTATGCTTGCGCTGTACAATACTTCTGTGTTTATGTCAAACTGCTTTTAAGACTGGTATATTTGGTACAGTGGAGACTACATGCTCGACTGTTATCCTTGTTCGGCACTCTGTGCAAATTTCTTGATAATAGTAGGTATTCTGAAGAGAACCTAGTGACTATTCTAATTCGCGTCATGGTCACTGTCTCTTTGCGACTTAGGTTGAAATTTTGTTTGAGCTACGTGTTTTTATGGTTTCTAGTATGTTATCAGATTGAATCCATTCGTTTTCCACATCTCATTTATAATTAAAGTAACGTTAGCTTGAACATCCGTATGGCGAATAGGTATATCTTAGTTTCATTAGTTAATATTATTTCTTTCGCACTTTTGTCTGCTATTTCGTTACCGTTTTATACCTGAGTGATGGTACCCAAACTAATATAATTGTTTTTTAATGGTATTTAAGTGGTGAATGGTTGCCAGAATTTGCGTCACAAGTGAGTCTAAGAATATTTGTTTTGTATTTTTCAATAGCGGTTCGCGAATCTGAACACACCAAGATGTTTTTCTCCGTTTTGACTGAATATCAGAGCTTGCCACACTGCGTACAGTTCGGCAGTTAAAATGTCGCACCAATTATGCAATTTCCAGGCATGGCGTTCATTTGAGGTTACTGTGGCACTGCCAACACCATTTTCACCTTTGGATGCGTCAGTATATATATTTCCTTGTCATCGTAAGTATGTAATATTTCATTGAGTTTTGTGGTGTGCTTTTTTAGGTTTTACTTAGGTAATTCATAGTTACATGAGGCGGTAGTAGTTGCCACGGTGCTATCTCGCAAAATTGCATGTTATATACAGGCGGTATTTTAACCTCTAGCTGGTTAATTATTTCGTTGAACTTAAGACACTGGGCTTATGCTGGGTCTATTTTGAAAAGGTTGAGAAGTGTTTTATTGTAAGTACCACGTTGTTGGGATGGTCTTGTAATGCTAGTAATTTAGTGCAATATTTTATTATAATTTTATGACGTCTATATTTCGGTGGTAGACCAGTCTCACTATAAATCGACAGGTGCGGGCTGGTTTGGAATGCTCCACAGATATTCTTAGACACGTAGCGTGTATAGTATCGAGGGGCGTAATGTGGATTTTCTAGCGGATGAGTATATTGCACTGCCATAATCTATCTTGGATAAAATCAAGGATTTATACATGTTGATTAATATGTCTTTGTTAGCACATTTAGTGTTAGCAAGGCATCTGATAATGTTGGTATCTTCTTTTGCATCTTTTTTAAGGGCGTCTATATGTGCTTTCCATCTCAGTTCTTTATCTATTGTGAGGCCCAGAAATTTTATTTTGGTGACTATGCTGATTGGATCTCCATACATAGTAATAATAGGTCCGCGTGTTCATGTCTTAAACGACAAAAATGAATACAGCGGGTTTTGTCAGAAAATTTGAACCCTATCAATTTGGCGTTACGTGTAATAGTATCTATAGTAGGCTGCAGTTTCCTTTCGATTGTATTGATATCATTGGATGTATATCATGGCCAAATCATCGACGTACCAACAGCTATGAATTTCTGAATCAGTGTTTAGAGTTATACTGCTAACGGCAATTGCGAATAAAGTTACACTCAACACTGATCCTGGTATTCCATTCTCTAACGTCAAAACATTAGAGTGCTAGTCCCGATTACCTTGAAGTTACGTTTTCAAGGAAATTTTAATAAAATTGAGGATATTTCCTCTTATTCCCCAAGTATGTAGTTGGCGCAATATGCCGTACCTCCACGTAACATCGTAGGCTTTCTAAATCAAAGAATACTGCTACTGCATGATGTCTTTTTCAAAAGCTGTTTGAACATGGTGTTCAAGTTGTACCAAGTTGTCGGTGGTAGACCTGAATTTTCTACAACCCATTTGGTTGCTAGGTAGAATCCATTTTTTCTAAAATCCAGGTTAGGCGTGAGTTGTCTATTCGCTCGAGTATTTTGGCCATGCAGCACGTAAGAGAAATTGGGCGAAAATTTGTTGGCTTATTTTTATTTTGGTTAGCTTTTATCGGTACAACAATGGCTTCTTCCACGTTTCCGGATACACATCCTGCTGCCAAATTTGATTAAATATTCTAATAATCTTACTTTCTGTGTTGAAGATAATTGATTTAGGAATTCATAAGGAATGTCATCTGGGCCTGGTGTGATTTGTGAGCGGTTCAACGCTTCCTCAAGTTCGTCCATAAGAATAGGGATGTTGTATGCTCTGTGTGTCTCTGTATTATCTAATCGTAGTTCCTGTTTACGCATCAACTGCTGGAATTCAGCTTCGTAGTTAGAAGATTTATTTGCACTTTGGAACGACTCTGCCAATATATTAGCTACCTCTAGTTGATTGGTATGGTGTCTTGGTTTACCTTTAATATGATGGGTAAGTTGGTCTCTTTTCTATTGATAGACTTTATCTTCTTCCATATAGTTGGTATTGTTGGTTTTATTGAAGATACGTATTCAACCCAAGAGTCTCGTTTACCTTGTAATATCAGTCTTCGTGCTTCAGCTCGTTTTTGTTTAAATATAAGCATATTACTTTGCGAAGGGTGTTTTTAAATGTATTAAAAGACTTTTCTTTTCCTGTATCGCTTTTTGTATGGTGGCACTCCACCATGGGACTTTGAAAAATTTCCTCCGATTTGGGTACACTCTACAATGCTGAGTTAACAATCATATTGGAAAAGGTCTGGACAGTTTCGTTGATATTTTGGCCATCAGTATTTTCCAAGTGTTTTCGGAACGTTGCCCAATCTGATTTCTGTAAGTTCCACTTCTTCAAGGTAGTTGTTTGTGGTGTTTGTGAATTACATTCGATAGCGATTGGTATATGATCGGAATGTACGTGATCTTCAAGGGTTTTCCAGGTAAACAAATATGCTAGTTGAGGTGAACACATAGCAATATCAATTGCTGATAATTTGTTTGCCGAGTTTATGAATGTCTTCGAATTTAAGGTAACCAAATCGTATTCATTCATAATAGTATCAATTATGCGTCCTCGCGAGTCCGTTTCTTCCGAACCCCACAGTGTATTATGTGCATTAAAGTCACCAATAATTATGTAAGGTGTTGGTAATTGTTTTATTATGTTTTGTCCAATTAAACTGAGGAAGGTAAACATTACACACATTGAGCGTCCTTGGGTACTCAATTCTAACTGCTATCACTTGCATCCTAGTTTTGATTTTAAGAGTGTAGCAGGATATTCTCTTTAATTAGTATAAGAACACTTTTGCTCGTAAGTGCAGTTCGTCATCCCTTCTGAAACATCTGTATCCCTTCAATGTGAATGTGTCTTCGTCTTTGAGATGCGATTCTTGAAGACAGACACAATAAGGTTTGTATTCCGATACAATTAACTGTATTTTCGAATAATTCGTTTTGCACCCATTGCAGTTCCATTGTATGATGGAAGCCATAAATAAATTTTTTTTTTAAATTGACTAATCGTAGACGAATACGTATGTATAAATAAATATTTAAAAAATATATATAAAAAACAGATATATTGGGGACAAAACAATTAAAATGATATAAGTTAATAGATATATAAATAACAAATAAATAAATAAGTAAAAATACAAATAAATAAGCAATAATAACGTGTATACCTGTATAGGGGGTATTACACGTTTATCTTTCGTTTAATCTCTTTATCACAGGGTGCTTTTTGAAGTACTCGGAGGAGAATCTGACTTATTTTTGCGTGGCTTACCTTTCGGCCACCCAACCTTTCTTTTCCTTTGTAAAAGAGTTTTTGTCGATATTTGTAGATGAAGCGGCTGAGTTCGGTCGTTTTCTTTTGTCAATCGTTTCTATATCCATACCTTGTCCTGTACTTTCTAGTCTCCTGCGTGCTTTCGATTTCAATTTGACCTTGTGGGTGATAAATGTTTTTATCTGAATCGTTCTGTGATAACTTGTCTTTTAGTTCCGTGACCAGTAAAGGAACTAAGCATGTTACTAGTTCGTTTAAGGTAGATTTTATTAGATCAGGTTTTGCAGGGCTGCTGGTAACAGCTGCATATGAAGTTTCCAAAGGGGTATTTCTTAGAACTTCTCGACGTGCTTCGAAGTAGGTAGATTTATTCTTCACTTTGACTTCTTGAATAGCGAGTTCAAACTTATATTTTGGACATTCTTTCGATCTGGCCGAGTGGTCTCCATTACAATTGGGACAAACAATTGGTTTGTCACAGGGTACACCTTGATGTAAAGCCTTACCACATACGCACGTTTGCTCATTATTGCATCTCGTGGAAGAATGACCGAATTTTGACATTTATAACAACGCAAAGGTGGTGGAACGTAGATTCTTACGGGCAAGCTGTAAAAGGCAATTTTTACTTTACCAGGTAGAGTATGCTTGCAGAAAGTTAACAGTAGGCTAGCGGTATCAACAATTTTATTCTCCTTTTTGGTAGTAATGCGTCGTACCTCGATAACATCTTGTCCTTTCAGATTTTCATAAATTTCTTCAACAGAACAATTTAAAAGGTCTCTACAGGTAACAACGCCCTTTACAATATTTAGAGAGGATGTGGCATAACATTAATCGGAAAATTACAAAATTGTTTTAACTCTAATAGTATTTTTGCTTGTTTGTTCGATTTTGTAGCAATCAACAAACCTGAACTAAGTTTTCTGATATAATTGACTTCACCAATAAGACTATAGTGACTTTGATATTGTGAAAGGTTAACCTTATCAAATGATTCTGTCACTTCTCTTGACTAGCAGAAACCGTGGTATATATCGACGTCAACCGCTCAATCAAACTACTTCGACATTTTGATAACGCTGTCCACCGTCAGCGCCATATCAGAGGTTGGGTCCTCTATTTCGTCCATTATTTTAGAGTTGGACAACTCTGTATTCTTAATGTTTTCGACCCCATACAGTTCACGAAATCACTGAAAAGATGTCACTTGCAGCAGAGCCGGTATACTGCAAGAGGGCATTTATACTGTGGAGGGCGCCTCTTCACAGGCGTTTCAACGCTAAGGACCAGGCTTCCCCTGGCCACGCTTAGGCATCCTTCGCGCAATCTTCAGCACCTAAAACTGCCAAACGACCTTGGATTGGGGATTTTTATAGAGGTTACCTTCCTCGTAGTCCGGGCGGTAAACTAAGACCACCGACCGCTAGCTGTACAACGTTTAGCCACGCCCTGCTAGAGTCTCTGAAGTACAGTTCGCGGTTGCGGTATTAGGACACGGCTAGCGCTCAGCCGTCCCCAGCAAGGACATCCATTGCCACACCCGTATACGCTTTTGACGGCGCATGTCCTGGGAAGAGTAGAAAGACAAAGGAAAGGTCTCAGCTTACGCTGGAGCCTGAAGAGAACAAGAGTTGGAGCTAGTGCCTGACAGAAAAGTGTTAAAGTGAGGGAAGCCACTCAAGACTAGTATAAGAAAAGTGCTTCCAGCTAAGGGGAACGCAGGTTGCCATCCCTGTCCTCGTTAGATAGGGCCACGTGGACTGGTCCGCGACACCTTATTCCTAGAGCTAACAGTGGTGGTTTAACGCCACGACTCCTATTCGCTGTTGGCCTTGCATCACTTACGATCATTTGCAAGGTCATCTATCCGCCACCTGGGGACGCGCCTAGTAGGTAGTCCAACAGGTACTATTACTATTACTATTACTATTACTATTACTATTACTATTACTATTACTATTACTATTACTTATTACTATTATTATTACTATTACTATTACTATTACTATTACTATTACTATTACTATTACTATTACTATTACTATTACTATTACTTTTTACTATTACTATTACTATTACTATTACTTTACTATTACTATTACTATTACTATTACTATTACTATTACTATTACTATTACTATTATTTACTATTACTATTACTATTACTATTACTATTACTATTACTATTACTATTACTATTACTATTACTATTACTATTACGATAATTTTATTTAAACTTGGTTGAACTATAAATGTATTACTTAAATGACAATAAACATTTAACAACTATTACTATTACTATTACTATTACTATTACTATTACTATTACTATTACTATTACTATTACTATTACTATTACTATTACTATTACTATTACTATTACTATTACTATTCAAAAAAAAAAGATTCAAAAGATTACTATTATTATTACTATTACTATTACTATTACTATTACTATTTTTTTTTTGTTATATGCGCGTCGACATTTGTGGTCATTGGCGCTTCTGTTGGTGCTTTATATATGTTTTAACAAATTTGTGTTTCTAAGGAAGGCTATTAGTTTTATTTCCTCTGGGTCATTACTCAGTATAGTTTCCAACCTCTGCTTGAGTCCATTACGTTGTCGTTCATTGTGAAAAACATTCTATTAGCAAGTGACTTACTGTTATGGACACATTACATTCATTGCATCTAGTTGGGTCCTTCCGGTAAGGTAATGTTCCGATGTAATCTTAGTGTGTCCTATTCGCAGTCTGGTAAGCGTAACGTGTTCCTCTCGTGTTACATTGTTAGGGTTTTTCCAAGGTAATACCGACTGTTTTACCTGTCAAGAAGTGCGTCTGATTCATCCCACTCTCTTTGCCACTCTTTAATAACTATAGTAATTAGTTGTTTCGCGATATCTTCACGTGTATATATTTACTTCTATTGCGCCTTCCTTTTCGGCTGCGTTAACTGCAGCTTCGTACGTTACATACTGTCTAGTTGTTTGTAATCAGTCACTATCATAAAAGTAATCTGCTTTCAGATTTATATATTTCCTGTAGCAACGAGAGGATGAGTTGAGCAATAGGACATGTTGTAAATCTGTTCATAACGCATTGAATGGCAGTTGTGGATTTACTTACAATGAGGTACCTTGCAGTTTGGCGGCATGTGCAACAATACAGTAGTGCTTGGTAAATCGAATACATTTCTGCCTTAATTTCCGAGCTTTCTGGAGGAGAGACCAAGAATGGGATTATTGTTCAGATAAATTGCCTACCGGCACCTCTTTAGTTTTGACTCTAGTGTATATATTACTGTTTTATTTGCAAATTGACTTATATTGATTTTATGTAATGAGTTATCAACTTTTATCAAAGTAGGTAACCTTACTATCCATGGTGCTGCTTCTAGGTTATTAGACTTTAATGTAGGTAGGCTCATCTGGTATTTATCAAGCAGCTCGTGTGTTCAATTCTAACTGGCCTAGTTATTGTGGGTGTTCTACTATGTACTCTTTTTAAACAAAATGTTGCAGTTTGATGTGACGGTTGAGCTTTTATGCGTGAGATAGCAGAGATAGTCTCTCTCTTCGAAAGAGATGAAATCCTGAGTCTACAGTATGCTTTTAATGGGGCTGGTATAAAAGGCTCTGCAATATTTTAGTCCTAAGTGGTATATACTGTTGAGGCGATCGAGGGTACTTTTTCAGCGAAGCGTATACTATAGAACCACAGTCAATTCGACTCAAGATCATTGCTTTATACACCTTCAGTAGTGTTTTATCTGCACCCCATTTGGTATTAGTCAAACATCGTAAAAGGTTTAGGGTACGACGGCATTTAAGTATAAGGTCATTTATATGTAGGTGCCATCGCAGGCAATCAAAATTTACTCCCAAGAACCGAACATTTTGTAGGCACTTTATGCGGGTGTCACCTATGAAGATTTTATCAGCGTGACGCCTGAGTCTGCAGAAGTGAATACAGACTGTTTTCTCCTGGGAGAGTCTATATCCAACACTGTTCAAATTTCTTAGTATAGTGTTTACTGCTAATTGTAGTCTTGAGTTCATTTGAGGTATTGTTTGACTTTTAAAGTATATACATAAATCATCTACATATAAACATCTCCCAATTTCTTGAGGCAGATTTGATAATATGTTATTAATGGCTACTGCAAATAAAGTAACACTCAACGTCGATCCCTGGGGTACACCATTTTCAAGATTACAGGACGACGACAAGGTATTCGCTATTCTTACCCTAAAACTACGATTTGATAGAAAGGCGCTGATAACTCTGGGAAGGTTACCACGGAAGCCCCAACTATACAAATTCTTTAATATGCCATACCTCCAGGTCATGTCATAGGCCTTTTGTATGTCAAAAAACACTGCTACCAAGTGAGATCTTTCCCTATACGAGTCCTGTATAGCGTTCTCTAGCTGAACCATGCAGTCTATGGTGGACCTCCTTTACGGAAACCATATTGATGTGAGTAAGTAAGTTTCTGTTTTCGAGAACGTATACTAGTCTGAAATTAATCATTTTTCAAAAATTTTACTGGAGCAGCAGGTAACTAATTGGCCTATAACTATTGGGGTTCGTAGGATCTTTATTGTCTTTTGTATGGGAACTATTGTAGCTTCTTCCATGCATTTATACCATCCGACCATATGTGGTTATATATATTTAAAAGAAACGTTTTTAGTCCATGGGTTAGATGCTTTATAAAATCATAGTTAATGTTGTCTGGACCCACTGCAGATGATTTTACATTTTTATTGCATGATTTAATTCACAATGGAAAAAGGTAAATTATACTCTAACGTGTGGTCCGTGGCAAAATCTCGTTCAATTTCTCTCTGTGCCTTGGTTAACAAGAAGGATCTATCGTAATTGACAGTCCTGCTAGCTGCTTCAAAATGAGTGGCCATTGTTTCACAAATATCAGAGGTCGCGTGATGGATGTATTGTCTACAATTAGTTGAGTAATGCATGTACTTACCAGTGCCTTACAGCTTTAACCTTCCTCCAGGTTTCAGTGGTTGATGAACTAGATAATGTGTTCAAATACTGTTTCCACGATTGTCTTTTACTTTAGTATTATTCGTCGTGCGATAGCTCTCATCTTTTGAAACGAACTAGATTTGTCGGTGTTGATTTCTGCAGAATCGGTTAAAAGCTTGTTTTTGTTTTTGATGGCAGATGCTACTTTGGTACACCACCAAGGCACTCCATATTTGCCGGTTTTTCCTCTACTTTCCGGAACTGACTTAGAGGCAGCGTGTAGTACAGAAGAGACCAACAAGGAGATGTCATCTTCTACGAAGTGTGATGGAGATGGAAGGAATTCTTCTAAAGTGACCAATTTGCTTTATCTATAATCCATCTTCTGGGAAAAGGACCATGCTCCTCCTTCTGGCAGTTGTGTGAGATAATGATGAAGTGATCACTGTCGTATAGATGGTCCGCGGTTTTCCAGGTGAGTCGTGGCGCTACGGTAGGAGTGACCAACGTTAAATCCACCGCTGAGAAATTGCCTCCTCGAGCAGTAGGTGGGTTACTGATCCAGTGTTTAATAAAATAATTCCTCTTGTTCAATAAAGGTTTCAACAAGATCGCCTCTGGTATCTTTCCTACCGGATCCCCATAGATGACTGTTTGCGTTGCAGTCACCTAGTAGGATAAAAGGTGCAGGAAGCTGCTTGATGAGTTGAGCTAAATCTTGTAGGTCCCAATTAAACTCAGGTAGATATTACATATAGTAAGCTCTGGGATAGGTTATGCGAACTGCTACTGCTTGAAGTGAAGATTCAAGATTTATAGTAGTTGTTTTAATACCACTTTTAATAAATATTGCAACGCCTCCAGAGGCGCGGGCGTGGTGTAAAAAGTCCTTCCTATGGATTGAGAAACCTTTTAGTTCATAAGGTTGGTCTGCCCTTAAATGCTTCTCTTGTAGACAGATACATAATGGAGAAAAATCCCTTATTAATAGTTTTAAATTGCAGTACCGGTTAGATATTCCATTACAGTTCCATTGAAGTAAAAGTATCCATTTTAAGTTTTAGGATTATTGAATACATTGAGCTGTAAGGATACGACAAATATTGTATAAATAAAACAAAACAAATAAAGATAAAATGACTAGATAAACAAATATAAAAAAAAACTCTAAACAGATAAAACGATAAAATGACTAGATAAGTGTATATAAGTATCACAGTTAGGCTATCACTTTAATGTAACGTTAATGACTAGATTTAATTAGGTGGTTTGATTTACCTTCGGCCAACCTTTTTTATTCTAAGATTTTCTCTTTACTTGTTAAGGAAGACTGAGAGTTACCCCATCACTGGAGGAGTAGATGTCATCCGCGCTCTTTTGACATCTGATGGGTTTTCGAATTGTGGAGTTACAGGACGATTAGAGTGCTACAAAACTCGGAACTTGTACCATTATAGCAGGTTGTTGCATATTATCAGTACTTTTTAGTAGAAATGGTTTTATTGCTTCTACCATTAGAGGAACTAACTCTTTGCTAATGATGGTACATCTAAAATTGGTTGTTTTCTTTGGTAACCGCTGCGTAACTGACTCAATCGTTGGTGTTGGTATTATTACTTTTCTTTGCTTCTACGTACGTAATTTTCTTAACCTTTATTTCTTGTATTGCAGCTAGTCTAAATTTCGGACATTGAGTGGATCTGGCTGAGTGAGGACCGTTGCAATTTACATGTTATAGGATCCTCACATCTCCTTCATGTAATTTTTGCCAGACCTGGTAGTTGACAGTTTAGAGAGTGTGACCAATTTGTTGACAATTAAAACATCTAAGTGGCGGTACTATAACCTACATTGAGAGAATAAGCTACTTTGATGGTTTTAAGAGTTGGAGAGTTAAACGTGAGAACATGCACAGGTGTCTCTTAATACTCCATCTTTCTTTGATTTTAACCTTCGAACGTCGATTACCCTTGCGAATGAAGTTCTTCGCATATCTCGTTAGCTGAACAATTCAACAGGTCTTGACAATAGATCACGCCCCTAGAAATATTCAGTGTTTTATGGGAATACTTCAATCGTAACCTAAAATGTACTACTTTGTAGTATACGTTTTTCTTGGTTAACAGACGTCGATTCAACCAAGAGACCTTCTTTAGTTTTCTTTACCATTTTTATCTACCAAATTGTCCATATATACCTTTACTAATAGCAAAAGGGCTAACTTATCAAAATTAACGAGCTGTTCATTTCCTTTCCTTTTGATGACCAAGAACCGGACCTTTTCTTGGCTCGTTTTGTTTATTTTTCTGTTGGGACTGCACCAACATCCATGATTTGAGAGGTGGACTCCTCTTCGGTGGTTTTTCAGATGGGCCCGCCGAACCCATTGTACGTGGACTAAAGAGACTCATAAAAATCCCACGAGTTGGGATGAAACCATGTCAACTAGCAGTGCTATACTATAGAAGCTATATACTGTGAGGCGCCTCTATCCACAGGCGTTTCAACGCTAGCGACCAGGCTTCCCCTGGCCACGCTCAGGCTTTCGCGCAATCCCTTCAGCACCTAAAACTGCCAAACGACCTTGGGATTGGGGATTTTTATAGAGGTTACCTTCCTCGTAGCCCAGGCGGTAAAGCCAAGGCCGACCGCTAGCTGTACAACGTTTAGCCACGCCCTGCTAGAGTCTCTGAAGTACAATTTGCGGTTGCGGTATTAGGACAGGCTAGCTCAGCCGTCCAGCAAGGACATACTATTGTATTCTATTGCTATTGCTATTATATTACTATTACTATTACTATTACTATTACTATTACTATTACTATTACTATTACTATTACTATTACTATTACTATTACTATTACTATTACTATTACTATTACTAATACTATTACTATTACTATTACTATTACTATTACTATTACTATTACTATTACTATTACTAATACTATTACTATTACTATTACTATTACTAATACTATTACTATTACTATTACTATTACTATTATATTACTATTACTATTACTATTACTATTACTATTACTATTACTATTACTATTACTATTACTATTACTATTACTATTACTATTACTTTACTATTACTATTACTATTACTATTACTATTACTATTACTATTACTATTACTATTACTATTACTATTACTATTACTATTACTATTACTATTACTATTACTATTACTATTACTATTACTATTACTATTTATTACTATTACTATTACTATTACTATTACTATTACTAAAGTTGTACATAACCTAATGGTTTCTACAAGTATTATAATTTATTGATTTACTTTGATAACAATGAATACAAACAAGAAGTTATCCATGAATATGGGACGCGAAGAATCTACTACTCAATCCCTTACATATATAATAAATATGGATCAAGAACATTAAAGTGTGCTGTACCAAAATTGTTTAACACCTTACCAAATGACATAATGTCAATTAGAAGAATTGGAACATTCAAAAGGGAAGTCAAGAAATGGATAATGAATTCTACCTAATCTAGTGCTAAACAACTTGGTGAAAATAACAAATAAGTGGAAAGCTAGATTAAGTTTCTCTTACACTCTGTTAACGACAATTTTATATGTATATGTATATATTATGTTTGTTTTTTTGTCTACCTCTGTCTTTCTGTCATACTTGTAAATATAAACTACGTTTTATCGGAATCACTATAAATTTATTGGAAAATTTGTTTTGGGTATACTTTCGTAGACACAATTCAAAGAAATAATGTTATTTAAATTAGAAACCACTTAAAATGATAATGTATCATAATTATTATTTATATATTTATGTATTATTTTTTTTTCTTAAATTTTATATTTTATTTACACTTTATTAAAATAATGAAAGCGCCTGAATATCAATTGTGTTAATAAGAAATTTGTCTTTGTAATAACGAAACTGTTTAATTCGAACCAATCGTAAGTCATGGACTTGATTGGACCAACCATGTATATACTTGAATAAATAAACCATTTCAATTCAATTCAATTACTATTACTATTACTATTACTATTACTATTACTATTACTATTACTATTACTATTACTATTACTATTACTATTACTATTACTACTACTATCACTATTAATATTACTATTACTATTACTGTTACTATTACTATTACTTGGACTCAAGCAGAGGTTGGAAACTATACTGAGTAATGACCCAGAGGAAATAAAAAAAACTAATAGCCTTCCTTAGAAACACAAATTTGTTAAAACATATATAAATCACCAACAGAAGCGCCAATGACCACAGATGTCGACACGCATATAACAAACAAAAAAAAACTATTACTATTACTATTACTATTACTATTACTATTACTATTACGATTACTATTACTATTACTATTACTATTACTATTACTTTTTTTTTAAGGCGTCGACAACTAAGGTCATTGGCCCATTATGCAATGTTGATCAAATCATGTCAAGCAAGTCTGTGGCTTGTAAAAAACTAATTACATTTCTTATATGTTGCGGCTGGTTTAGGATATCGGATAGTTCTCCTGTCAGCTGGTACGATTGTCTCATAGCGTGAAGTCCGGGACATATGCACAATATGTGCTGTACTGAGGCCTGATTACCACAAGTCAAGCAAGCTGGAGGAGTTTCAGTAGCAGGTGGACATGTGTTAGTTTGGTATGGCCAATCCTTAATCTATGGATTTTAACACGTTCGGCTCTATTCAAACGTAGGGTGGTTTCACGATAATTTTACCTATCGCGGTAGTCAAAGCCGCCTTGAGGTCTAATGACTATGACATCCACATGTCCTCCTTCGTGGCTCATTTAGCTGCCGTGTCAAAACATTGTACACCTATGTGACCAGGTCCAAACGAAAACCGCTCTTTTGCCATTCTCCGTAATGTGGTTATAAAGCGCCTGAATCTTTTGGATGAGCGAATAGCGAGGATAACGAGCCTTTAAGCTTTTAACGGCGCTTAGGCTGTCGCTAATGATAATAACCCATGTCCCTGTGCGACTCATCATACAGTACAACAGGGCTTGCCATATCGCGTAGAGTTTTGTACTATCTATGGTGCACATTGGAGATAGTGTCCACTCGTGTGTTACGCTCTCGATGCATATGGCACATCCCACTCCCGATTCCGTACGCGGTCCGTCGGTGTAAATTACCGTTGGACTATGGTATTTGTTCAGAATAGCGCTCAGTTCCGTCTGGTAGGTTTCATCACGCGTGTGTTCTTTCACGAAATCGGCGAGTCGCAGACAAATCTCAACCTCTGGGATCGTCCAAGGAGGAACCTCTCCGTGGCCTATGGGTAGCACTGGTGAAAGGCTGATGTGCAGAGTGCTAAGCAGTTGATAGGCTCTTGCACCAACTGGTCTGGTTATAGAGGGCCTATTGATAAATCCGCTCTGATCACCGAAAATAAGGTGATAGTTTGGGTGGTTAAGTTGAGCACGTATTCCAGCAACGTATCTACAAATAAATGCATCTCGTCTGCGTGACAGTGAGAGAAATCCGGACTCCGAGTAAATTTTATTTACGGGACTGGTAGGAAAAGCACCTATGGAGTATCTCAGTCCCTTGTGGTGTATTGGGTCTAATCTCCTCAGAGTAGACTTGCGGGCCGAGCAGTAAACCACGCAACCATAATCCACCAGTAGTATAGCTACTGCACTTCTAACTCACCGTGCACGTACGCGTTCCCCGTTTCAAGGTCACAGGTTGTCATCAAGACTTGGCGGGAAATTTCAAAGTCACCTCAGACCGCGTGGTAGGGAAGGTTTGTACTCCTGCCTCTTCAAGGTCACCTCAGGCCACGCGGTAGGAAAGGTACCCCCTGCTAAGTCAAGACCACAGGTGTGTAACTCTCTTCAAGGTTATGTCTCTAGTCCCCGCTTCAAGGTCATTATAGTTCTGAAGGTCATTGCCCTCGGTCTCAGACAAGTCTATGCATGTTTCGAGGCCACGCCCTATTCTGGGAAACAAAGGGGGCCCATTGTTTAAAGTCTATGCTTTCAAGGTCAGAGAACAAAGACGATCTATTGTTTTGGCTGAGTCATTCTGAAATTCTAGGAAATCAATAACAAAGACGATGCATTGTTCAAAATCTATGCTTTCAAGGCCACATGAAAGAACAAAGACTATCTCTTGTACCGTTAGAAATAGATTGTTATCTCAATTCTAGGAAATCAAGAAACGCTTCAAAGTCTATGCTTACAATTTTCAAGGTAAAAGAACAAAAGCGATTCATTCTTCTGGTCGAGTTATAAAAATAAATTGTTATCTCAATTCTGAGAAATCAATAACAAAGGCGACGCTTCAAAGTCTATGCTTATAATTTTCAAGGTAAATGAACAAAGACGATTCATTGTTCAGTTAGAAATAGATTGTTATCTAAATACCTCTCTTTCGAGAATAAAGATGATCCATTGTCAACGATTTAAAGTTTATGCTTAGAAGGTCACACCTCTGCAAAGACGATCCATTCATCTCAATTCTAGGAAATCAAGAGCCCTGAGGTGCATGTTTCAAAGCCACGCCCTCTAAACAGGTGGCTGTTCCCCTAAACTGGTAGCCGTTTCCTAAAAACAGGTACCCGTTTCCTAAAAACAGGTACCCGTTTCCTAAAAACAGGTAGCCGTTTCCTAAAACAGGGGGTCCGTTTCCCAAAACAGGTAGCTGTTTCTCAACCGTTTCCCCCGAAAAAGGCGATCTATTGTTCAGGTCGAGATTCAACATCTCAATTCCAGGAAATCAAGAAGGGAGGTCCATTATTCAAAGTCTATGCTTACATTTTTCAAGGTCACATGAAAGAACACAGACGATCTATTGTTATGGATGAGTCATAGCTTCTAAAATTCTGAGAAAAATCAAGAACAAAGAGGGCTCATTGTTCTAGTCAGCGGTTCAAAGTCTATGCTTATAATTTTCAAAGGTTATATGAGAAATGAACAAAGACGATTCATTGTTCTGGTTGATTTATAAAAATAGATTGTTATCTACACTTCGATTCTGAGAAATCAGTTTTCAAGAACAAAGGTGATTCATTGTCAACGATTACAAGGTCACACTCTGAGAAATGAACAAAGACGATCCATTGTTCTGTTATTTTAAAAATAAATTGTTATCTCAATTCTAGGAAATGAAGAATAAAGGGGGTCCATTGTTCAAAGTCTATGCTTACAATTTTCAAGGTGAGAGAACAAAGACATTCCATTGTTCAGGTTAAAATAGATTGTTAAATACACTTCTATTCTAGGAAATCAAGAACAAAGACGATTCATTATTCCATTAGAAATAGATTGTTATCTCAATTCTAGAAATCAAGAATAAAGACGATGCATTATTCAAAGTCTATGCTTACAATTTTCAAGGTCACATGAGAGAACAAAGACGATTCATTGTTGAGTCGTAGCGTATGAAATTCGAGAACAAAGACGATGCATTGTTCAGACTGATTAGGTCATCTAACAAGTAAAATATTTTTTATAAAACTACCGCAATATACGGATAAAAATCGATTTAAGTAAATATACATGGGACTTAACATACTTTTGCTGGATCATATTACTCCAACCATATGTAAACATGCTCATTTCGTAGTGTTTAGTCGTAGTGCAGTTGTGGACAAGTAAAGTCATGAAAAAGCAATAAAATCGCTCCTGGATACCTCATGTAATAACAATATGAATAATAATTTAACATTTTGTTGTTCATGCTGTCAAAATAGTGATGGTAGTAGTAGTAGCAAAATGAAGAGAAACAAGATGAAGGTTATTCCGACTGGTCATCATCATTTCAACATAGGACTGAGGTGTATAAACAGGCAGCTAATGAATACTTAATCGATTGTGCTTCCTATAAACTATCGAACGATACGCATATTGAAATTGGATACAGTACACACCTTAACCTTGCACCAGTAGTGCGTATGAGATGTGGCAACAACGTGGTATTAGACGTGAAGGAATGGAATGAACTTCTAAGATGGTATTCATATGTAGAAATACAATTTCTCGATCCCAAGAAATTGAAAGCCAAATTGATTGGTCACATGTAAACGAGGAGGATATAATATATGAGCAAGATTACGAATCTCTATCTAGTAATCTGGTATTTATTACAATTGGGAATTGATTAAAGGATATGAGAGAATTTTGAAAACAGTTATGATAGAAAACTACAACTGTTGTTCGTGTACATTCAATGCCCATAACATAGAAGAACTATTCGATTTGAAGGATATAATAAGCTATAGATTGGAATTTCTTGAATCTTACAATCTGGTGTGTTTCTATGAAAATTCATACGACAAGTGGTTGACTACCGTCGTTTTCGTGAGAAGGAATTCGGTGATGATGACATTTATAAAGACATTGATGATGTTATAAATGCCAAGTATAATATTAATTCACATAACACTGTATGTTTAATGGAAATATTGTACTATCGCCCTGCTTATCTAATGTATAGCATTTACTAAAAATAAAGTTTTTACACGATTTTAGGTATAAATACCCTACCCTATCCCTCAAGGTGAACAATGATAGGTAAGAAGCGGAAGAGTGCAGGTGGTTTAGTGAATACGCTAATCAATAAACTACCGGTGGAATTGCATTTACCCGGTTACCAGTATTGTGGTCCCGGTACAAAATTAGAGAAACGACTAGCACGCGGCGACCCCGGTATTAATCAATTAGATGCGCAGTGCAAACTGCATGATATCAGTTATAGAGACTACCAAGATTTAGAAAGTCGACATAGAGCAGATAAAATTTTAGAAGAAAAAGCTTGGGAACGCTTTAAATCAGCAGACGCAACATTAGGTGAACGAGCTGCAGCTTTAGCAGTCGGTACCACCATGAAGGCAAAGAGAAAATTTGGGATGGGGTGTCGGTCCAAGAAGAAGAATGGTGAAAGTTTATTGCATGTACGGAAAACAATAGCTAAAGAAATGAAGCTAACGGAGATTTCACCGACACAATAAAGTCAGCACTGTCAACGGCAAAACGTGTAGTAAAAAAGGTTGGGGAAAGAAAAACATTAAAGTTCCTAGAGTAATTCCCTTACCTAAACAAGGAGTGTTTTGCCATTTCTTATTCCGTTATTCGCAGGATTATCAGCAATCGGTGCTTTAGCTGGGTGCTCGGGAATTGCAAAGCAGTCAATGATGCAAAAATGCCAAAAATTGCAAGAGGAGACATCGCGCCATAATCGTATGATGGAATCAATCGCTGGTGGCGCATTCTATCTAAAACCATACAAATCTGGAGTGCATTATACTTAAAACCGTTTCCAAAAACTGAGTAGATTACCCGAAAGAGCGTTAACAGATATTGATTTAAAGAAATACAAAAGGTGTACCATACTTTAGGGTATTTTTATGAGAGATAGCCTGCCTAAATTACCACAGAAAAATGAATCTGGAATCATCAACTTAGATAGTCAGAGTGGACCGGTACACATTGGGTTTGCTACAAAAGCGTGGTGAAAAGGTATGGTATTACGATAGTTTCGGTAATCTTCGACCACCAGTTGAAGCGATTAACTACTTTCGGGGATGTAAAATTATTATAATTACAATCAAGATCAGGAATTTAATAGCATTATTTGCGGGCACCTATGCCTACAATTTCTATATAAATAATAACATAACCTTAAATTTTCTCAGTTATGTCAATAACATTCAGTTTAGAAGGTGTTGGTAACATAGCTAGCTGCAACTTCTACCCACCGATAGAGCTAGATTTGGAGAAGAAATACGTTGTTGGATTGGTGGGATTTTACGGTTGCAACAGCATTAGAAACATTTATACGGGCAACGATAGATTTTATTTTAGAACAAATTCATCTCATTTGCAGTGATTAATATTCCACACGGTGCCTATGAGTTAGATGAAATTAGTGCTTACTTGAAATCAAAGATACCCACAGAAAAATTTTTCATTAGGGCAAACAACAATACGCTTAAGTGTGAGATAAACAGTTCATTTGAGATCGATTTTACTAAAGAGAGTAGCATTGGCCGCATGCTCGGGTTTGAGCCTAGAATACTAAAAGCGAACGTTCTCCACACATCTGCGTTAGACATCCAAATAATTAAACACACTAATCTGCATGTGGAGTGCAACATTATAAAGGGATCTTATCGAAACGGTAAACCTGCAAAGGTAATATACGAAATTGACGTTTCCGTACCCTCGGCTACGTTTGGATAAAGTTCCAACCAACACCAATATTTAGAAATAAACACAGACATAATCAGTAATATAACAATAAAATTGACAAATCAAAAGGGTGAGTTAATAGACTTTGGTGAAAGTGAACCATTCACGGTACGCTTAGAACTAAAGAACATGGGTCTGCGAATTAATCACAGGACATCTTCATACAAAAGACCTAATCAACCCTCATTGCAGTTAACATCTGCAGAGAAATACTTTTAACATCAATTGGATTGAAAGTTCTGAGTGAGCAAACCATTAAACGTGTTTCAAAGCGTACATTTTAATAGAATTAATGTATCTCTAAGAAATGTTAAATTTATTGAATGAAGTTTACTTTAATGTCTATCTCTTTTACACAATGATATGTCCTCAACACACACACACACATAACCTGAATGACATCTGAATGTATTCATCTAAAATATGAATGTTTTATTGAACAATGGGTTTTCTTTGTTAATAATAGCATTTGCATTCTTAAAAATTTGTAGGAATGTATAAAAAATTCAAGCTAATAAAGACTTTCTTTGTATAAAACACACACATCTGCATTCTTAAAAATTATTTTTAATAACTTTAAAACTTGCCAAAACTACATCGCATAATTAGTAATATAATAATTAATGAAAATGAACAAGGTTTCGCTATAAATAACAATAGGTTTGCATTCAAAAGTATGTAATTTAAAAATATTTAATGTGAACAAGGATTTTCTTTGCATAACAATGAAAGCTTTTATAGTGCATTCTTGAAAATATAAAGTAAACAAACTGTAAAAGGATAATTAATAACAATTAATTTAAAAGTTTGAAATTTATATAAAAGACATCATCCCTTTAGTAAATCTTTAATTACTCATCAACCCTCAGTGCATCTACACAATGACTGAATCATTAAACATCTTTCAAAACGTACATTTTGATGATGCTATAATTAAATCAGATATTCACACCTATCTTCCGTATGGCTCTTCTAAGTATGGACCTTCCGAAGAAATACGCATTTTAATTCAAAGTCAGGATCTAATTACAGCTACTTATGATAGTTTTCTGTACATAGAAGGTAAGCTGAAGAAAGAAGATGAAGGAAAATCATGCAACTTAACCAATAATTTCCCCAACTTCCTTTTCGAAGAGATTCGTTATGAGTTAGGCGGTCAAAGAGTGGACGTTTGCCGAAATCCCGGCATAACATCTACACTTAAAGGATATATTTCTTATACGACAAGCAGAGCAAAGCATTAAGCCATTTGGGGTGGTCACCAAAGAATGAGGAACCATTACAAGTAGAATTCGATGAGGGAAATGGAGAAAATCCTTTACAGTATGCATACCATTGAACCACATATTTGGAATAATGGAGGATTATCGTCAAGTGATCGTGAATATGCGTCAAGAGTTGATTTTAATTCGATCTAGAAGCGATACAAACTGCTACTATGGTGACGTTGATGCGGAAATAACCTAAATAAAATTCAATGGAAAGTACCACACTTAACCCTTAGTGATGCCGCGAAACTGAACTTGTTTGAAGGAATAAATAAGAATTCTATTGTTACTGTTCCATTTCGTCAATGGGAGTTATATGAATTACCTGCTTTAAAACAAGCAACCTCTGATATATGGCCAATAAAAACGTCAACGCAACTGGAAAACCGCGCTGGATAATTGTTGCATTCCAACAAGGTAAAAGGTACACAAAGTCTGCAAGAGCCGGAAATTTTGATCACATTAACATCAGGAACCTTAAAGTACATCTGAATTCAGAGTATTATCCCTATGAAGCAATGCATTTGAACTTCAGTGCTAACCAATACATACCTGCCTATCGCAATTTTTGAACTTCCGATGTGACTACTATGATGAAGATAATACAGATGCGTTATTCAACTACACCGAATTCAAATCATGTCCAGTATTTGTAATGGACTGTTCTAACAGAATGAATCCTTAAAAACTCAACAGTAGACATCAAATTGGAAATGGAAACACTAACACCTTTCGATAATGGAATCGTTGCCTATGGTCTTATTCTCCACGATGCTATTGTGCAGTACAACCCACTCACCGGAGAAGTGAAAAATTATAATCTGTATTATATAAATAAAAATGTTGTTATTATTCGTTTAGTTTCATTTCATCCATCAAAGATGAAAGTAGTTGCGCAGAAACAAAAACTTCCAATTCAAAATCATGACTTTGATGAAAAGTCTGGTACTTCAAAACATGGCGATTTACTTCCTAATAGTATACGTGGCATTATATGTGGCCCCTCCAACTGCGGCAAAACAAACGCAATGATTAGTTTGCTTACTGAGAAAAACGGTTTGAAATTTAAACATGTATACGTATACTCCAAGTCATTAAATCAAAACAAGTACAAACTTTTACAGGAAATCCTACTTCCGATAAAGGATATAGGTTACTTTACGTTCAGCGATAATCAAGATGTGATTGAGCCGAATTGTGCAAAAGCAAATTCTATCTTTATCTTTGATGATATCGCCTGTGAAAAGCAAAATAACATAAGGGCATATTTTTCTATGGGTAGACATAACGATATTGATTGTTTCTATTTGGTCAAACTTACAGTAAAATTCCAAAGCAATTAATTCGTGACAATGCGAATCTAATTATATTATTTGAGCAAGATGAATTAAACCTAAAACATGTGTATGAGGATCATGTAAGCCCCACCATAAGCATGACATTGTTTAGGGATATGTGTTCAAAGTGCTGGATAGATCCGTTTGGGTTCATAGTCATAAATAAGGATGCTGAAGTCAATAATGGTCGCTATAGGAAAGGTTTGATGAATATATAATACCTTAGCCTGATTTCAGTGGTTTAGTAGTTACACATCCGTTTAGGTATTAACAGCCCTTTTGCTACAATGGATAATAAGGAGATGATATTAAAGCGAAAAATTATTCAGGCTCGTAAAATAATACAGCAGAAATACAACAGTCTTAAAACTGCCCGCATTGATAATGAAAGAACGTTTGAAAGTACTTATAAACCTCTAATAGAACCCCTAACTGAAATAGCGAATAAAATGCATCCTGATAAGAAAACAAAGGAGTCCGTTAAACCCAAAAACTCACCTTTGTTCATATTTCGAAGAAAACATGCTACTACTAGCCCACCACACTTCCTTTCACCAAGGAAGACAAGCCCCCTAGCTCAACTTCCGCTTTTCAAATAAATCCTCCTCGTACACCACCTTTCCTAGAAACATCTGTCGTAGGAGAGATTACTGCCGAGGAAGAAGAACCTCTTAGTATCGCAGATGATTCCTGTAATGAACCCATCTCTGAAGAATTTCTCGAGCAGTACCACGAATTACCTCGTATATATGTTGAACGTATTATGAGGGATCTTGAAGGTGCTATTGATCACACTTATGGAGTCCACTACGACGCCAAAACAGACAAATGGGCAATTGGTAATACCCCATCACAATTAAAGGAAAGGATATGATCATTAATGGTGTCACGTATAAAGGGACTCCAGGTTTATATGATCTGCTTATTATGAATGAACCCGATTTAAATCTAGTAAATTCAAAGGATAGAAAGAATTATAAACGTATTTTAGCAGCTACGAATGTTGCAAGGCGAGATTATGATGTAAGTGGACAGATTCGAGGAAGCCGCAGCAAAAGTATACACAAATAATCAAACCCTTGCTGTCATCACCTTCAACTCAGGGAGGTGGAGCTATGTTTTTAAGGAATTAACAAACAGGCCGATTGAATATAAGTATTGGAATGATGTACATGAACTAATTCGTGATCTAGAAGTATTGTGGGCAGAAAAATTGGCTGGAAACACCGGTGTCGTAAACGATATAATATCAATTGTAGAGGAATTGTATGAAGATGGATACATTGAAAGACCAAACACTAGTTTTCTGAACAATATAAATCAGACTGCATTGATGTCGACATATCATAACTAAAATGCCTCTTGATAAATTTGGACGGTCACATGCCCAGTATCAATTTAAGAAATTAACCCCTCAGTTTCAACTTATTGATGATAATCAATTCGATATCGAGAATAAGAGACTCAGCAATGTTGCCAACCCCATAGATCCTCAAGATGTCATCACCAAGCAATACTATTTATCGACAAGGTTGAATTTGGATGGAAACCGTTTGACCCAGTTGGCGGATCCGGAAGAAGATGGTGATGCTATAAGTAAAGGATACCTTGATTTTTGTCTGCAAGCAATTCAGAAAGCTGTTAAAGGAACTTTAACGCTTATCTAGTGTTGGAGGAAAAACTACATCAACTTAAAGAAATTGTGGATCATGTCCAAATTACAACTCGTCAATGAATTGCACAAACCCGCAAGAAAAATTTTAAACGAAGGCGCACAATAATTAAGGGATATGATGACCTCTGGCAAGCAGATTTGGCCGAATTTAACACATATGCCAAACAAAATAAGGGCTACAAGTATATTTTAGTAGTTATTGACTGTTTTTCGAAATACTTGTGGACCAAAGGATTAAAAACAAAAACGGGCTTGAAGTTGCCAAGGCCATGCAGGCAATCTTCAAAACGGCCGGAACCTTCCAATTTGCAGACAGATGCAGGAAAAGAATTCTACAATGAGCATTTCACTAAACTAATGCAGCGTTATGGGTCAACCATTACTCCACCTATAGTACAAAGAAGGCAGCAATTGCGGAACGAGTGATCAGGACCGTTAAGTCTGTCCTATACAAGTCATTCAGCCTACAGGGTAAATATAAATGGATTGATACAATTGACACCGTAACGATGGATTATAACAATCGTAAGCATAGAACTACAGGAATGAAGCCCAAAGATGTCGGTAATCATACAAAGCTAGAGGCTTACACTCACATAAAAATAGTTGATAGGAATCGTTATTGTGTGGGTGACATAGTACGAATCAGTAAATTTAAAAAGTATTTTCGCTAAAGGATACACTCCCAATTGGTCAAGTGAACTATTCAAGACTGTGAAAGTTTGCATTACTAGCCCAACCACCTACATGTTGGAGGACATGAAAGGATCACCTGTACTGGGAGGCTTTTATGAACACGAATTACAGAAAACAAAGCATCCGGATGTCTACCTTGTGGAAAAAGTGCTTCGCTCCAAGAATAACAAGTTATTCGTAAAGTGGTGGGGATTGGATGAAAGATCATGGATCAATAAAGACGATTTAGTTTTATAATATAGCTGTAGGCATTGTAACTTTTAGATGAATTAAAACCACATAAAATTATAATTGTATTTATTTAAATATTACATCATCTTATATAGTAAACCTAAAGTATTTCTATAATCGTTTAAATTACTAGACGGCCATATTCCCGAATCTGGTCCACATCTCCATCCCAAGCAGGAATCACCTTTCTCAATGTTTTCCAAAATCCAAATTTTGTGGTGTTCCTCATTTTCCCACAGTTGAAACTTATATGTAATGTTTTGTTCTAACAATACTTCAATTAAAATAGTGAGGCACTTGTAATTAGCATAATATGCTGCTGTCTCGATACATTCACTTATAATAGAGGAAGTGTCTTTATAAACAATATTTTGTACGCTAGCATTTGTACACAATGAATCACCCATAATAACTTGTATATGTACATTTTAAGGGTATGTCACCAAGTAAATTCATGCCATCTAAAATCCTATTTACATCATTAGAGGTTAACGAACCTTTATCGGTACACAAGTTCGTAAAACTTTTAATGGTATTGTCTAAGCTAATTTTTCTATCAAATAATGTCTTAATAATTACTGCATTTGCACACTTTGAGTTTATAGCACCAGTTAAAACACTCATCGGGAATAACAATATTTTGCAATATATTCAATATAAATGTATAGTTTTCAGGAGAGGTCAAAGAACGCTTCAGGTACTTTTTGTAGATTTGATCACTACTGCAGCTCTTCCTGCTCATGTTTACTGAAAGTTGTACCCCAGGGTCTAGTATCAGTGAAATCAAAATTTACTAAGCGTTTATCATCATAAGGATTGAGTATGACTTTATTTTGTTTAATGGTAAACACATCATGTTTCTTTGATCTTATGAGGTGTTGATAGCGCCTTATTACGCCACCATCAAATAAAACCTGTTTATAATCATTAATAGTGATCTGCCTCACACTTGCGTGGGTAGAACCCTTTGATTTTTTTACAACCTTTTCATCAACCGCGTAAGCATACATTTTGCACGAAGTCCTACAAATTCAACCATAATTTTGCCATGATTTTCATCTTTCATTAAGCCGGGGACCTTTTTATTTACTAATGGGAGTCCAAAGATGTTGTCGGGACTATAATCAGATGTATCGAATTTATCAATGTCCTCTTTAATACATTCATAGATATCGGGAACCGAAAAGGCGTATATGAGACTATCCGTATCCGTGTACAAGAGCTTAGCACTATTATGGAACTTGGGTAGCGTGTAACCGTAATGAAAATTATATAAAAAGTTTTGAAACGTCTAAAACACTGAATCCTGCATATATAGGTTTATTGAAATATACTTCAAGCTTATTCATTTCAATGATAAGCATATCATTGTCAAATATTGTACAACTATGAAAATTTGGTTTTGATATGTAAGCACGAGCACCATAGCGACCCTCCCATTTCGTTACTAGCCGTATGTCCTTATGCTTACGTACATTTTCCATCAGCTTCCCGAAAACACTATTAATCATTAATTTATAGAAATTTTTATCGAATTCATTTTGAGATTGCTGACGCATGGCTGTATTTAAATCTATGTATTTTTTAACCACGGGGACTGTTTAAAACGTAATATACGGTGTACTTTTACCAACTTCAATCCATATTTTAAATATACTTTTAAATTTCTGTAATGAATTACATAATTACGTTTTGGATACAAGGTAAGCAGTAATTTTTTCATTTTGGAATCAGGCGTGGGTGGAACCATATGTTCGGGTGCCAGCGGTAGATCACTGTGACTCTCATGTAATTCTATAGGATAGTCTAAATCACACTCGACTATATAACCAATTTCCGAATCATCAGGATGGTTTATTAAATCTAAACTTTCAAAATTAGCTTCATCAACAAAAGAAAAATCGCCAAATGGTAGAAATTCTGACATGGCGGCTCCATATAAATTATTCACGTCGTAGTACATTAAATACACACTTTCGGAGGTGGGATCAAATTTTTCCCCCATGTACTTATTGTTAGCTTTAGCATACCGATTTGAACATTGAGCTACACCACCTCTAATCCCTCTTTCAATAAACATTAGCATATCAATGTCTGTAAATAATTCTAACTTTACTTGTGTAATTTTAAGCATAGCATCGAATGCTAAACCGGGAGCTGTATAATAGTGCAGAGGATCAAGCTCGTAAGTACTTATACAAGTTTGCCAAAGTTTCGAAAATATCTGCTAAAAGTAGAACGTCTGTTTTAGATACAAATCGAGTACTCCCTAACGATTTAATCTAAATTTGTTCCAAACGTTAACCGCATGCGCAAAACTCTCATCACTGATTCCCTCATTATTAAGATGACTGAAAAATGCTTCTTTAGGAGGGGCGTGGTCTCATTCAATTTATCCCACGTATCAATATACTCATAAGGAAACACACCTTTGCGAACTACTAGAGAAAATTCTCCTCATTGTTGCAACTAGCGCGGAAATAATTTTTTACTATCCTCCAAATAGTCTGACAACTTTTCAATACTACTGCTCATAAATCTGAAAGAGTCAATAAATCTAAACTTAATTTTGGTGCCTTCCATTACCTTCGTGAAAGAGATATATCTTTCTTTGTTTATGGGTAGCAGTGAAATCAAACCGGGAACACTAGCCAATTCTCTAATGATGAAATGGAATCATAACCTGATAAATTATGGAACACAACTGGCAGAATGGGGAGTCTGTATAGTTTAGGTTACATGCCTGGTGCGCCCCCGAAATGCTCCCGTAAGATGATTATGGTCTCTAACTTTTATATCAGAATTAGTAAATGGTTTCCGACAAATGTGACAAACGTGGTGCTTTCAAATTGCTCAACCTGACTGAGACTTAAAGTAGCCATAGGAATTATTTGATTGATTATTTCGGTAGCCCAATGTGCAATACTTTGAAGCTCGTTAACAAACCATTGAATGCAATCCTTTCCTCTATAAAGCCTAAATCGAGATAAAGAATCATCATATGAACACTTCAAATAGTAAGCAATCTGAAAGGTGTGTTTTGGAGTGAAATAGAGTATTACCTTCGATACCATTTGCACACTTCTCTAAAATACTTTCTAAATCGGCATAAATGACAAATGGCACCTTTTCTTGAATGCGAAATTTTTGAACTGTAAATTCATTTCCGCTTCGGTAGGCAGCCTAGTAGAGCATTGATTAAGTTGACTGCAATATGTTAAATGTTTTCTAAAGCTACATCAGACCAAAAATGGTTCAAGCATCGGTTACAAATTACTTTCTTAAATGCTTTGATATCTGTTTTGAAAATAAAGCTGACATATTTTTAATCCATGTGAAATGGTATACAGTGTTATCCGGCCTGATCAGAAAGTATTAAAAGATTTATGGGTTCTCTATCGCTTTGCTGATTACTCAATACAAGGTGCAACTTTTATCATTTATGCAGTACAAATTAATTGCGAGGTTGTTTAGTTTCTCAAATTTTTTATCATCCAGCTGAATGGGAAGTGAATTGAATCATACTTCAAAACATCTCTAAAATGAGGATAACTTTGAACCCTTTCCGTATTAACTGCCGGGGATATAATGCCGAAACAACGGCCCACAGGAAGCAAAACTCATCGTTATTTTTAACATTAAAACAGCAGCTTTACTGCTATGAAGCGAGGAACTTTAACATAGGTTGAATGACCCCCTCTAAATGGGACATAGCTATTAATATTTACTTTTAAATGTAAGACTTCATGTACTGCCCAACCGGAATCCCTTTCAGAAAACTCCTCTAATTTTATCCGTAACTTATCATACACGTTTTCATTGTACCAGACACGTATATTGGTTGAAATATCAATAACGCAATTTTTTGTGGCAAAAGTCTTCAACTCAATACTATGATTTTGGGGTTGCATGAAATTGCAGCCTAAGACCACATTTACCTTTAGCATAGATTGCCTTAACATTAATTTCACCTTACGTGCAAAACTATTATATGTGTTTAGTAAAAAAATCAAAGGGTCCTTAATGTTTGACATATTGATTATAATTCCTGTAAGCAGCCTACCATTAAAACATGAGTCTAGGGGGTACCAACGTAATTTATGCATACCTTTTTTATTGACAATTCCACTACCAACCTTCTCTGAAGCATTCTTTAACCGTCTCAATCTAACCAGATAGCACTTGAGCAATGCTAAATTGCTCTCAAGCTTAAGCAAGCTTTCATTGGTCTCACAATAAATTTTATGTATAATTATATCTTGCAATAGCTTGATATTGGTGTTAACTATACGGATGTGCCTGGCAAATTCCTTTTTTGTTTTCAATAAGGGAACAATGCGCTTTGTTAAATTAACCATCTCACTACTACTTGGCATACTCATAGCTAGCAATATGAAGCACACACGTAACAATGAACTTGTAACAAAATACTCTTCACAACGGTTCTAGTCACGATTGTAAAAATATGATGCACAAATTGGTGAGTACTCTTTACGTTTAACAAATTGCTCTTCGGTTTACAATAAAACTTTTAGTTAGGATTGTAAAAATATGATGCACACACTGGTGATTAATAATAGTTGCTTTTACTTTAGGTAATTTGTTGTTGTGACGATTGTAATGTATGACTGACGTGGGACTGTTCTTTATCTACTTATATAGAGATAAGTTCGGGTAAGGTCGGATAAGTTCGGATCCCCTTTTCATAAGCTACGACTCAACAATAGATCGTCTTTATTCTTTTACCTTGAAAATTGTAAGCATAGACTTTGAAGCGTCATCTTTGTTCTTGATTTCCTAGAATTGAGATTACAATTTATTTTTATAACTCGACTAGAAGAATGAATCACTTTTGTTCTTTTACCTTGAAAATTGTAAGCATAGACTTTGAACAATGGGCCCCCTTTTTGATTTCCTGGAATTGAGATAACAATTTATTTCTAACTGAACAATGGATCGTCTTTGTTATCAGAGGTGTGACCTTGCAAGCATAAACTTTAAATCGTTGACAATGGATCGCCTTTATTCTTGATTTCTCAGAATTTAGATAACAATCTATTTTTATAGCTCATAAAACAATAGATCGTCTTTGTTCTCTCATGTGACCTTGTAAACGTAAACTTTGAAGCGTTGACAATAGACCGCCTTTGTTCTTGATTTCCTAGAATTGAGATAACAATCTATTTCTTATAACTCGACCAGAACAATGAATCGTCTTTGTTCTCTCACGTGGCCTTGAAAATTGTAAGCATAGACTTTGAAGCGTTGGCAATGGATTGCCTTTATTCTTGATTTCTCAGAATTGAAGTGTATTTAGATAACAATCTATTTTTATAACTCATCCAAAACAATGGATCGTCTTTGTTCTCTCATGTGACCTTGAAAATGATAAATATAGACTTTGAACAATAGACCGCCTTTGTTCTTGATTTCCTAGAATTGAGATAACAATCTATTTCTTATAACTCAACCAGAACAATGAATCGTCTTTGTTCTTTCATGTGGCCTTGAAAATTGTAAGCATAGACTTTGAACAATGCATCGCCTTTGTTATTGATTTCCTAGAATTGAGATAACAATCTATTTTATAACTCAACCTGTACAATGGAATGTCTTTGTTCATTAACCTTGAAAATTGTAAGCATAGACTTTGAACAATGGGCCCTTTTGATTTCCTGAATTGAGATGTGGTCGTATGGAAACGGTTGAAACAGCTATCTGTTTTGGAAACGGACCTGTTTTAGAAACGCTACCTGTTTTAGGAAACGGGTACCTGTTTTAGGAAACGGTACCTCTTTTAGGAAACGGCTACATGTTTTAGGAAACGGCTACCTGTTTAGAACGGCCACCTGTTTAGAGGGCGTGGCTTTGAAACATGCACCTCAGGGCTCTTGATTTCCTAGAATTGAGATGAATGGATCGTCTTTGCAGAGGTGTGACCTTCTAAGCATAAACTTTAAATCGTTGACAATGGATCATCTTTATTCTCGAAAGAGATGTATTTAGATAACAATCTATTTCCAACTGAACAATGAATCGTCTTTGTTCATTTACCTTGAAAATTATAAGAATAGACTTTGAAGCGTCGCCTTTGTTATTGATTTCTCAGAATTGAGATAACAATTTATTTTTATAACTCGACCAGAAGAATGAATCGCTTTTGTTCTTTTACCTTGAAAATTGTAAGCATAGACTTTGAAGCGTTTCTTGATTTCCTAGAATTGAGATAACAATCTATTTCTAACGGTACAAGAGATAGTCTTTGTTCTTTCATGTGGCCTTGAAAGCATAGATTTTGAACAATGCATCGTCTTTGTTATTGATTTCCTAGAATTTCAGAATGAGTCAGCCAAAACAATAGATCGTCTTTGTTCTCTGACCTTGAAAGCATAGACTTTAAACAATGGGCCCCCTTTGTTTCTCAGAATAGGGCGTGGCCTCGAAACATGCATAGACTTGTCTGAGACCGAGGGCAATGACCTTCAGAACTATAATGACCTTGAAGCGGGGACTAGAGACATAACCTTGAAGAGAGTTACACACCTGTGGTCTTGACTTAGCAGGGGGTACCTTTCCTACCGCGTGGCCTGAGGTGACCTTGAAGAGGCAGGAGTACAAACCTTTCCTACCACGTGGTCTGAGGTGACTTTGAAATTTCCCGCCAAGTCTTGATGACAACCTGTGACCTTGAAACGGGGAACGCGTACGTGCACGGTGAGTTAGAAGTGCAGTAGCTATACTACTTCCACCCTAGATAGCACAAGGGATCGATGTATGTCCAACATGGTGTCAGGGTCAGCGCCCCACTTGGTGTCCGCAAGCGCTTTAAGAATGTTGATGGTCGCTTTGCATCTATCAACAAGACCATCGATGTGCTGTTTCCACCTTAGCTGCTCGTCAAATATTAGGCCTAAGAACTTGACCGACCTTGATGTTGGTATAGGGTTATTTTTAAAGAAAAGAATTGGATCATAATGGGGTTTTCTGAGCCGACAAAAATGGACGCACTTCATCTTCTCCCATGAAAACTTGAAACCGGTATTCTCGGCGTTCTGAATTATGATATTCATAGCCGGTTGAAGGTTCCTTGAGATATGGCCGATGGTGGACCCTGAGCAGAATATTGCTAGATCGTCCACATAGAGGCAGCTTTTTACCCTTTCGTCAATATTCGCCACAATATCATTAACGGCAACTGCAAATAAAGTGACACTTAGGGGTGAACCCTGAGGAATGCCGTTTTCCATGACCCTTGGCCTCGAAAAATAATTACGGCACTTAATCCTGAAGCTTCTATCGCTCAGGTAGTCTGCCAAAAAAAGAGGTAAGCATCCTCTCAGCAATCATGCAGCTTCTGCAGCACACCGTATCGCCACGTCATTTCATATGCCTTCTCTAGGTCAAATAAAGAGCTACCGTGTGTTGTCTGTCTCTAAATGAACTCTGTACAACATTTTCGAGGTACATCAGTTGGTCAGTGGTCGACCGGTACCGTCGGAATCGCTTGGTGATCGACAAGGCAATTATTTGATTCAAGATGCCACAAGCCTGCTGTTGACCATCCTTTCGAAGAGTTTGCCCATACAACAAATGAGACTTATGGGCCTGTAGCTAGATGGGGACAGAGGATCTTTACTGCCCTTTATAATTGGAACGACCACCGCCTCTTTCCATTGTCTGGGATAGGTGTTCTCCGACCAAGCTTTGTTGTACAGGTTCAGTAGAGACGTTTTAGCGACCGGGGGAAGGTGTCGGATGAAAATGTATGGGATCGCGTCAGAACCCGGAGACTTGGATTTTGAGCATCGTAAGGCGTCTTCAAATTCTGCCATGGAAAACGGTATATTATATGGAAGCATGCTGTCGTTACGGAAGTCGAGAGGATTCTCACGGTCTCTTACTTTCCCGGAAGGGTGACTGGTAATTTCAGAACTGCATGCTTCCTCAAACTGATCCGCGATGGTTTCGGCAATACATTCAGATGTGTCAGTTATAATGCCGTCCGGCATTCTAATGTATTTCAGGGTGTCGCTACCTTTCCGATCGCTATAGCCCTTATCCTCCGCCATATTCAGACGTGGACGTGCTCGGACCGATCGTTGAAACGTACTGTTCCAAGATGCACGTTTGCAGTCCAAGATTTTACGCCTGGCAATCGCCCTCGTTCGTTTGAATGCGACTAAATTCGCAGAGGTGGGACGACCACGAAACACATTAAAGGCCTTTTTCTTATTTCTAATTGCGTCTCTCACCTCCGGGCACCACCAGGAACCTTCCTTACGAAACTTTGACCTCCGTCTCTGGAATTGAGACTTTGCCGCACGTATAATGGCATCTGTTATTATTTGTACTTGGGATAGGAAAGCATATGGATTCATGTCCCTAGACATTTCTTCCTTAAACAGGGACCAATCTGCCCTTTCCAGGCTCCATCTAGTAGTGGTAACAGATCTATGTAAGTTTCAATGAGGATAGGGAAATGATCGCTGTTGTGGAAGTCATCAAGTTGCCAACCAAAATGAGTCGCTAAAAGCGCTGAAGCGAGGCAAGATCGATAGCGTGGAAATTACGGGATCTAGAGTTGAAAAGGTAGGAGCACCCGTGTTTAATAAAGTAATATCGTCCCGCTCAAGTAGTTCTTCTACTTTCGACCTCTACTGTCTCTGAATTCCGAACCCCATAGGGGACTAGTGCGTTAAAATCCCTACCAGTAGGAACGGGACCTAACTGATCCACCAGCTGTTCTAGGTCTTCCGCTTCCCAATCGTCCTTGGGAGGTACAGACTGCATACAGTCAGGACAATCGGATGCGATAGCCGAACCGCTGCCGCCTGTAGTGTTTAGAGGTATCGGCTTAGATACAGTATTATATCTAGTCAGTATGGCAACCTCCCCTCGAGCCCTAAAGTTTACATAGTCGTCTTTCCTTACAATACTATAACCTCTCAACCCATACGGTTGACCGTGTTTTAGATGTGTCTCTTGTATACACACACATATCGGTTGCTGGTCTGCCAATATTGTCTTCAGGTCACAGCACTTTTGAACGACTCCATTACAGTTCCACTGAATGATAGTGTCCATTGTTGGTGAATAAATAAATAAATAAATAAATAAATAGATCTATATGTAAAAATAACATTGACAGTTGAACGTGTTAAGACAAACATATATATCACAGAAAAAAGTAATTGTAACAAAATATCACAGATGGAAATACATCACAGAAAATAACAGGTGTCTTTATAATAATATCACAGATTGGTATATCACACAAGTATCTTAGCTTGTACACGCCCCTTTCGAAATAGCCTCCGCTGGACGGCAATTTTTGGGCTTTCCTTTAGGCCATCCCTTCTTCTTCTTTTCTTGTTTCGCCTCGGCCACAGTTACCTCGTCCAGAGAAGTGATACTTGAATCTATGGATTGAGATCTGGCGACCGACGTTTTACGTTTAGCGCCCCGCGTCTCTGCGTCCATATTTTCCATTTCGGAAGACGTCGTAGGAGCAGAAAAGGGATTAAAGACACTCACGGCTGGTTTAGTTAAGGGTAAAACAGACCCAGAATACGATTCAGTGCTCTTTTTCGTGGTAATTATACGCATTAACGCTTGCATCTCCTCTTTAATAATCTGTCTAATTTCAGGGCCAATCGATTGGACAGGCACGGGTGAGGATGCTGAAGCGACCTGGGCAAATGAAGTGCTGGGAGTTACGAAGGTGTCAACCTTCCTTTTTGCGTCCATGTAGGAAAGCCTATGTACCACCTTGACCTCCTGAATTTTCATTTCCTGCTGAAACACTGGGCAGGTTTTAGTGATTGCCTTATGGGGTCCTTGGCAATTTGGACAGGTAATGGGCACTTCACAGGCGGTACCATCGTGTGGGGGTTTCCCGCATACACACCTCTTGTCCTGTTTGCAATTAACTGATGAATGTCCATACCTCTGACAGTTAAAACACCTCAGAGAGTTTGGAATGTAGGGACGAACTTGTAGCGGATAAAATGCAGCTTGGATCGTTCTAGGTAGTTTTGGGACATTGAAGGTTAGTACATGATTTGCGGTATCTACAAATTGTCCATCACGTCTTGTCCTTATCCTTCTTACCTCAATCACACCTTGACTTTTTAAATTCTCTTTGATTTCATCAATGGAGCAATTTAGCAAATCCTTACAGAAAACCACACCCTTAGAAGTATTTAAAGCCGCATGAGGCACGACCTCTATTTCGTACTCTCCAACATGCTGGCATTTCATCAATTGTTTCGACTGTTTACTCGATACAGTTTCGACTAACAAGTCACCTTTAACTTTCTTCATATCTTTAACTTGTCCTATCAAACCATATATAACTTTGCTTATTAGGAAGGGACTTACGGTGGTAAAATCTCCTTCCTTCCTTTTTAGTACCAGGAACCGGGGTACGGAGTCCTCCTTCTCACTGGCACCTATAAGTAGCGGCGGAAAATCCTCACTGCACTATTGGCACTTTCATTACGCTGGTTGCCAACAGCGCCCATTTCAGAGGATGGGTCCTCTAAAGGGTTACAAGAAACAGACATACAGTTCCCACGAGAAGGGATGAAATACAAGTCAGCCATGGCAGTGCACCATACCACAGTAAGCCTAGTTACAACCGGAGGTCGGCAGGTATCCGGAGGGCACCGTTCAAGACCAAGTCACGTATGGCCATTCATATCTCGGCACTGTTCGCATTACACCTTATATTCGCCTTTGTTAACGGGGCAAGGTCCCCAAGACGTAAAACAAAAGACAGAGAGACCAGTACAATCAATATGACAAAGACAAACGAGGGTCAGGATACTTAGCTTCACCACTGCTGGCAACAGTGGGTACTGAGCCCCCCCACCACGACAAGGTGTATCCTTTGGAGGGGATTACTATTACTATTACTATTACTATTACTATTACTATTACTATTACTATTACTATTACTATTACTATTACTATTACTATTACTATTACTATTACTATTACTATTACTATTACTATTACTATTACTATTACTATTACTATTACTATTACTATTACTATTACTATTACTATTACTATTACTATTACTATTACTATTACTATTACTATTACTATTACTATTACTATTACTTGACATATTACTTGACAAGAAGAATTACTTGACAAGAAGAACAAGTTATGTGGTGCCATTCTACTTCAATAAATATGGAAAACGAACCATGGAGTGTACAATACCATTGTTATACAACTCTGTACCGACGGAAATATTGGAAACAACACACATGGGTGCATTTAAAACAAATTTGCGCAAATGGATACGAGATAATGGTTAATGAATATAGGAAAAATAATTATTACCTTGCAAAATGAACAAGCAAAACTGAAAAAGATGATACCCAAACAATGGAAAACGGCTTACACAAATTGCAAATGATAGTACAGAACGACATAAATGTGGAAACAATTAAAACGAAAAGAAGATATGGAACATATATGATGAACAACTAATGGTAAACGAAACCTACCACAAAGAAGAATGGTAATATGGAAGCACAAATGGCCAAAATAAAATGGTATACAAAAATACGAAACGATTTCCATGGAAGACTAAATTAGAAAAAAAAGCAAACATTTGGAAAATGGTGATCATAAATGAAGAAAATGGAAAAATTTGAAAATTATATTATGAAATACAACGGTATGGAGTAAATAATGGAAGTAAATGTAAGGAAAATGGGTGAAAACAAGATAGGGACTCGAATGTATGGAAACTCTGGAAGTATTGAGAATGGAATTAGTTAATTATTATGATACATTATGATTGCATTTCAAAGTTTAATTGCGAAAGACCAATAATATAATATAAAATGTATAATAATTTATGTGAAATAGAAATGTAAATAGTATTAAATTGTAATTTTGGGTTTCAACCGATAAGTTCCTTAACTTGGTTGGACCCCCATAATGTATTTACTTGGTAAATAAACACATTCCAACATTACTATTACTATTACTATTACTATTACTATTACTATTACTATTACTATTACTATTACTATTATGATTATTTAGTCCAACTTTTGAAGAGAGCGGACGTGTTTTTACGCTGCTAAAGTGCTCTTGCAATTATTAAGTTTATTATTGCCAATTTATAGACTAAATTAGATAAATAAAAGTGTAGTTTGAAATTTACATGTGTAAGTAATAAAAATGAAGTGCAATCATTGTAAAGCAGATATGACTAGTGAAGAGATAAGGTGTTACGGATGTGGCTCAGATTATCACTTTAAATGCTCAATTTCGGAAACTACATATAGATCGAAACCGAGGACAGCAAAATTATCGTGGAGGTGTAAGAACTGTAGAAGGGAATGCGTATCTGGCGAAGGGGATAAAAAAGAGGAAGATCGCGACGTTGATGAAGAAATGACACCTAAAATGAAATTGTTTTTCGAGAAAATAATGGATTCGATAGAATTCATGTCACAAAAATTTGACGATCTAAATGAAAAATTTTCAGATTTAGATAATAAATTTACACAAATAATCGATGATAACAAGCGTTATAAGGAAGAACTCAAATCAATTAAACAGGATCTACAATTAAAAGATAGGCAAATTGAAAATCTCAATGATCGTATAAACAAAATGGATCAATATAATCGCAGAAAATATGTAGAAATACACGGTATAGATGATAATGCAGAATCTCCTAATGTTAAACTAAATCGCGTAATGGATAAGATAGGGTGCACTGATATGACAATTAAGGTGGTTAAAGAAATTTCATTGAAAAAGACTAACTTACTCCTAGTTAAATTAAAAAGTGAGGAAGACAGGGATACTGTTATAAGTAAAGGTAAAGACTGGTGGCGAAAAATGTCAGCTGATGATAAAAAAATAAACAAACGCCTCTTTTTTAATCACAATCTCACACCTATGAATAGACAGCTACTACTTGAGACTAAAAAAAAAGCATTTTTACATGGATATAAGTATGTGTGGGTTAAAAAAGGTACAATATTAGTGAGGAAATCAGATGGTGAGAACGTCATAAAAATATCTGCGCTTAAAGATATTGATAGGTATGTTATGTGATTACATGGGATTTCCAATACAAAGAACTTTTATTTTCAATTACATTATATTTTTACCTTATATTTTGAGTTCTGTAAATATAATTTTAACCTTGTATATATAATAACATATGTTTAAGCATTGAACAAATATGAAATTAAATTATAATATATACTAATGTACATATATAATTAAATGGAAACACATTTTCTTGGAAAATAACGCAATATTACATGCCAATCATTTGTACATGATAACATTGCTCCTTAAGGCCATCTTTTTAGTAATTGTGTAATGTTCAAAATAAAAGAAATTGGGTATTCTTATTCATGTGTAAATATTACTAAACAATAATGTGATAGTTAATTTATATTACTGATTATATCATTATGGGAGGGTTAAGAACAGAATTATGAAGCGGCTGATAATAATGTGTTTATTAATTTACACAGACTTTACATAAAATTATATTATAATGTAAGAAACTTTTTTATAAGACACAAATGACGATGCAATTTTCAAACACTGAAAAGTAAATTACTATATTATTATACTACCAATCACAGTATCAAATGATAATTCACTATATACAATTAAACTTTAATAATGTGTAATCGAATCCTCTATAAAAATACTTTAACATTTAAAGTTAATTTCGAAATATTAATGATTGTAAGCAAATTATTACACTTCAATGATTTATTTAGTAAGTAGTGTAAATAGGATATTTTACTGGAGTTAATATTGTTTTTAAAAATTACAAAATCATTTAAAGCCAAGTAAAAAAAAAAAAAAATTTGCGTTTTTTTTTTTTTTTTTTTTTTGTAAATAGTGTAAATAGGAATAATTTGTATGAAATATTGTTTTAATTTAAATTATCTCATCATTTAAGGTTAATTTCTACTATTTAAGGTTTAAGCCAATTCATACGAAACGTACTACTTTCATAATTCATTTCTGTAAACAGTATGTAATAGTGTAAAGTATTACTATCAAAATTATGTATTATTATTTACTTAACGTACAGCTCCAACTCTTCTTAAGTTGAAATGTTTGTTTATTAAGTAAGAATAACTTGTATTTATTTAAATGTAAAATATATGGAACCGACGGACAAGTCTTTTGACTTTGTTGGGCCTAATAACTGTATATATTTCTGAAATAAACGATTCAATTCAATTCAATTACTATTACTATTACTATTACTATTACTATTACTATTACTATTACTATTACTATTACTATTACTGTTACTGTTACTATTACTATTACTATTACTATTACTATTACTATTACTATTACTATTACTATTACTATTACTATTACTATTACTATTACTATTACTATTACTATTACTATTACTATTACTATTACTATTACTATTACTATTACTATTACTATTACTATTACTATTACTATTACTATTACTATTACTATTACTATTACTATTACTATTACTATTACTATTACTATTACTATTACTATTACTATTACTATTACTATTACTATTACTATTACTATTAAGGTTTATAAAAGGTATCTTTGTTAGATAGAGGCTCATCAATGAAATTCAAATAATTAATGTACTTTTGAATTTAAACAGAAGATTAAATTTTGTTTATAATTTCATGTTTTTAAACAAGAAAAAAAATGTTCCATGTTGTTATTGAAGCGAAAGCGCTGCAATACAATGTAAAGAAAATAATTCAACTATATAGTAACTAATTTATTATATAATTTATACAACTAAATATGGGCGTCAAAGATGTTTACAAATAGAAAAATGATTTAATGTAAACCAAATACTTGTAAATGACGGGAACCCGCAAACAAGTCAGTATGACTTAGCAGGACCCAGAACTGTACCGTTATTCCTATAAATAAATCATTCATTCATTCATTCATTCATTACTATTACTATTACTATTACTATTACTATTACTATTACTATTACTATTACTATTACTATTACTATTACTATTACTATTACTATTACTATTACTATTACTATTACTATTACTACTACTAGTAATGAATTGGTTACATGGTAGAAGTTTATTTGTTAACACCTCAAAAACAGTTTGTATGTTATTCAAAACGCCACATATGTACATAACAAACACTCTAAAGATAAAGTACATAACTGTGATTGCATGTCAAATACTAACTTAATTTGTCAATGTATAACTATTAAACAAGTATATAACACAATGTATCTACGTCTAAATATAGATGCTAACCTAAAATACAATAGACACGCGGATCTGATATTTAGTAAACTTAAGAAAATCACTGGATGTATGTATGTATTAAAGCAAAACGCAAATAAGGATATTATGGTGTTGGTATACAAGGCCTTGTTTGAATCGGTATTAAGGTATGGAATAAGAAATTGGGGATGTATTGAACCATCTCATATTGGTAGAATCAATAAGTTACAGAATAAGGTATTACAAATGATAAGTCATAAAATGAACAAAAATAAACTTTTAGAAGTAGCAAATACTTTGACACCACAAGCCTTATATAAGTATTATAATATCATTGATCACTATGAAAACGATAAATATAAGCAGATTGTAAGTCATCAATACGAAACAAGATTTCAAAAATACATAGTTCCGAAATGTTACAATAAGTATGGGGAAAGGACATTAAAATGTACAATTCCAAAACTGTTCAATGAAATTAATCTCATAGAAAATTTTGAAAATAAACATGTATTTATAAAAGAATTAAAAGAATATTTAAGAAATGATAATTAAAGTCATAGATTATTATACAATAATACATTAACACAAACAAACAGTATTACATAAAATTGTAAATATAAAATAAGATTGCACTAGCCATCGAAGCGCCATATATACACATCTACTATTTAAATGTTACAAATATTTATGTATATGCTCTAATCCGGAACCTACAGACAAGTCTTTGGACTTAGTAAGACCGATCACTGTATGTGTAGATTAAATAAATAAATCATAAATCATAAATCATAAATCATAAATCATAAATCATAAATCATAAATCATTACTATTACTATTACTATTACTATTACTATTACTATTACTATTACTATTACTATTATCTATTACTATACTATTACTATTATCTATTACTATTACTATTACTATTACTATTACTATTATATTACTATTACTATTATATTATTACTATTACTATTACTATTACTATTACTATTACTATTACTATTACTATTACATATTATTACTATTACTATTACTATATATTACTATTAACTATTATTACTATTACTATTACTATTACTATTACTATTACTATTACTATTACTATTAATTACTATTACTATTACTATTACATTAATTACTTAATTATTCTATTATATTACTATTAATTACTATTACTTATTACTATTACTATTAATTATTATTACTATTACTATTAAACTATTAATACTTACTATTACTATTATATATTACTATTATCTATTACTATTACTATTACTATTATCTATTACTTATATTACTATTACTATTACTATTACTATTACTATTATTACTATTACTATTACTATTACTATTACTATTACTATTACTATTACTATTACTATTACTATTACTATTACTATTACTATTACTATTACTATTACTATTACTATTACTATTACTATTACTATTACTATTACTATTACTATTACTATTACATTCGTCTGGCGCTCGACGTGATCAGACGTTACTAACGTACTTTCCCGAAAGTTAATAAAAATCGTTTATATTATTACGTATATAGTATAGTAATTACAAGTATTGTGATTAAAAATTAATGTTCTTTAATAAATATTTGTTAAGGTGAATTAAAATGAAGTGCAATCATTGTAACGACGATATTAAAGCTGAAAAAGGCAAATGTCACGGCTAAAACGGTGATTTTCATTACAAATGTTCCATATCTAAACGAACACCTCGCAGTAAATCACAAGCATCAAAAGAGGGTTGGAGATGTCACTACTGCAGGGAGAATAGACCAACAACACCTCATGGATCAACATCAGGGAACGTAATTGTTCTAGATAAGGAAATTTCCGAGGTGGATGTAGATGCAGATGTTAGTTTAAAGCGATTCTTTGATTCAATTAGGTATTCGATGCAGATTATGACAGAAAAAATTGATTTATTAAATACGGTAATCAATGATAACTTACTGGAAAATAAAATAATGAAAGAAAATATTGATGATTTAAGCTCAATTATGAAAGAAATAGTGCGTGAAAATAAATCAATGAAGGATGAACTGGTTTCAGTAAAACAACTAGTACAGGAAAAAGACAAGCAGATAGAAATATTATCATCACGAATTGGTAAATTAGAACAAAATAAGAAGCGAAAATACATAGAAATTCATGGAGTTCAACGAACTAGAGAGACTGCACCAGAAAATTTTAGAGAATATTGGTTGCAATGACATTGGGTATAAGTTTGTAAATCAGGTGTCTTTAAAAAATTCAGATTTGTTGTTAGTAAAGCTAACTAATGAAGAAGATAAGGTTAATTTACTTAAAAAGGGCAGATTGTGGTGGCGAAACTTATCGGAAGATCAACGCAAGGTTACTAATAGGCCATTTTTTAATGAATGCCTTACAGTGGATAATAGATTCTGTTTAAAGAAGCTAGAAAAGGCGCAAATGTATAGATACAAATTCGTTTGGGTGAAGAATGGACGAGTATTAATAAAGAAATACGAAAATGAGAAAGTGATGGCTGTAAATTCGTTAAATGACTTAAATAAATATGTCAATTAATAAAATTATTGTGATTTAGAACTCAAAATAGAATTATTTTAATTTGTGGACCATTATAAAAGTTACAGTGAAAGAGATTATTTTTAGTTATACTTGTATAGGTGTGTTTATTTATTTGAGAATATATTTTTATTTTATCTAAAACGTTATGAACTCAGAAACAGATATTGAAAATAACTTAATATCGTTTAAAAATTGCAATAATTTAAATGAATGGAAATCTTTTACCCAAACAAATGCTACCAATAAAAAGTCTTTAAGTATTTTACACTTAAACATAAGATCAATAAAAAAATATTTTGACGACTTGTTAATATTGCTAAAAATGTATGAATTTGAAATAGTATTATTATCTGAAATTAATACTACTGCGGAATATGAAGCTTGTTACAAAATTGAAAATTATCTATGCACTACGAAATATAGAAAAGGAAAAGCTGGAGGGGGCCTAGCTTTTTATATTAAGGATTACTTTACAATTAAAAATATTGAAATAAACTCATGTGAATTTGAGTGTATAAACAGTTTAATTAATTTCCCCGACACAGACAGTAAACTGCAATTATTATTCGTGTATAGACCTCCTAGTAAAAATGTAAATAACTTTATTTCGGAAATAGACCATGTTATTAAAAATAGTGACTGTAAAAACGTAATTATGGTAGGGGATGTGAACATAACAGAAGTGATAATGCACAATGATCAATGTGTAGTAGAAGAAAGTAAATGCAACTGTACCAAACTTAAAAATGCAGATGAAGTTAATTACCTGCTTAATAATAGACTCCAAACTAATATATAATACACATATAGATTATTTACATAACAAAATAAAGAAAATGGCAGGTATATTTTACTTACTATCGCGATATGCCAATACAAAGACAATGGGAATGTTATACAAAGCATTGATTGAATCTGTTCTAAGATACGGCGTCCGTGTTCGATGTGCAGATGTGACGTACATGAAGAAGCTTGAACGTCTACAACTAAAAATCTTAAAATTAATTGGTGGTAACACAAACCTAGATAAACAACATTTATTACAAAAAGTTAAAACCCTTACGCCTTCAGGATTCTACTATTATCAGAACTTACTCTGTTATTTTGGTGAAAGTGAATACAAAGTGCAACTAAGACACAATTATCACACAAGAAACACTGTGTATGCCGTACCTCATAGTTACAATAAATACGGAGACCGGTCACTTAAATGTGCTATCCCAAAGTTATTTAATTCCTTGCCCATTGATATTCAACGAACAAAAAGAATAAGCATGTTTAAACGTGAAGTTATGGAATGGTTAACAAATTTACAATGAATAATAAAAAAAAAAAAAAAACTGTTACGAAATTATGTTTACCGTTAAGTCTGAATTGTAATCCCATTATTATTTATTTGTATGCAATGATTGTATTTCAAATTGATATCATAGCGCCAGCATAAAATATCTTGTAATTATAAAAAAAGCTTAAAATGTAATAATTAAAAAACGTTATAAGAACGGAATCAACCGATAAGTTAACTTTAACTTGGTTGGGCCGTATAATGTATATATATTGCTAAATAAATAAATTCAAATTCAAATTCAAATTACTATTACTATTACTATTACTATTACTATTACTATTACTATTACTATTACTATTACTATTACTATTACTATTACTATTACTATTACTATTACTATTACTATTACTATTACTATTACTATTACTATTACTATTACTATTACTATTACTATTACTATTACTATTACTATTACTATTACTATTACTATTACTATTACTATTACTATTACTATTACTATTACTATTACTATTACTATTACTATTACTATTACTATTACTATTACTATTACTATTACTATTACTATTACTATTACTATTACTATTACTATTACTATTACTATTACTATTACTATTACTATTACTATTACTATTACTATTACTATTACTATTACTATTACTATTACTATTACTATTACTATTACTATTACTATTACTATTACTATTACTATTACTATTACTATTACTATTACTATTACTATTACTATTACTATTACTATTACTATTAACTATAGACCAATAAGCATATTACCCACTTTGGAAAAAATTATAGAGGTTTACGTAGTTAAGCACCTAAATAATTATTTATATGATAATAGTATAATACATGCAAATCAATATGGATATCAGCGAGGCAAGGGCACCGAGAATTTACTGGAAAAAGTTACTAACCATATAAGCAATCAACGTGACAAGAACAAATATACATTTGCCGTTTTCATTGATTGGTCCAAAGCCTTTGACACAGTAAATCATGGTATACTAATCAAGTGCATGGAACAAACTGGAATAACAGGCAAACCACTGGAATGGTTGAAAGATTACCTAAAAAATAGAAAATATATCGTTAAAGTGCAAGATGAAGCAAGTGCAGAAAAACTATTAAAAGTAGGAGTTCCCCAAGGAAGTAATATTGGAATAGTGAACTCTACATGTATGCAGACGACGCTATCCTATTCTTTTCGCACCAAGATATCAAAGTATGTGAAAGAATGATTCAAGAAGACTTAAATAACATGTGAAATTGGATGCATGGACGAAGCCTTTTTGCGAACCCTGAAAAAACGTCTACGATGACATTTCGAACACCACACATGCAACAAGTTCAACCAACACGAATAATTATGCATAACTGTAAATGTTTAATCAACGAAATCAAATGTGAATGCACCATACTCAAAAATGTGACTGAAACTATGTACTTGGGACTGGTAATAGATTCCAACGTAAAATACAACAAGCATACGGAATATATTCACTCAAGAATGAAAAGAGTTTCTGGATGCCTTCTCATATTAAGTAGATATACAAACAGAAAGACTATGACCATAGTATATAAAGCAGTGATGGAATCCGTAATAAGATATGCTGTAAGAATATGGGGGAAGCGCTGACGCAACGCACTTAAATAAGGTTGATGCACTACAGATGAAAATACTTAAAAAAATACATGGAAATCTGCACAAACGAAAATTATTAGAGTACTCTGACTCACTAACAGCGAAAGGCTTTTATAAATACATAAATATACTTATGTACCGTGGGGAAAATACCTACAAGATCCCATTAACTCACAGTTACGAAACAAGGAGAACAATGTTTAAAGTTCCGTATTATTACAAGTATGGAGAGAGATCCTTAAAATGTGCAATACCTAAATTGTTTAATTTATTGCCTGCACACATACAAAATATTAAAAGAATTAGTACATTCAAAACTAAAGTTAAGAAATGGCTAATAAATAGTAGTTAATTTAAATTTTTCTAAAATCACTGATTTTTTTTTGTTTTTATTATTGATAATTTTTTCTTTATTTACTTAATTGTTGCTAATTCGATACCTATAATTAGAAATGTGATGATTGGATAGACTAAATTATGATCAAATGAACGTATTATTACTTAGAATTTGTATTATTACTTAGGATTTGTTTATAAGCAAGTTGCTTACATGTTTATATTCATTTAAGAATAATAGAGTAAGTTAATTTTGTAAATTTTATTTCTGTTATTATTGTCGTTTATGGCACCGACCGATAAGTATCTAACTTGGTTGGACCTAATTTCTGTATATATTTTGAATAAACATATTCTATTCATATCTATTCTATTACTATTACTATTACTAATACTAATTACTATTACTATTACTATTACTATTACTATTACTATTACTATTACTATTACTATTACTATTACTATTACTATTACTATTACTATTACTATTACTATTACTATTACTATTACTATTACTATTACTATTACTATTACTATTACATTCGTCTGGCTCGACGTGATCAGACGTTACTAACGTACTTTGAAAGTTAATAAAAATCGTTTATATTATTACGTATATAGTATAGTAATTACAAGTATTTGATTAAAAATTAATGTTCTTTAATAAATATTTGTTAAAGTGAATTAAAATGAAGTGCAATCATTGTAACGACGATATTAAAGCGGAAGAAGTCAAATGTCACGGCTGCAACGGTGATTTCCATTACAAATGTTCAATATCTAAACAAACACTTCGTAGTAAATCGCAAGCATCAAAAGAAGCTTGGAGATGTCACTTCTGCAGAGAGAATAGACCAACCACACCTCATAGATTAACATCAGGGAACGTAATTGATCTTGATAAGGAAATTTCCGAGGTGGATGTAGATGCAGATGTTACTCCGAGTTTAAAGCGATCCTTTGATTCAATTAGGTATTCGATGCAGATTATGACAGAAAAAATTGATTTACTAAATACGGTAATCAATGATAACGTACAGGAAAATAAAATAATGAAAGAAAAGATTGATGATTTAAGCTCAACTATGAAAGAAATAGTGCGTGAAAATAAATCAATGAAGGATGAACTGGTTTCATTAAAACAACTAGTACAGGAAAAAGACAAACAGATAGAAATATTATCATCACGTATTGGTAAATTAGAACAAAATAAGAAGCGAAAATACGTAGAAATTCATGGAGTTCAACGAACTAGAGAGACTTCACCAGAAAACAAACTTTTGAATATTTTAGAGAATATTGGTTGCAATGACATTGGGTATAAGTTTGTAAATCAGGTGTCTTTAAAAAATTCAGATTTGTTGTTAGTAAAGCTAACTAATGAAGAAGATAAGGTTAATTTACTTAAAAGGGGCAGATTGTGGTGGCGAAACTTATCGGAAGATCAACGCAAGGTTACTAATAGGCTATTTTTTAATGAATGCCTTACAGTGGATAATAGATTCTGTTTAAAGAAGCTAGGAAAAGCAAATGTATAGATACAAATTCGTTTGGGTGAAGAATGGACGAGTATTAATAAAGAAAGACGAAAATGATAAAGTGATAGCTGTAAATTCGTTAAATGACTTAAATAAATATGTCAATTAATAAAATTATTGTGATTTAGAACTCAAAATAGAATTATTTTAATTTGTGGACCATTATAAAAGTTACAGTGAAAGAGATTATTTTTAGTTATACTTGTATAGGTGTGTTTATTTATTTGAGAATATATTTTTATTTTATCTAAAACGTTATGAACTCAGAAACAGATATTGAAAATAACTTAATATCGTTTAAAAATTGCAATAACTTAAATGAATGGAAATCTTTTACCCAAACAAATGCTACCAATAAAAAGTCTTTAAGTATTTTACACTTAAACATAAGATCAATAAAAAAATATTTTGACGACTTGTTAATATTGCTAAAAATGTATGAATTTGACATAGTATTATTATCTGAAATTAATACTACCGCGGAATATGAAGCTTGTTACAAAATTGAAAATTATCTATGCACTACGAAATATAGAAAAGGAAAAGCTGGAGGGGGCCTAGCTTTTTATATTAAGGATTACTTTACAATTAAAAATATTGAAATAAACTCATGTGAATTTGAGTGTATAAACAGTTTAATTAATTTACCCGATACAGACAGTAAACTGCAATTATTATTCGTGTATAGACCTCGAAGTAAAAATGTAAATAACTTTATTTCGGAAATAGACAATGTTATTAAAAATAGTGACTGTAAAAACGTAATTATGATAGGGGATGTGAACATAAACTTACTGGATCGCGATAATTCTAGCGTTTCTGAATATGAAAATATATTATGATGAAGAGGATTTATCTGTGCTATTAACGGTGTTACAAGAGAAGAGATAAGAGATGGTATCGTAACAAAATCTATAATTGATCATATTTATATAAGGTCAAATTTCATAAATGTTAAATCTGCTGTAGTACATCATAAAATATCGGACCATTATCCGCTTTGTTTAAAATTAAGTAATAATACAGTAAATTTGCAACGTGTGTAACAAACCATATGAAGAAAAAATATAATGAGAAAATCTTCTAAGTCAAATTAGAAAGACAAACTGGGACAAACTAGAACTTGAAAATGTTAACCAATTTTCAAAAAATGTTGAAAATATGTTTAATAACATCTACGTACAACATTCAACTGGTGGTATTCAAAACCTTGGTAAAAGAAGCGTGGGAAAAAGATGGTTTACGGAACAGCTCTATAACAAAATTAAGGAACGTGACAGATTGTTTAAAAAATGGAAATCCTCACCAAATAATTTAGAATACCACAATGCGTATAAAAAATTTCGGAATTGTCTTAACAACGAAATACGTAACACGAAAAATAAATATTTCCACATGAGAGTTGTCACTAATATGCGAAATACAAAGACAATATGGGAAGAACTAAATCACGTACTAACAAGAAACAAAACTAAAAATGTTGATATGAAAATAATGTCTTCAATGGGACAAAAGTATAACAAAGATTACATCGTATCCAAATTTTCAGAGACATTCGAAAACCAAATTGAAGATTTAATAAAAACTTACCAACATAAGATCGACATAGATAACACCACTTTGAGACAAATTGCAACTTGTATACCTCTATCCAACGAAAATGCAATTGAAAAAATAATACATGGCCTGAATATTAAAAAATCTCCCGGAATCGACAACATTAGAGTAATTGACTTAAAAAACAACATTAATAAATTCAAAAAGTTAATTTCTAAACTCTTAAATTATTCATTAAAACAAGGAATATTTCCTGACAATTTAAAAACCTCAGTAGTTCGACCGGTGTTTAAAAAGGAGATGCAACTGAGTTTGGTAATTAGTCCTATAAGCATATTATCTACAATTGGCAAAATATTTGAAATATATGTAGTTCAACACTTGAATAATTATTTAAAAGAAAATAAAATAATAAACCACAATCAGTATGGCTTTCAACAAGGCAAAAATACGGAGCAGCTTTTGGTACGTGTCACAGATTTTATTAATAATCAATTGGATGACAATAAGTATGTTATGGCGGTATTTATCGACATGACTAAAGCATTTGATACTGTGAACCATAAAATTCTTATAAAATGTATGGAAAAAATTGGCATTAAGGAAACACAACTACAATGGTTTAAAAGTTATCTCAGTACCCGAAAATACGTCATTAAGGTAGAAAATGCCATGAGTGAGTATAAAATTGTGAAACACGGAGTACCTCAAGGTAGCAACTTGGGACCTATTTTATTCTTGATTTACATTAATGGAATATTTGGACAAGTTACACAAGGTAAATTTTATATGTACGCAGACGATGCAGTGTTAATGTACTCACATCAGGACATAAATATTTGCCAAAAAGTCATCCAAAAACAACTGAATCATCTATGCAGATGGATGTATAAAATAAATCTGTTTCCTAACGAGAAAACCACAACAATAGTCTTTTCAACATCTCATATGAAGAAATTGAAAACAGAAGTGATAATGCACAATGATCAATGTGTAGTAGAAGAAAGTAAATGCAACTGTACCAAACTTAAAAATGCAGATGAAGTTAATTACCTGTTAATAATAGACTCAAACTAATATATAATACACATATAGATTATTTACATAACAAAATAAAGAAAATGGCAGGTATATTTTACTTACTATCGCGATATGCCAATACAAAGACAATGGAATGTTATACAAAGCATTGATTGAATCTGTTCTAAGATACGGCGTCCGTGTCTGGGAATGTGCAGATATGACGTACATGAAGAAGCTTGAACGTCTACAACTAAAAATCTTAAAATTAATTGGTGGTAACACAAACCTAGATAAACAACATTTATTACAAAAGTTAAAACCCTTACGCCTTCAGGATTCTACTATTATCAGAACTTACTCTGTTATTTTGGTGAAAGTGAATAAAGTGCAACTAAGACACAATTATCACACAAGAAACACTGTGTATCGTACCTCATAGTTACAATAAATACGGAGACCGGTCATTAAATGTGCTATCCCAAAGTTATTTAATTCCTTGCATTGATATTCAACGAACAAAAGAATAAGCATGTTTAAACGTGAAGCTATGGAATGGTTAACAAATTTACAATGAATAATTAAAAAAAAAAAACTATTACGAAATTATGTGTTTACCGTTAAGTCTGAATTGTAATCCCATTATTATTTATTTGTATGCAATGATTGTATTTCAAATTGATATCATAGCGCCAGCATAAAATATCTTGTAATTATAAAAAGCTTAAATGTAATAATTAAAAACGTTATAAGAACGGAATCAACAGATAAGTTAACTTTAACTTGGTTCCGTATAATGTATATATATTTAAATAAATAAATTCAAATTCAAATTCAAATTACTATTACTATTACTATTACTATTACTATTAATACTATTACTATTACTATTACTATTACTATTACTATTACTATTACTATACTATTACTATTACTATTACTATTACTATTACTATTACTATTACTATTACTATTACTATTACTATTACTATTACTATTACTATTACTATTACTATTACTATTACTATTACTATTACTATTACTTTATTACTATTACTATTACTATTACTATTACTATTACTATTACTATTACTATTACTATTACTATTACTATTACTATTACTATTACTATTACTACGTTGACGCTCGAACTGAACGGACGTGTTCTTATTGTGAACCGTGAGAATACGTATAAAGCTTATGTTGGACTGGTGTTTTAATAATTTTTAAGTCAAAGTAGTGTGTTCAAACGTATAACTAATTTGTGATTACAAAAAAAAAAATAATAAAGCTTTAGTTATAAATAAAAAGCCAAATTTCTAAATATAAAGCAGTTTAATAAAAATCTAACAAAGAAAATAAAATGGATAGTTCTTCTGGTGTAATGCAATTCGTAAGTAGAATCACAATGTCAATAGAACTGATGTCAAAGAAAATGGATGATTTAAAAACATTAGTTGAAGGAAGCCTTCAAGAAAATAGAATTCTGAAAGAAGAAATAAAATTACTTAGGAATACAATTGAAAATAAGGATCGACAATTGGAGGAATTAACATCACGAATGAATTGTATTGAACAGAAAACGCGGATGAATTTTTTAGAAATTCATGGTATAGATGCAAATAATACCACTACTGCTGAAGAAAAATTACAAATAATTTTAGACGACATTGGCTGTTCTGATGCTGTAATTGAAAATGTAAAACAAGTAAGTCTCCAAAACTCTAATCTATTATTAGTTAAATGCGAATCAGAAAAAATGCGTGATAATATACTTAGAAAAGGAAAAAACTGGTGGAAAAGCTTACAAGGAGAGGAGAAAGAAACCCATAAGCGTCTCGTTTTTAATGAGCAGTTAATTCCGCAAATAAGGCACTTGCTAAAAGAGGTCAAGAGAAGCTTACTCCTGCAAATTCAAATATGTTTGGATAAAACATGGAAGAATACTGGTCAGGAAAGACGACGGAGATAAACATCTGTGTATTGGAACAATGAGCGATATTGATAAATATATTCAATAGTTAGATACACGTGTACTTGGTAATATAAACTTTCATTTAATACGGAAATTTTTATAGATTAGATTTACTACAAGTGCATTTGCAGAAAATATGTTTAATTTATTTTTACACATTTCAGTTTATTTCCCTTAGAAAAAATCTTAATTTAAATAAAATTAGTAATTTATCTATAATAATAATTTAATCACTTAGTTTGAAAATAATTGATACACTAAAAATGGAATTGTTTATAGTGCACAAAATAATGCAATATGCTAAGCATTGTTATCATTTATTGAAAAATGATAAAATTTTTATTCATTTGTTGTCGAATAAATAGTTGGATCTCTAATAGTTAAAGAATAAATTTTTAAGATTATTAATTTCAAGTATGAAATTACGTAAAATGTACCATTGTTATAAAATATTAAGAATTAACTTAATTTAATTGTAATAGTTAATGACGATTTATACATCAATTTTAATCAATGCATTATGGGTATTATATGCTAAAATAAGGTCCAAAATGCAGCAAAATAACAATTTATATTTAATTTTAGCCATTTTGATAATTATATTAAAAATGAATTTGTTTTGATTTGGTAGTTAAGTAAGTGTGTAACGTATTGTTATCAAATTTTAAGAATGAATTTATGTTAATTGTAATTGTTAATCTAAATATACATTGAAGCTTTATACATGCTTTAGGAATAATTTCTTGCCATACTAATATAACATGCAAATAAAAGTTAACATCTAACTTACTTACTTTGATATTGCATAATTGTTCTTAAATTGTTATGTACATAATATATGAAAATTACTTTAAATTGGTATAACAATTATACTATGTATTATGAATAATTCAGGCACCAATAAACAAATACGTAAATAAAATAAAAATTCAATAGTTAATTATAAATATTTAATAATTATAGCGTCAAATAAGATTTTACTGTAATGAATTAAATTAATGTATATCGTTTAGAATTTACGGATGAACCGCCGTTAAGTCTTATAGACTTGGCCGGACCCTATAACTGTATTTTATTTGTAAATAAATAATTCAAATAATTCACAAATTACTATTACTATTACTATTACTATTACTATTACTATTACTATTACTATTACTATTACTATTACTATTACTATTACTATTACTATTACTATTACTATTACTATTACTATTACTATTACTATTACTATTACTATTACTATTATTATTACTTTTTTTTTTTGTCGAGAAATGCATTATGCACACTAAACATGGTGTCTCTGACTGGGCATACACTAAAAATCAGGCTTGATCTTTGCATTAGCCTTTAGATATAAACTTAAGGCAACCATATATCGCCTTGGTTCCTACTATAATAAGCGGTAAAATATCATCGTCTAGTTAAGTCCTAGGATGGTTATAGTTTGTCTAGTAGCCCACTTTTTGAAAGAAATCAATCGTGTTACTACATTGGCTCTCGTTGGATAGGTTTGCTTCCATCTTTTGTCAATTTTAAAAGGTTACGTTCGACTATATACTGTGGGCAGACACAAAGTATGTGTTTATCGATAAATTTGTTTGACACATTTCACAGAAGGATTCTTTCCTGTCAACAGGTATTCGTGTTATATGCAGTATGTCCCAATCGAAGTCTATAAATCTTGGTGAGTTTGAATCGTTTTTCTTTAATTTGAAACAATGGAAATCTGGTTTAATTTTCTTAACACAAGATTTGATGTCATCCACTGATTTCGACTAAACCAGTTTCTTTACTGTCGCTTGTCGTATCTCTTTGGCAGTTTATTACGTTTTCTCTGCTAAACCAGGTCTTCGCTCTTACTAGTGATCTAATCTGCGCAAGCGAGCGTTCTCGATATTTTGTGTTAATATAGCGATTTGGATGTTCGATCTGCGATCTATTACTATTACTATTACTATTACTATTACTATTGCTATTGCTATTGCTATTGCTATTGCTATTGCTATTGCTATTGCTATTGCTATTGCTATTGCTATTGCTATTAGCTATTGCTATTGCTATTGCTATTGCTATTGCTATTGCTATTGCTATTGCTATTGCTGTTGCTGTTGCTGTTGCTGTTGCTGTTGCTGTTGCTTGTTGCTGTTGCTTTGCTGTTGCTGTTGCTGTTGCTGTTGCTGTTGCTGTTGCTGTTGCTGTTGCTGTTGCTGTTGCTGTTGCTGTTTGTTGCTGTTGCTGTTGCTGTTGCTGTTGCTGTTGCTGTTGCTGTTGCTGTTGCTGTTGCTGTTGCTGTTGCTGTTGCTGTTGCTGTTGCTGTTGCTGTTGCTGTTGCTGTTGCTGTTTGTTGCTGTTTATATTTGCTGTTGCTGTTGCTTTGTTATATTTATCTGTTGCTGTTGCTGTTCTGTTGCTGTTGCTGTTGCTGTTGCTATTGTTATTATGTATTGCTATTGCTATTGCTATTGCTATTGCTATTGCTATATTATTGCTTATTGCTTATTACTATTTATTGCTATTGCTATTGCTTTCTATTGCTATTGCTATTATTGCTATTACTATTCTATTGCTATTGCTATTGCTATTGCTATTGCTATTGCTATTTGCTATTACTATTACTATTACTATTACTATTACTATTACTATTACTATTACTATTACTATTACTATTACTATTAATACTATTACTATTACTATTACTATTACTTATTATTATCTATTACTATTACTATTATTAACGCGAAAAGACGATAAAGAAAAAGTGATAAATATTATGACAATGGCAGATGTACAAAAATTCATAAACTAAGTCAATAATGATTTTATTAATTTCTGTGAATATTCAGAAAACAATTTTATTTTAAGTTAGTATTTTTATTTTGCAAAGTGTAAAATGCATAATAATTTTTATCATTACATACAAAACGTACAGTTATCGGAGTTTTAAACTAACAATAATAACAGAATAGACTATAATTTATTTATTTAAGAATATTTTTTACTTTTAACGTTATGAATTTAATCATAAATGACAATTCAAGTGATCACATAAAATTTAAAACGTGTGACAATATAAAAGACTGGAATTTCTTCTGTAATATAGTACAGGATTATCTCGTGTAAATATATTTCATGTAAATATAAGGTCTCTAAAAAGTACTGGAATGAATTACAAATAATATTCCATATGACTAATTTTGATTTAATCCTACTTTCTGAAATTAATGTACCGATGAAATAGATAGTTTTAATCTAATTAATTATAAACGTGTATATAAAACCCGCATAAATAAGAAAGGAGGAGGACTTTAATTTTCTATAAAAATAATATTGAATTTCATTCAAATGACGTTGATTTAGAAAGTTGCGAATGCATAAAAGGAATTGTTAGTATTCCGAGCATCAAATTAGAACTTATTTTAATATTTGTTTACCGTCCACCACTTCTAAAAATTCCAAATTTCTTGGAAGATTTAGAAATGTTAATAAATAACATCAAGGAACATAACGTAGTACTAATAGGAGATGTAAATTTAAATTTACAAGATTCAAAAAATAGCGTAATTTGTGACTATGAAACGCTACTTTACTCAAATGGACTTACGAATGCAATTAATGATGTAACTAGGGAAGAAATAAGAGAAGGAGTGTTAACAAAATCGTTGATAGATCATATTTTTATAAAAACCCGAAATAACGACATATACTCTGCCGTAATAAGACACAAACTATCAGACCATTATCCAATATGTGTTACCATAAATAATGGCAATAAGAAACCGGTTAACAATTATATTAATGTAAAAGATTCGATGAGTACAAAATAAATAAATTAATAATAGAAAAAACTAAGACGTCATTGATTTTGACGTTAACCAATTTTAATAACATAATAACTAACATGCACGAAATTTATAATAAGAGTACGAAGAATATAAACTTAAAAATCAAAATAGGAAAAATAGACGCAATGACAAGGAATGGATTACGAGGTATTGTATGTAAAATGAAGGAAAGGGATAAACTATTCAAGAAATGGAAATCAAATACGAATAACATGGAGTACAGAGAAACATATAAAAATTCGAAATAAGTTAAACAATGAAATAAGAAACAAGAAAATAGAACACATCAATATCAAATTTGAAAAGTAAAGGGACCCACAAAAATTTGGAATGTAATTAACAACATAGTTTATAGGAAACGCAACAAAAACATAGATGACAATATTATACATAATGTAGGAAAAACAAGAAGCTTGCCGTGTGTTGTAGAAGAATTTTGAAGAACTTTGTTGCTCAAATAGACAGTTTAAGAGAACGATGCCAGCATGTCGTAAATCTAAACGTAGATACAAAAGAACCAAACTGCTCCTTTTACATACCGCATTGCACACAAAGACAAATAGAGCAGATAATAAAAATGTTAAAAACTAATAAAGCCCCTGGAATAGATGAGATAAGACCAATGGATATAAAAATAACGCAGAATTATTTAGCAAGTTAATATCACACTTAATAAATCTATCACTACGAACTGGAACATTCTAATGAATTTAAGATCGCGGTCACTAGGCCAATATATAAAAAGGAAACGCATCAGATATAAACAACTACAGGCCAATATGCATATTACCTGATTGAAAAAGTAATAGAAGTATATATTGTACGACATTTAAAAAAATATCTGACTGATAACAAAATTATTAATAACAATCAGTATGGCTTCCAAACAGGCAAAAGTACAGAACAGCTACTGAGTAAATTTAACGACTATATCAACACCAATCTTGATAAAGGAAACTTTGTAGTAGGAGTTTTTATAGATTTCAGCAAAGCCTTTGACACAGTCGACCACAGAATACTGCTCAAGTGTTTACAGAAGAATGGCGTCACTGGAAAAGAACTAAAATGGTTTACTGATTACTTGAAAAACAGACAGTTTTCAGTGAAAGTGACCAATGTGTATAGTGAGTTAAAAAAGTGTTCATTCGGTGTTCCACAAGGCAGCAATTTAGGACCTATTCTTTTTTTAATTTATGTCAACGAGATATTCAACGTTACAAAAACAGTACGATACTAATGTATGCAGATGACGTAGTATTATATAGTCACAAAAACGGAAATGTGTGAGTTAATTATGCAAGATGATATAAACAGAATACTTAATTGGACTCATGGTAGAAGTCTATATGTCAATAATTGTAAAACTTGTGCATGTTATTTAAAACCACATATGTATATGTCACATTCACTACATATAAAACTCCATAATTGTAATTGTTTAATGACCAATACACAATGTAAATGTGCAGTCATTAAACAAGTTTTCAACACAATGTACTTGGGAATACAAATAGACTCAAACTTAAAATATAATAGACATGCAGAAATAATTTTAACAGACTGAAAAGAATAACAGGTTGTATGCATGTACTGAAAGAAATAGGAAATAGTAGGATTATAATTATGGTATACAAAGCACTTTTCGAATCAGTCATGAAATATGGAATTGAAACTGGGGTTGCATTGAACTATCTCACATAGCAAAATAAATAAGTTACAAATTAAGGTACTCAAAATGATATCTCATACAAAAGACAAAACTAAACTCCTAGAAGTAGCTGACACACTAACACCATTAGGTTTTATAAGTTTTATAACATGCTAGATCATTATGATAATGAACAATACAAAGTAGTTGTGAGTCACTCATACACTACACGAAATCAAAAGTATGTAATACCACATTTCTATAACAAATACGGAGAACGAACTCTAAAATGCGTTATACCCAAATTGTATAATGATAATAATATTACTGTAAATATCCAAACAAAAACATATTTATAAAGAACTTAAAAATTTGGTTAAGAAATTGTAATTAGATTTAAGATTAACCTTTATACATATTTCACAACAATATGTTTATGAATGTTTTATTGATTGCGATTGCACTAACCATATAGCGCCCATTACAGTACAACTTAACTATGTACCAAATAACACTATGTATATGTTTAAAAACGGCACCTACCGATAAGTTAATGACTTAGTAGGACCGTATACTGGATGTATTTAATAAACAAAATAAATAAATAAATAAATAAATAAATTACTATTACTATTACTATTACTATTACTATTACTATTACTATTACTATTACTATTACTATTACTATTACTATTACTATTACTATTACTATTACTATTACTATTACTATTACTATTACTATTACTATTACTATTACTATTACTATTACTATTACTATTACTATTTTTTTTTTTTTTTTTTTTGATTGGGTGCTTCGACAGCGAGGTCATTAGCACTCTTAACAAATTATATCCATTTTAGACTTAAATTCTAGGAATAGTTCAAATTTTTTGATATAGACCAGTTTCTTTTAGATATCTGATTATGCTATATACACTTTGAGTGTCGTTGTTTAAACATTGGCCTATAGTGTTCTTTACTTGATGTTTATTTCTTTCTCTAGTGAACAATCTACATCTCAGCAATATATGAGGCAGTAAGTAATTCTTTACACTCTGTGCAGAATTTTTCTTTACAGCAAATATGATGAGGTCAGGTTCGTATGCCCAATGCGTAAACGAGATATTACCACTTGTTCTCTTCGTATGAGAGATTCTGGAAATCGAAGTTTTGGGATCTGTTTTATTTTTGTTAAGGCAGAATTGTTTTGCCCAACCTTCAAAAGCGAATTTTACGATTTTATTTTTTATTGACACTTTAATGTCTTCAGTACCGACTTGATAAACGTCGATTACCTTACTACATTACGTGCATCATCAGCAAACTCGTTTCCCAATATTCCACAGTGGGAAGGGCACCATGTATAACATACTTTTACCTGTGTTTTTAACCATACATTGTAGCCAGTATTTTTTTAATTATAGTTTTTGAAAAGGAATTTTCTAGAGCTCGTATCGAACTTAGTGAATCACTGCAGATTAAAACCTTCTATCTCCACTTAAGTCGCAATAGAACATTGCTTGAATATTGCATACAATTCAGATGTCAAAACGCTTGAATAGTTAGATAGACCAACTGTATGCTTTATTTTTACGTAAATCGCATTCAACTCCGGTGTTGCTTTTGGACCCGTCTGTATATATAATGGTAAAACCTTCGTGTTCAGATAACACTTTATCAAACATTTTTGTTGACGTCTAAACCAGCCTTAGACTCGAATACCGATATCTACGTGGATGCTCCGTTGACCAATTAACCACGGCGCTACTTACATACTTCAAAATACATTGATATGGATACTGAGTCAACTTCTCTGCAGTTGTAACTTCTGATGCTCGCAAGCATGGCAGAACTATTGTTGTTAAGCTGGTCATAATCATGATTACGGAAAGAATTGTAGATGGGATGATTTGTCTGAGCACTTGTTCTGAGAGCGTAGTTAAAGTTACATTAAGGATATGTTGAAAGGAATATGTTGATTCAAAACAAATGTCATCTAATCGCGATGTACGGAACGACTACATAATCTTAATCCTGCACAATGGATCTTGTTCAGTTTTTCAATGTGTGACCTTCTGGCCTAGACAGGACAGCACCACCATAGCTAAGCTTGGAAAGATTAAGGCCTGGTATATTCTAAGCAGAACACATTTCTTGCAAAGATATATGGTAGATATCTAAGCGTGTTAATCGCCACTTTTGTTTTGTGATTAAATATTCAATGTGATGTTTCCAGTATAGTTTTCTATCAAAGAGAACTAAAAACCGTACGTTATCCTTAATTTCTATGGTTAATAATCCTGAACCTAGGATGATCGTGTTGTCCTTAGGCGACAGAAATGGACTACCTGTGATTTTGTTGTAGATAACGTAAGACCCAGTTTGTTAGCATTCTCACCAATCCATCAATTTCTACTTGTAGAGGATGTAGTAAATCCTCCGTTATAGGGCCTGATTTATATATGACTAGATCATCCATAAAGAGTTTTACCAACGTTTTGGGATAAGCACTCTACTAACTTTTCATTACTATTGCGAATAATGTCACACTGAGTGTAGAACCTTGTGGGATTCCGTTCGCTGTACTCGTTCCTGAGATAAGCAATTGTTTACGCGTACCTGGAATCTTCGATTTGCCAAAAGTTTGCTATAAACTGTAATAACGGACCTTCGACTTTCATACGTTGGAGTTCTAGTAGAATTTTATATCTATTAGTCCGGTCAAAAGCCTTTTCAATATCAAAAGATATTGCAAACATATGTTCTCTTACAAAGCTATTTAGAACGATTCTAGTTGAACTAAGCAGTCAGTTGTAGATCTATGCTGTCTTGCGCCCATTTGATATTCTGAAGTAAACCATTTCGTTCTAAGAACCACATCAGCCGTATGTTTACCATTTTTTCAAGTAACTTGCAGAGCACGACGTAAGGAGATAGGCTATAATTGTCCACTAAGTGAGGATCTTTATTCAGTTTTAAACACGGGACAATAATAGATTTTTGCCACTATCAGAATTGACTCTTTCCATATTTTATTGAAAATTGCTAAGATATGAAGTTTTCCTTCCTTCGGTAATTGCTTGATAAATTCGTAAAGAATAGAATCAGGTCCAGGAGCAGAGTTTTAGTTTCTGACAGTACATTTTCAAGTTCTGAAGCTGTGAATAGGTTATTATAAGGGAGATCTTCCGTTGATTCTTCAACGCTTGAGTAACTTTCGAATTGAGTACCATCATCAGTAACAGAGAAATTGGTTTCAAAGTGGCTTGCAAAACACTCTGCTATCTCTTGTGGACTATGTGTAACCTGACCATTAGAAATAATGTTAGTTATTGAGAAAGGCTGCATGGTTGAGTTCATTGCTCGTATTGTATGCCATATTTCACTGTTTAGGTCTGATTGGATATGCTTGACACATATGTTTGCCAAGACTGTTGTTTTGCCAATTTAACAGTTTTTCTCGCTTTAGCTCTTAGTTTTTAAATGCGATTGCATTATTTATAGAGTTCAGTTTAAATTTACGTAGATTTCTTACGGTCGCGAATAGCACATTTTATGTCCTCGCTCACCATGGAACGCATTTTCTTTGTGGTTTACCACTTGATTTTGGAACACTTGTCTCGCATGCTTGTAAAATTTTTGATGTAACGTCATCAACTGCACTGTTGATATCATCTTGAATTGTGTTGAAGTGTGGTAATTTTTTACTGAATTTGGTCCAGTTAGCTTTCTTAATTACTATTACTATTACTATTACTATTACTATTACTATTACTATTACTATTACTATTACTATTACTATTGCTACTACTATTACTATTACTATTACTATTACTATTACTATTACTATTACTATTACTATTACTATTACTATTAACAATTAACATTAAACTTGAAAGATTTCATACATTGGTGAATAATTAATTTTACTTAACATAACCCAATATTTCTTATACACATTTAATAATTAATAATTAGATAAAAACCATAAAATATTATACATCCTATAATGCTTAGAATTGATTTTACATAAATTGAAAGATTTTGTTATAACAGCGTCAAAGATGTATTGTTGTCAACTAATGATTTTATATTTGATAAAACTGTAAAAAGATAGGGCACCAGCTGTCAAGTCGTAAGACTTAGCTGGACCCATAAATGTATGTATTTTTGAAAATAAATCATTCAAATCATTCAAATCATTACTACTACTACTACTATTACAATCATCACATTCCTTTTAATTCTTTAATTATAACTGATACGTAAAAATATAGATAATTATAAGTTAGGAATAAAACAATGAAACAGGCTTAATCTTCTTTATCTTTGCAAATGTATAAACTATACAAATGTGTTAAGAATTGTATATAATTGTATAAAATTTGCGATTTTCGCAATAATAGGGCAAAAAAGCACATATTTGTTATTAATTATGAACACCTATTTGAAATAATTCTAATGAATTACAATTTTTGTTATTAGTTTTTAGAAATTATGTCTTATTCCTTTTTGTGAATGCCAACTTAAATTTTTTTCTTAATCATTTACTGGATGTTTTGTTTTATGGGAGCGTCATGTTATAATTATAGTGATCTGTTGTAGTAATAATTGTGTAAAGGTTTTCAATTCGGAACCGACCGTAAAGTTTTATGACTTGGGTGGACCGACAACTCTATGAAAAAAATGGAAATAAAGATTCAAAGATTCAAAGAAAGATTACTATTACTATTACTATTACTATTACTATTACTATTACTATTACTATTACTATTACTATTACTATTACTATTACTATTACTATTACTATTACTATTACTATTACTATTACTATTACTATTACTATTACTATTACTATTACTATTACTATTACTATTACTATTACTATTACTATTACTATTACTATTACTATTACTATTACTACACTATACCTACAATTTACAAAACCTACAAGACTTTAACACATTTAAATACAGAATAAGAAATTGGATATGGGAAACAACATAAATTAAGTAACTATGTATAACATACAATACACATACACACAAAATAATACACACTTTTTTTCTTCTTATAATCTATGTATCAATGTTATATTTTTATTTTATTATATGTACATATTTTATATTCAATTTCAGTTATTTATCTTTTGTATTGATCAATTTTTAAGTTCATTTAACAATTACATTTCTTGTGTTTGTATAAAGTCAGACGAATATGGTTTTATAGATTACAATGTAAATTATTAAGCACATTTTTAATGCAAATCAGTTTTGTGTACAAAAACGGAATCAACCGATAAGTTTTGTTACTTGGTTGGACCGAAAAACCTGTATAAAATATGGTAAATAAATTCAAATTCAAATTACTATTACTATTACTATTACTATTACTATTACTATTACTATTACTATTACTATTACTATTACTATTACTATTACTATTACTATTACTATTACTATTACTATTACTATTACTATTACTATTACTATTACTATTACTATTACTATTACTATTACTATTACTATTACTTTACTGTTACTATTACTATTACTATTACTATTATATTACTATTACTATTACTATTACTATTACTATTACTATTACTATTACTATTACTATTACTATTACTATTACTATTACTATTACTATTACTATTACTATTACTATTACTATTACTATTACTATTACTATTACTATTACTATTACTATTACTATTACTATTACTATTACTATTACTATTACTATTACTATTACTATTACTATTACTATTACTATTACTATTACTGTGTGACGTTGGAGAACGGACGTGTTTGGTTGCTCCAATTGCATTGAAGTTATTGTACAAATTATTATTTTAACGTTTGCAAAGTGATATAATTGTTGTATTAGCAAAATGATTTGTAATCAATGTATGGAAGATATGTGTGAAGAGCAAGTTAATGTTTTGGTTGTAAACGTCATTATCACTACAGGTGTTCATTGTCAGAAACTACGCATGAAGTAAATCTAAAACGCAAAGCAATCCTGGCGGTGTGCACAATGTCGTGATAAAGGACTGAAAACTGTATGTAAACCAGATATGAAGGAATCGGATGACTCTGAATTTGAGGAAAGAAGGAAGATGATTTAGTTGAATTAGGACCAAAACATCAAACGATTTTTACAGCTAATCAGTTCGAAGAACTAAAAAGTTTAATTAAACAAAGTATTGAGGAAAATAGGTTGTTAAAGGAAGAAGTTAGTTTATTAAGATTAACTTTAAATAATAAAGAAAAGGTGATTGAAAATTTAAACATTCGTGTGTCAAAACTAGAACAGTATCAAAAGCGTAAATATCTAGAAATACATGGTGTACAAAAGAATAATCAATCTCCTATCGAAAATTTCACGGAAATTGCACAAAAAATTGGCTGCTCTGAAATCGAAGTTAAACATGTTCAACAGATTTCTCTACCTAAATCAGAAATGTTGTTGATACGGGTGAAAAAAGAAGAAGATAAATTGAAAATAATTAAAAACGGAAAAGAGTGGTGGAAAAATTTAACATTAGAAGAGAGAAATAAAAACAAACGCATTTACTTTAATGAACATCTCACAATTTTCAATAGGCATCTACTAAAAAATACGAAGAATAGGGCATCGATGTATAATTTCAAATTTGTGTGGGTTAAAAGTGGAAGAATTTTAATTAAAAAAGATGAAAACAGTAACACAATTCATATAAATTCCTTAATAGACTTAGATAAATACATGAAATAGTAATTTACTTTTATTCAAGCAATTTATTGGAAAATGTGTGTTTGTTTAGATAAGATATAATTTCATTGTTATAGAAAGTTACGTTTATTTCGAATTTGTCAATTTAATCATATGCTTAAAACATTTAGCAGATTGTATTTTATTAAGTTTACTAAATAATTAATTTGCAATTTCAAAGATACATGTTTTGTTTATTATTATTAAAAAAAAAACATTGCTTTTTAAATTTGCTCTAGTTTAGTTTTTAATGAAACAAAATTAATTTATAAAAATGTAGTTAAATTAATACTTTGAATAAATGAAAATATATTGGTACGAACTTATGATAACAATTAACATTAAATTTAAAAGATTTCATACATTGGTGAATAATTAATTTTACTTAACATAATACAATATTTTTTATACACATATAATAATTAATAATTAGATAAAAACTATAAAATGCTAAAATGCTTAGAATTGATTTTACATAAATTGAAAAATTTTGTTATACAAGCGTCAAAGATGTTTTGATGTAAACTAATGATTTTATATTTGATAAAACTGTAAAAATATAGGGCACCAGCTGACAAGTCATGAGACTTAGCTGGACCCATAAATGTATGTATTTTTGAAAATAAATCATTCATTCATTCATTCATTACTATTACTATTACTATTACTATTACTATTACTATTACTATTACTATTACTATTACTATTACTATTACTATTACTATTACTATTACTATTACTATTACTATTACTATTACTATTACTATTACTATTACTATTACTATTACTATTACTATTACTATTACTATTACTATTACTATTACTATTACTATTACTATTACTATTACTTACTATTACTATTACTATTTATATAGTGAACGTAGGATTAAAACTCAAATTATGCATAATGATTGGGAACAGATCGAAGACAGATGTAAATACATTCACGAACAACTTCATTAGTACCATCAACATTTACAACGAAAACAAAACTTATCATACGAAACAACGCAAAGAAATATCGGTAAAACATGGATGACTGATATACTATATTATAAAATAAAAGAACAGGACAGGTTATTTAAGAAATGTAAATCTTGTCCTAACAATATAAATTATCGTAATAATTACAAACAATTTCGTAACAAACTTAATAATGAGATAAGGAATGCAAAACATTGATACTGACAGAAACGATTAAGAGATAATACTCATAACTCAAAGCTACATGGCATGTGATTAATCACATTCTCACCAAATCAAAACTAAAATGTAGATGAAAAATAATAAGATCCATGACGCCAAGTACCACCCAAAAGAGATTGCGAAAAAATTTGCTGAAACTTTTGAGAAACAAATTGAGGATTTATTAAAAAATGACAAAAGAAGATCTGTAAATTACTCTGACGACAATGATATTATGTGTAACCTACATATACCGTTAGCCAACGATAAGGAAGTTGAACGAATTATACAATAGCTAGACATACATAAATCTCCTGGAATTGACAACGTTAGAGCTATAGATATAAAAAACAACGTTAAAATCTTTAAAACCATCATCTCCAAAATTATCAATATGTCTATAAAACAAGGAATCTTTCCGGAAAAATTAAAAACCTCCATCATCAGACCGATATATAAAAAATGTGACCCTGCTGAATTTTCAAATTATAGACCAATAAGTATCTTACCGGTAATTGAGAAAGTTATGGAAAAGTATGTTGTTAAGCATTTGAATGGATATCTACAAAATAATAAAATAATTAATTCAAATCAGTATGGTTTTCAACAAAATAAAAATACTGAACAAGCATTGGTACGAGTAACGAATTATATTACCAGTCAACTTAACCGCATGAAGTATACTATAGCGGTGTTCATCGACCTATCTAAAGCGTTCGATACGGTGAACCACGAAATACTTATCAGGTGCATGGATAAAATAGGAATAAAAAACAAGCAACTGAAATGGTTTAGAAGTTACTTACAGAACCGAAAATACGTAGTACTAGTTGACAACGAACGAAGTGGTAAAAAGAATGTCAAGCATGGGTACCACAAGGTAGCAACTTGGGACCGATTCTATTCTAATATATATTAATGAAATATTCAAGCATGTAACACAAGCGGAACTTCACATGTACGCGGATGATGCAATATTAATGTATTCGCACCAAGATATAAAAATCTGTAAAACACACTACAATTCGAATTAAATAAGGTCTGTAAATGGATGCAACAACAAAGCCTTTTCCCAAATCCAGAAAAACGAAAACAATGATTTTCAGTACACCACATATGCAAAAGTTAATAACATCGACATCACAATGCACAACAATCAGTGTCTAATAAAACTATAAGTATGCAATGTCATTGCATGAAACTAGAAAATGTAAACCAAATAAAATATTTGGGAATGATCATTGACTTGAAGCTGGTTTACAATAAACACATAGAACATGTACATGCAAAAATAAAGCGAATATCAGGTTGTATATATTTATTAAATAGATATGCTAATAGGACAATTATGAAATTGGTTTACAAAGCTCTAGTGGAGTCAATTTGGATACGCTGTACGGGTATGGGGATGTGCTGAAGCTACTCACTTGAAGAAGCTGGAATCTTTACAAATAAATCTTCTTAAATTAATCCAAGGAAGTAGAAACCTAAACAAACAAAATTATTTGAAAATATGAACACTAACACCTAGGGATATTATACCTACTTAAACATACTTGCACATTTCAACGATAGTAGTGACAAAATTCAATTGACCATATTTATTTAACTAGAAGAACCAATTATGCTGTACCATTTTACTTTAATAAATACGGCAAAAGGACATTAGAGTGCTCAATTCCTAAATTTTATAATTCTTTACCATCCGAGATAGTGAATATAACTTATTACAAAACATTCAAATTAGGGCTATATAAGTGGACTACAAATTCAAGCTAATAAAGTATGTATGTAAAATTGTGATAAAACAATCTACGGAAATAGTTGCACTTCGTTGTATTGTTTAAATGTTAGACAAATAATACAATACTTGTGAAATTTTGTTAGATCAATAATATATGTTTTGTAAATTACTTAATATTACTACTTAAGGTACCAACCGATAAGTTCTATTGCAACTTGGTTGGAACCACAACATGTATATGTTGCGTAAATAAACATTTCAAACATTTCAAACATTTCAAACATTATTATTACTATTACTATTACTATTACTATTACTATATACTATTACTATTACTATTACTATTACTATTACTATTACTATTACTATTACTATTACTATTACTATTACTATTACTATTACTATTACTATTACTATTACTATTACTATTACTATTACTATTACTATTACTATTACTATTACTATTACTATTACTATTACTATTACTATTACTATTACTATTACTATTACTATTACTATTACTATTACTATTACTATTACTATTACTATTACTATTACTATTACTATTACTATTACATATTACTATTACTATTACTATTACTATTACTATTACTATTACTATTACTATTACTATTACTATTACTATTACTATTACTATTACTATTACTATTACTATTACTATTACTATTACTATTACTATTACTATTACTATTACTATTACTATTACTATTACTATTACTATTACTATTACTATTACTATTACTATTACTATTACTATTACTATTACTATTACTATTACTATTACTATTACTTTTTTTTGTTCATGCAGCATCGATTGCTAGGATCATTAGCTGCTCCGTAAACATAAATGCACTTTGTTGTAAAGTTTATATTTTGTTGAAAATCGTTTCTTTTAAGTACATTATTAGCGTTTCCAGTTGGTTTTCGTAAGTTCAATAGCACATTCATGTTATCAGGTATGTTGTATGTTATCCTTTCTCGTTGATAAATAGACAGTCTGTCAATAGATGTTTAAGTGTCAGTCGTTGGTTTATACAATGTTGGCAGCATGGTTGTGGCGTCCTGTTAGCATAAAGCTGTTTGTTAGATTAGAGTGCTATCCTAATCCTTGTAAGCACCACTTGTTCAGAACGTGTTAAAGTGGTTGGGTACGTATAAGCGTTATGCCAGCTTTAACCTGTTTAATTTTGCATCTGATTCATTCCACTGTTGTTGCCATTTGTTATTTATTTGTCGTTTAAATGTAATTTTCATGTCTGTTTTGTTATAGAATTTCTGAATCTACCTGTGTAGCTCTTCGAGCGCCAAATCTGCTTTTTCATTTCCGGCAATTTTACATGCCCTGGAGCCCACAGGAAAGTTACTTTTTTGTATTGTTCATCTAACCACAAGGGATTCAATATTACTATTATATTACTATTACTATTACTATTACTATTACTATTACTATTACTATTACTATTACTATTACTATTACTATTACTATTACTATTACTATTACTATTACTATTACTATTACTATTACTATTACTATTACTATTACTATTACTATTACTATTACTATTACTATTACTATTACTATTACTATTACTATTACTATTACTATTACTATTACTATTACTATTACTATTACTATTACTATTACTATTACTATTACTATTACTATTACTATTACTATTACTATATTGTATTATTTGTCTGGCACCGTTGAGTTCAGACGTGTTATTGTTGCTCTACGCTAAATATATTTAAAAGTGCCATTTTAATTAATCTTAGGACTATAATATTAATCAGTAGTGGTTAATAATTTATGTGTAATAAATTATATTAAGAATTTTACGTAAAATGAAGTGCAACGCTTGTAATAAAACTCTAATCAATGAAGAGGTTAAATGCCATGGATGTGAAGAAAATTATCATTACGATTGTTCAATATCGGAGACAACACTCAGAAGCAAATCAACAAAAGGAAAATTAAGTTGAGGTGTCAATGGTGCAGGAGAATAAAGCTACCCCATCTCAGGTAATTAAAACCTCTAAATTAGACATTGATCTAGAGACTGAAGTAAGCAAGTTTAATACGGAAATAAATCCTAAATTAAAGCAATTGCTAGACGATATATTTCAATCCGTCCAATTTTGTCCGATAAAATGGACGAAATGAAAGAATCTAGTAAACGACAAAATAATGAATTGAAGGATGAAATTAAGTCATTAAAACAGTTATTAGAACAAAATAGAGCAAATTGAAAATTTATCATTGCGCGTGAATATGTTGCAGCATAAACGTCCAAATTGTCGAAATACATGGAATATCAGAAAGAAAATAATAATCCTGAAGAAAAATTTTGCAATCGCTGAAAGAATAGGATGTCCAGATATGGTTCAAATACGTTAAACAAATTGTTAAAACATTCACATTACTGGTGAAATTAAAGTGTAGGAAAATAAAATAAATTAATAAAAGTAGGTGTCTGGTGGCGTAATTTATCAAAGATGCCTAAAAAATAGCTCTCACTTATTTTTTAACCACAAGCCTATCTCCAGAGCAAAGACAATTGTACCGCGAAACTAGGAAGAAGGCGTACGCTTTACAGTATAAATATGTGTGGATTAAAAACGGTAGTTTTAATTAAAAAGACGATAATGCGAGACCGATAAACGTTAGCTGTATAACTGACTTGGAAAAATGTGTTACATAATCAGGTGGTTTATCTATTCCATTCACCTTGTATAAACTGAATTGTAGTTTAAATTTTTAATATTTACTATCAGAAATATTTTACTTTACTTTTTTATTTTATTTGAATTAACTTTATTTTATACTAGAATTTCTGTTTATTTTTAATATTGTCATAATGGCTGGAGAAAACAAAAAAATTAAGAACAATTTCTTTAGTTTTAAAACGTGTTCTGATGTAATCGAATGGACAAATTTTGCCAAAACGGAAACACCGAACAAAAAACCGTCTTTAAACATGTTTCATTTAAATGTGAGATCATTAAAAAAATATTTTGACGAACTTCTAATGTTATTTAAAGAAGGTAATTATGACGTAATTCTGCTGTCGGAAATAAACATCTCTGCAGATAAGGAAGAAGTCTACCAAATTGAAAATTATAGCTGTGAAATGAAACATCGGAAATCAAAACGCGGAGGTGGGCTGGCTATGTATATAAAAAAGACATTAACATATAACGTATTCGACTTGATTACAAAAGAATTTGAAAATATGCATTGTCAAATAGCACTAAAAAACACGAATAAATCAATCGAGATTTTATTTGTTTACAGACCACCGGAAAAAAGTGTATTACAATTTACCGCAGAACTTGATAATTGCATAAGTAATCGTCGTAATGATATTATGATTATTGGGGATACAAATATAAATTTACTCAATCAACAAACTGGTACTTACAATTGAGAATACTTTGTATGGAAAAGGATTTATTAACGTCATTCACTACACTACTAGGGAAGAATTTAAAGAAGATCAATTAAAGAGATCATTAATAGACCATGCATTTATAAGATCAAGGTTTCGCTATATCAAATCTGCAGTTATACTCACAAAACATCTGATCACTATCCGATCTGCGTGAGTATAGAACAGGACATATTTGACATGGCTAGTTGTACAACAAATGTAATTAGAAAGAAATATAATGAACGTAGATTAAAACTCAAATTATGCATAATGATTGGGAACAGATCGAAGACACAGATGTAAATACATTCACGAACAACGTCATTAGTACCATCAACAACATTTACAACAAAAACAAAACTTATCATCACGAAACAACGCAAAAGAATATCGGTAAAACATGGATGACTGATATACTATATTATAAAATAAAAGAACGAGACAGGTTATTTAAGAAATGTAAATCTTGTCCTAACAATATAAATTATCGTAATAATTACAAACAATTTCGTAACAAACTTAATAATGAGATAAGGAATGCAAAAATCGATACTTTCAGAAACGATTAAGATAATACTCATAACTCAAAGCTACATGGCATGTGATTAATCACATTCTCACCAAATCAAAACTAAAATGTAGATGAAAAATAATAAGATCCATGACGCCAAGTACCACCCAAAAGAGATTGCGAAAAATTTGCTGAAACTTTTGAGAAACAAATTGATTTATTAAAAATGACAAAAGAAGATCTGTAAATTACTCTGACGACAATGATATTATTGTAACCTACATATACCGTTAGCCAACGATAAGGAAGTTGAACGAATTATACAATAGCTAGACATACATAAATCTCCTGGAATTGACAACGTTAGAGCTATAGATATAAAAAACAACGTTAAAATCTTTAAAACCATCATCTCCAGAATTATCAATATGTCTATAAAACAAGGAATCTTTCCGGAAAAATTAAAAACCTCCATCATCAGACCGATATATAAAAAATGTGACCCTGCTGAATTTTCAAATTATAGACCAATAAGTATCTTACCGGTAATTGAGAAAGTTATGGAAAAGTATGTTGTTAAGCATTTGAATGGATATCTACAAAATAATAAAATAATTAATTCAAATCAGTATGGTTTTCAACAAAATAAAAATACAGAACAAGCATTGGTACGAGTAACGAATTATATTACCAGTCAACTTAACCGCATGAAGTATACTATAGCGGTGTTCATCGACCTATCTAAAGCGTTCGATACGGTGAACCACGAAATACTTATCAGGTGCATGGATAAAATAGGAATAAAAACAAGCAACTGAAATGGTTTAAGTTACTTACAGAACCGAAAATACGTAGTACTAGTTGACAACGAACGAAGTGGTAAAAGAATGTCAAGCATGGGGTACCACAAGGTAGCAACTTGGGACCGATTCTATTCTAATATATATTAATGAAATATTCAAGCATGTAACACAAGCGGAACTTACATGTACGCGGATGATGCAATATTAATGTATTCCACCAAGATATAGAAATCTGTAAAACACACTACAATTCGAATTAAATAAGGTCTGTAAATGGATGCAACAACAAAGTTTTAAATCCAGAAAAACGAAAACAATGATTTTCAGTACACCACATATGCAAAAGTTAATAACATCGACATCACAATGCACAACAATGAGTGTCTAATAAAACTATGAGTATGCAATGTCATTGCATGAAACTAGAAAATGTAAACCAAATAAAATATTTGGGAATGATCATTGACTGAAGCTGGTTTACAATAAACACATAGAACATGTACATGCAAAAATAAAGCGAATATCAGGTTGTATATATTTATTAAATAGATATGCTAATAGGACAACTATGAAATTGGTTTACAAAGCTCTAGTGGAGTCGAATTTGAGATACGCTGTACGGGTATGGGGATGTGCTGAAGCTACTCACTTGAAGAAGCTGGAATCTTTACAAATAAATCTTCTTAAATTAATCCAAGGAAGTAGAAACCTAAACAAACAAAAATTATTTGAAAATATGAACACTTTAACACCTAGGGGATATTATACCTACTTAAACATACTTGCACATTTCAACGATAGTAGTTACAAAATTCCAATTGACCATAATTATTTAACTAGAAGAACCAATTATGCTGTACCATTTTACTTTAATAAATACGGCAAAAGGACATTAGAGTGCTCAATTCCTAAATTTTATAATTCTTTACCATCCGAGATAGTGAATATAACTTATTACAAAACATTCAAATTAGAGCTATATAAGTGGACTACAAATTCAAGCTAATAAAATATGTATGTAAAATTGTGATAAAACAATCTACGGAAATAGTTGCACTTCGTTGTATTGTTTAAATGTTAGACAAATAATACAATACTTGTGAAATTTTGTTAGATCAATAATATATATTTTGTAAATTACTTAATATTACTACTTAAGGTACCAACCGATAAGTTCTATTGCAACTGTTGGAACCACAACATGTATATATTGCGTAAATAAACATTTCAAACATTTCAAACATTACTATTACTATTACTATTACTATTACTATTACTATTACTATTACTATTACTATATTACTATTACTATTACTATTACTATTATTCTATTACTATTACTATTACTATTACATTACTATTACTATTACTATTACTATTACTATTACTATTACTATTACTATTACTATTACTATTACTATTACTATTATTCTATTACTATTACTATTACTATTACTATTACTATTACTATTACTATTACTATTACTATTATTACTATTACTATTACTATTACTATTACTATTACTATTACTATTACTATTACTATTACTATTACTATTACTATTACTATTACTATTACTATTACTATTACTATTACTATTACTTATTACTATTACATATTAATATTACTATTACTATTACTATTACTATTACTATTACTATTACTATTACTATTACTATTACTATTACTATTACTATTACTATTACTATTACTATTACTATTACTATTACTATTACTATTACTATTACTATTACTATTACTATTACTATTACTATTACTATTACTATTACTATTACTATTACTATTACTATTACTATTACTATTACTATTACTATTACTATTACTATTACTATTACTATTACTATTACTATTACTATTACTATTACTACACATAGTGAAAAGAAAACGTGCATAATGGTGCCACAGCAACTTAGGTCCAGTTCTATTTTTAATATATGTAAATGGTATTTTTAATCAGATAAGCAACACCCATTTATACATGTATGCTGATGACGCAGTCTTGATGTATTCCCATCACAACATAGACATCTTCCGGGACGTAGTACAAGACAATTTAAATAAAATTTCTGAATAGACACATGAAAGACAGTTGTTTATAAATACAGAAAAGACATGCACAATGACGTTTACCACCTCTCATATGGAGAAAATTAAGCCAATTAGCATAATTTTGCATTCTTATAATTGCTTGGTTAACTCAAGCAACTGCAATTGCACAAAACTTAAGAATGTATCGCAAACAACATATTTAGGACTAATTATGGACTCTCAGTTAAAATACCACAAACATATAGACAATCTACATGCAAGATTGAAAAGAATGATAGGCTGTTTTTATTTATTAAATAGATACACAGACAAAGAATCAATGAGGATTGTGTACAAAGCTTTGGGTGGAATCCATTTTAATATATGCAGTACGAGTGTGGGGATGCGCGGAAGAAACCTATTTACACAAATTAGAATCGTTTCAAATAAGAATGTTAAAGATGATACACAAAAATGGAATCACCGAAAAAGTAAAACTATTAAGAAAAGTAGATACATTAACTCCAAAAGGTTTTTATAAATTTTTCAATATAATGAAGTATTATGGTGAGAACGAAAATAAAGTGCCACTAGGCCACAATTATGAAACCAGAAAAACTTACTATTCAATTCCATGTTACTTCAACAAATACGGAGAAAGATCATTAAAGTGCCTTATACCAAAACTATACAATTCAATACCAAATCAAATAAAGTATTCGGACAGAATCGGAGTGTTTAAGAAAGAAGTGAAGAAATGGATCCAGGACACTTCGTGAAACGTGTGAAGCGTTGCGTGTGAGGAGTGGAATTTGCATCAGGATTATTTTGGAAAACCTATTTAATTTTTCTTTTTCTTTTTGTGATTTTTATGGAATGCAGTTTTGTTTGACATATATATTTACTTATTACTTGGAAAACTTATTTAATTTTTTTTTTCTTTTTGTGATTTTTGTGGAATGCAGTTTTGTTTATCATACTTATTTATTATTTAATTATTACTAAAAATTATTTATTTGCATACGAATTATGTAACATTTAATTATACCATAGATACATTCAGTTGAGTTCATTTTAGTTTATTTTCAATCAATTAATTTTAGATTCATCTACATATATATTCTTACCTTAACAATGTTAATAAAATATAACACATGAATAGCCAATACGAATTAGAACATAATTTAGTAATATTCTCTGGACAGCGACAAAAAAAATGCATTTAATATCTTATGACAATAGAATAATATTACGATTAATTATCAAATGTAAAATTATAGGAACCAACCGTCAAGTCTAAAAGACTTGGTTGGTCCTAAAAATATGTACGTTATTTGGAATAATAAATTCAATTCAAATTCAATTCAAATTACTATTACTATTACTATTACTATTACTATTACTATTACTATTACTATTACTATTACCATTACTATTACTATTACTATTACTATTATTATTACGAGTTTAGTACTCACAGAGAGTAGACGTGTTTACTTCGCTCCTAGTAATACATCGTTAAATTGTGTGAAATTAAACAAATAGTGTTTGAAAATTGTGTATTTGTAGTCTGAAAGTAATTTTTATATAAAACATAATAATTTGTGTTCATTATGAAGTGTAATCACTGCAACAGGGAGATAAGTGTGGAAGAAATTGTTTGTATGGGCTGTAACAGTGCTTATCACTACAGTTGTTCCATATATGAAACAATATACAGGGCAAAATCAAAAACTGCGAAACTAGCCTGGCGATGTACGACTTGTAGGGGAAGGAAAACGCAAAAAACGGAAATAGCGACTACTTCAGGGTCTGATTGTGAAACAGATGTAGATGTAAATGTTACTGATGAGGTCAGCCCGGGATTAAAACGATATTTTGATACGATAATCTCATCAATTTGTGAATTAAAAATCGCAGTGGCAAAGTAGTGACGAAAATAAGGTGCTTAAGAAGGAAATCATGTCCTTGAAAGAAATAATTGAAGATAGGAACAAGCAGATCGAGGATTTGTGCTTTAAGGTGAATAAGTTAGAACAACAGAAAAAGAGAAAATTTCTCGAGATGCACGGTATAGATGACGACAAATCTAAAACGCCAGAAGATAAACTGAAAATAATTATGCAGCAAATAGGGTGTTCAGGTGCTGAATTCAAAAACGTTCACGAAATACAGCTTAAGAAAACAAATTTTCTGTTAGTAAAGTTTCAAACGGAGGATATTAAGAAAACTGTGCTAAAAGCGGAAAAGACTGGTGGCGTAACTTGTTAGAGAGCGAAAAAACTGAAAAGCGTTTGTATTTTAATGACCACTTATCAGCGCATAATATGTTGTTTAAGGAGGTAAAAAGAAGGCGTATGTGTACGGTTATAAATTTGTCTGGGTAAGCAGAGGACGCATATTAATTCGGAAAATGAATTGAAAAGCCACTGTACGTAAATACATTAAACGATATTGATAGAATTATCAAATAACGCAGCATTCGGTATTGGTACTATCTTTAGTTTAATATCATTACATATTTTAATTCTTATAGATATTTTCTAGGCATTTTAATACAAATACATAATTTGCCATTTGTAATATAAATAATAAATATTAAAACTTGTATTATAGATTAATACAACGTACTTAATTTTAATTTGCGTTAGTAAAAAGTAACGTATAGAATTTTTTTTTTTTTTATTTTTGTTGTGTATAAATTATAAAAAATTCTTTTTTCTTAGATAATAATATGTTGATCAATGAAATACCGCTTGATAAATAAATGATATAATTATTTTTAAACAAACCTTATATATAAAGATAGAAATATGTACTTTTTAAATAGGGTCAAATTATACAAATCCTTTAAATTTATACACTTGAATGTAAAGTCAGTAAACAAATACTTCCGTGATTAGTGATAGTTTTACCATAGTTTAGGTATATTTGATTGCATAAAATATTTGTGGCTAACTTGCATGTTTATGAATTAGAACATTTTCTGTTTTGCGTTACGAATATATTCACAAACTACTTAGGATCAAAATGGTGATAGATTATAACTTGATTTAGACGAAATTTTTATGTTAAAGGGAAAATTACAAACACAATTTTAATCCACATGTACATATTTAATTATCATCACTTAAAGCTTTATTTTTCTTTTCACGTTAAAACGATTTTATTTCCTGATTTAATTGTTTATTCCTTACCAACACATACGTTCTATGATTATACTTAAATATGTACACAAATTTTAGTTTTTTATTATTTTTTTTTACACTGAGAATTATTAATTTATAGTTATAATTATACTAGAGCTGAAGCGTGTAAATTACAATATATTACTGAAATGTACAAAACAAAGGATACTATTATGTATTGGTATTGTTATTGTGAGAGTACTAAAAAAAATATTTTATTGCATATTTTCCTTATTGTACAGTCAAATGTATATATGTATATAATGGTACCGACAGACAAGTCTTATAGACTTAGTTGGACCAAAATGTAAGTATTTTGGCAATAAAGAAAATTCAAATTCAAAAAATTCATATTACTATTACTATTACTATTACTATTGTATACTATTATGCTATTGCTATTCTATTACTATTTATTCTATTGCTATTGCTATTGCTATTTATTGTATTTATTATTTATTGCTATTCTATTTATTTATTATATTTATTGCTATTATATTACTATTATAATTGCTATTCATATTTGTATTTATTGCTATATATATTCTATTATTTATTTTATTATATTATATTGTTTTATTGCTATTATTACTATTCTATTATTATTCTATTGTTTTATATTCTATTAAATTATTATCTATTAATTCTATTATAATTACATTATATATACATTATTATTATTACATATTATACATTACTATTAATTAATTACATTATACCATCATATAATACATTAATTATACATTACATATACATTACATTAATACCATACATAATAATATATCACCATACCATAATTCACATAATCACCATTACATTTACCATAATATACCATTAATATTACCATTACCATTAATACATCATATCACATCACTATTACATCACCATCACCATAATCACCATACTATCACATACATTCACATCACCTATCACTATACCATTACATACTATACCATCACTATCACTATCACCTATTCACATACATCATACTATCACTATACTATCACATACTAAATCACTATATATCACTATACTATTAAACATAAATACTACTACGATTACTCATTACTATATATCATTACGATTAATAACATAGACATAATTACGCATTAACCACATATACATCAGATCAACAGAATACATAAAGCCGATAATAAATAAAATACAGATACTACGATATAATAATAAGTAATACATAATACTAAGATATATCACATGCAATAGAACTAAGATACAAAAATACAGCTAAAACTGAATAGTACTAAATGAATACAAGATAAAGATCAATAAAACTGACTAATATTTAATCATTCAAATAATATATACGAGACTAAAAGAAAACTACAGTAACCAAAATAAAGATATGGGTAAAACATGGATTACAAAGAAACTAACAAAGAGAACATTAAAGAAAAAGATAAATTATTCAAGAGATGGAAATCATGCATAAGAACTCTATGAGACATACAAAAATTTAGAAACAGTCTCAACAACGATAATACGTGATGCTAAAATGAGTATATTCAGAAGCGATTTAAGGAAAATAGTAGGGACTCTAAGATTATGTGGAATGAGATAAACTACATACTTAGTAAAACAAGAACAAAAGTGTAGACATTAAGATTATGAATGCCTTTGGACGTGATTACGACCAAAAAGAAATTGCAGAAAATTTTTCAAACTTTTAAGGAGCAATTAGACAACTTGGCTAACTGCTGCAACCATAATGTAGTTCACACAACTTGTAAGAAAAACCCGCTAAGCAACCTTTACATTCCACAATCAAACGCAAATGATATAGAAAAGATAATACAAAATCTATCCGTAAAAAGTCCCTGGAATAGACTGCATACAGTATTGACTTAAAGAACAATATACCCATTTTTAAACACTGATATCTGACATTAACGCTTCATTAAGGCAAGGAATTTTTCCAGAACCGCTAAAGTTTCTATTATTAGGCCGGTTTATAAGAAGGGTGAAAGCACAAATTACAATAACTATAGGCCTACAAGTTACCCATAATAGAAAAATCTTCGAAATTCACGTAGTCAAATACTTTAACAAATATCTACAAGAAAATACAATCATTAATGAAAACCAGTATGCATTCCACAAAGGAAAGGAACTGAACAGTTATTAACACGTAACGGATTACATAAATAACGCATTTGACAAAAATAGGTATACCACAGCGGTATTTATAGATCTTTCAAAGCATTCGACACGGTTGATCACAGCATACTATTGAAAAGTATGAAAGAAATTGGAGTAAGCATCAACTTTTATGCTGGTTCGAAAGTTATCTGTTAAACAGGAAACACGTAATTAGAATACAGGAACAAGTAAGTGAGCAACAACTGGTAAAACATGGAGTACAAGGAAGCAATTTGGGACCAATCTTATTTAATATTTACATAAATGAAATCTTTAACGCCGTGAAAAATACGGAACTCTACATGTATGCAGACGATGCAGTACTTTTATACTCATAGTGACTCTAACACATGCAACAAAATAATTCAACTTGATCTGAACAATATATGTAAATGGATACATGGAAGACAGATTTATATAAATTGAAAAACTGTTACTATGACCTTTTCAATATCACACATGCAGAAACCGGATGCACCAAAAATTAGATTACACGGTTGACTGCCTAAATGTAATTGGTTCAAATGCCCAATACTGAAAAGTGTTGAAACTACCTACCTAGGTATTATAATAGACAATCAACTTAAATATAATCAACACATAAATTATATATACTCTAAAATAAAAAAATATCTGGTTGCATGTACTTACTAAAAAGATACACTAACACAAAAATACTAATATTGGTATACAAAGCTTTAATAGAGTCTATTATAAGATACGATGTTAGGATATGATGTCGGACCAAGTTCATGTAAAGAAATTGGAATCACTACAATCTAAACTAATAAAACTAATCTTCGGTACATATGACGAAGAAAAGAAAACTTTATTAGAGAAAGTTGGTACACTAACTAATGGTTTCTACAAGTATTATAATTTATTGATTTACTTTGATAACAATGAATACAAACAAGAAGTTGTCCATGAATATGGGACGCGAAGAATCTACTACTTAATCCCTTACATATATAATAAATATGGGTCAAGAACATTAAAGTGTGCGGTACCAAAATTGTTTAACACCTTACCAAATAACATGTCAATTAGAAGAATTGGAACATTCAAAAGAGAAGTCAAGAAATGGATAATGAATTCTACCTAATCTAGTGCTAAACAACTTGGTGAAAATAACAAATAAGTGGAAGGCTAAATTAAGTTTCTCTTACACTCTGTTAACGACAATTTTATATGTATATGTATATATTCTATTTGTTTGTTTTTTTTTGTCTACCTCTGTCTTTCTGTCATACTGGTAAATATAAACTACGTTTTATCGGAATCACTATAAGTTTATTGGAAAATTTGATTTGGGTATACTTTCGTAGACACAATTCAAAGAAATAATGTTATTTAAATTAGAAATCACTTAAAATGATAATGTATCATAATTATTATTTATATATTTATGTATTATTTTTTATTTTTTCTCAAATTTTATATTTTATTTACACTTTATTAAAATAATGAAAGCGCCTGAATATCAATTGTGTTAAAGTAAGAAATTTGTCTTTGTAATAACGAAACTGTTTAATTCTGGAACCAATCGCTAAGTCATGGACTTGATTGGACCAACCATGTATATACTTGAATAAATAAACCATTTCAATTCAATTCAATTCAATTACTATTAATCTAATTACTATTAATCGATACATTAACCCCTTTAGGTTACTATAAATTATATAATATCGTGAATCATTATGATAATGACGAATTTAAGATCATATCAGAACATAATTACGAAACAAGGCATATTAAATATACTGTACCAAAAGTTTACAATAAGCACGGTGATCGTACGCTCAAGTGTACGATACCAAAATTGTATAATCAAATAACATTTGATTTCAAACATTTAAACAAAACAGCATTCATCAATGAATTAAATACTATGCTACGAAATGCTAACATTGTATAATATTACAGGATTAACTTAAAACACATCTGTATGTATTATTAGTTAAGTTAAGTATACTTAAATGAACTTAAGGACTGCACTATCACTCTCTAGCGTCATTAGCTATGAAATAAAAAGAAGGTAAATTAATTATGTATATATAGTTCGGAACCTACTGAAAAGTCTGCGACTTAGTAGGACCGCAAAACTAATGTATGCATGAGAAACAAATAAATGAAATGAAATGAAATTACTATTACTATTACTATTACTATAGTAGGTAGTCCAACCCCTAGGTATTACTATTACTATTACTATTACTGATTAATTATTATTCTGTGACATAGTATAGAAACAAGCGATTTTATGTAAATCAATAATTATTGTATTTAATTTTACATGTCTTTTATAAACTAATTTACTCTGATATTGAACGACATATGCCATGTGTTTTAATGTGTTGTAATTCAACAATTGTTTTTGATATAACAGGATACAACCGATAAGTTTTATTTAAACTTGGTTGAACCTATAACATGTATTACTTAAATGACAATAAACATTTCCAACAACATTACTATTACTATTACTATTACTATTACTATTACTATTACTATTACTATTACTATTACTATTACTATTACTATTACTATTACTATTACTATTACTATTACTATTACTATTACTATTACTATTACTATTACTATTACTATTACTATTACTATTACTATTACTATTCCGTTAACTTGCATTCAGTTCGATGTTTTATGCTCGCTCCTTGAATTGTGAATTTAAGTTTATTTAAAAGCTAAATAAAATTTCAAATTAAAGTTGCCAGTGAAGTGTAAGTGAAACTGAGTATAATTAGTAATCTTGAAAAAAACAAAAAATGAAGTGCAACCATTGTAAGAATTACGTGCGGTCGAAGTAAAGTGTTACAATTGTAACTGTGATTACCATTTCGTCTGTTCTATTTCGAGAAAACATATAGATCTAAGTCTAGATCACTAAAATTATCATGGAAGTGTGAGTATTGCAGGAAAATAAACCGTAGTCAAACGGTAGCAGTAATTCCAGAAAATAAAACAATTCGAGTCCGATACCGACAAGGAAATGGCGGATATTACAGAAGAAATCAGTCCAGCGCTTAAAAACTTCATTGATACATTAATTACGTCAATGCAATCGATTTCTAATAAAGTAGACAACCTAGATGCTAAAATTTCAAAAGGTAACGAATATTTAAAAGAAGAGGTCAGGTCATTGAGACAAGCAATTGAAACGAAAGATAAGCAGATAGACGTTTTAACAAATCGTGTTAACTCTCTTGAGCAATATAAGAGACGGAAATACGTCGAAATACACGGTGTAGAAAAGGACAGGAAATAGCACCGAAAATAAATTTAAACAAATTATAGAAGAAATCGGATGTGCGAACATCGAGTACAAATCTATAAAAGATATCTTTAAAAACAACGACTTTCTTTCAATAAAATTAAAAAACAGGACAAGTCAGTATTAATTAGCAAAGGTCGTACGTGGTGGCGTAATTTAACTGAAATCCAACAAAAACAGAGCAAAAAGGTTTATTTTAACGAGTCCCTTATACCAGAGCTACGTTTACTCTATCGCGAGGCCCGTAAAAAAGCGTTTTTGCACAAATTTAAATTTGTTTGGGTTAAGAACTAAGATTTTGTAAAAAAGGAAAATGAGCAGGCTTTAATTATAAACTCTACGAGTGACTTGAATAAAAACATTGTGTAAATTTTTAATCGTAATTTTGCTTTTTTTCATCTTTTTGAGAACAATCCAAGATAGTGAGAGAACAGTATAGATAAGGGTCTTAAACACGTTTTATAAGGTTTAATTTTAAATTTTTATTCTCATGTCTTAAACGTTCATAGCGTTTAAACAATAATTATATTTAAGTTATAATTAAAACATTTTGTAAAACTAATCTTTCAAAATATATTTACATAAATAGAATACAATGACATTAGAACATTTGTGTGTGTGTGTGTGTAGTATAGATATCAGAAAATACTTATTTTATTTAAATATTCTGCTATAGAAAATCGATTTAGGTTTGAAACATTTATATTTGAATTCACCTGTCAAGTTCAAAAATTTATATGACATATTGGAAAGGAATTTGTTTACAGATATTAAGCCAACAAAAAAAAAAAAATAAATAATTTTTTTAATATTTCATTTGAATGTTAAGTATAATTGCCAGAGAAGCAGTGCATTTTAAAACACAAAATTACATTTGCAAAATGAAATTAAGAAAAACTAATCTTGGAAATTGACTAACAATTTATTTAAAATTGGAAATAACATTTAAACTAATTGAGGAAAATACGATTAACTTTGAACTTTGATTAATTTTCAAACACCAAACACTACACTTTAATTAATATTTGTCTACAACCTCACAAAAAAAAAAAAACAAAAAAAATTCACTTCAAAAATAAAAATATTATGGATAGTAATACGCACGGAATACAGACTAAAAATATTAGAGATTTGTAAACACCCATACAGGGTAAAATGTTTTTTTTTTTATGTATTTTATATTAATATTAGTATAAAATTTTGTGTTTGTGTTTCTTTGCGTAATATATCATGTTCATTTGATCTATTTTTCAAAATGGTAAATGTAAAATGTATGCTTCACTTCAATCAAACAGAATGTCGCTTTATATTAATTTCTTCATTTATCTTCTGTATTTGTTTTAAATTTATGTAAAAGGGTACTATACAATTAAGAGTGCAAGTAATATTTTTATAAGTAACAAAATTATATCTTATTTACGTTAATATGTGTACGACAGGCACCAATCGTGAAGTCTTGCAGACTTGATTGGACCTAAAAATGTATATTTTTTGTTTAATAAATCAATTTCAATTTCAATTACTATTACTATTACTATTACTATTACTATTACTATTACTATTACTATTACTATTACTATTACTATTACTATTACTATTACTATTACTATTACTATTACTATTACTATTACTATTACTATTACTATTACTATTACTATTACTATTACTATTACTATTACTATTACTATTACTATTACTATTACTATTACTATTACTATTACTATTACTATTACTATTACTATTACTATTACTATTACTATTACTATTACTATTACTATTACTATTTTTTTTTATTATACGTATATAATACATACACGTGGTAACATGTAGACATCTTCGATTACTAGATCATTTGATGTTCCTACTGGTATACATTCCTGTGTCATCATGCTATGCTTATATCATATCTAGGAAGTTAATGGAATTCAGGTATTCAAGCAGTTTCGCGTAGTGGTCTTTCTCCAACTCACGGCTAATGTTTCTTCCTATTTTAAAGATTTCTATATTGTGATAATGCTGGGCATTGCAGAATAACGTGCTTCACTGTCAGTCCACCGCACTGTGAACATAACGGTTGGTTTCTGTTTAGTAGGAGGTGACAATGGGTTATCCTCGAGTGTCCTAATGCGATTCGCGTCCAAACTATCTGTTTTTCTGCTTGCGTGTTTTATTTTGGTATACGATGTACATTTGGTATAGTTTCTCGTAATTGTGTTTGGTTATTTTCAGATTTGTTGCCATTTGTTTTTATGTGGTTTCTGGTATAATTTATGACATCTTCCATCAGGTAAGTATCAATTACTGCTAAATTTTCTATTTGGCTGACGGTATAAGGTGGTCTTAATTTATCTGGCATATATAGGAATGCGATTGACCTACCTGAGTTCCTTAGCCTTGTGACATTTTGTAGTATGCTCTTCGCTATTTCATTTGTGGTGAATATGTTATGTATGGCAAGTACGGCTGACTTAGATGTTGTACATACGACATTATCTTTAGTACTGTTCGTAGCATATAGTACAGCTTTTAGTATGCCACTAAAGTGGCTGTCAATGTGAAGATCTGGCAATTCATCTCAACTCTCGTTCATCGATCATTATTGAACAATATTTCTGATGTGAGATAGCTTCAGTATAAATGAAAGTATAGTTCATATGTTGTATTACGTATTCTTCGTACATGTCATGTGTGTCTATATATGCTATGGAAGGGCGAATCAATTCAAAATCTAGTGGTTCAGCTTCGGCTTTCCACATGTTCTTTGGCAATCCTTCGTTCTCTAGATGTTTAAATATCTTCACGATGGCCGGTATTGTCCTCGTTCCGCTCCATTCATATTTTTCTAGTAATTGTGGTTCAATTATATCTTGACGTAAGAAGTGTTGGTCTTTATTTATTAGTTTTATTCCATATTTGATCTTATTCTCCAAGAACCGTAGATGGATGGAAGGCTGTTGACGACATTTAGAGCTTCGATTGGTGATGTCCTATATGCACCGGTTACTAAAAGGAGGGCCTGATTCCATGTTGCATGGATTTTCTTTAAATGTGTCGTAGCAGCATTTGTATACACCACGCTCCGTATTCCAACCTGCTTTTATAAGGGTATTTACTATCGCCATTAACGAATGTTGGTCATACATGTGTGATTACAAAGCACTTTAAGTTTATTTAATGTAACTTTGCATGTTGCGTTGAGCTGCTCTAGTGTATTTTCCATGTTAACTTTTGTCAAAGGTAAGTCCTAGAAATTTATGTTCGTTTACATATGGAATAATGTGGCTATTAATTTTTAATTCTGGCTCATGTGTGCATGCCTCAATCTGCAGAAGTGCATGCATACAGTTTTCTCAAGAACTTCATTCCGCGTCTTTGAACTTCAGTTGTAATGCTATTTATACTGTTCTGCATGATCAGTTTATCTGTTCCATTTCGCGTCCACTAACCGCTATTGCGAGGTTATCAACATACAGCATGGAGTGACAGTTGCCTTACGAGTCCTAAATTCCATTTATTGATGGTGAATAGTGGTACTAAGTACAGATCTCTGTGGTATACCATTTGTCTACGTATGTATCAGAGTAAACACTTATTACTATTACTATTACTATTACTTAATTTATTACTATTACTATTACTATTACTATTACTATTACTATTACTATTACTATTACTATTACTATTACTATTACTATTACTATTACTATTACTATTACTATTACTATTACTATTACTATTACTATTACTATTACTATTACTATTACTATTACTATTATTATTACTTATTACTATTACTATTACTATTACTATTTACTATTACTATTACTATTACTATTACTATTACTATTACTATTACTATTACTATTACTATTACTATTACTATTACTATACTATTACTATTACTATTACTATTACTATTACTATTACTATTACTATTACTATTACTATTACTATTACTATTACTATTACTATTACTATTACTATTACTATTACTATTACTATTACTATTACTATTACTATTACTATTACTATTACTATTACTATTACTATTACTAATACTATTACTATTACTATTACTATTACTATTAGTGAAGTGAGTTAGTGAAATACAGTTAAAACACACAAATATATTATTAGTAAAATTTGAAAATGAAAATATTAAGAAAAGTTTATAAAGCAGGAAACTCTGGTGGAAAAATTTAGCGTGGACCAAAGGAATGCACAAAACGTTTATATTTTAACGAACATCTTGCTCTAATCAGAGAATGCTGCGAGAAGTAAAACAAAAGGCTATCGTTCATAAATATAAATATGTGTGGATAAGAAATGGTCGTATACTAGTAAGGAAAGAAGATGGGGACAGTCCGCTGTGTGTTAATTCATTAAGTGAAATAGATAAATTTATAAAATAAAATTTTACACACATACGGTCGTACATGTGATTAAAGGTGAAAGTGTTTGAAATTTGTATTGTTATCTAACGTATTTGATATTTCATTTAAATAGCAATAGCCTTCATGCATTGAGTTTTCTCTTATATTCTTATCGTGAAAGAATTTATTGAACAAAAATATTTCAACATTTATACTTAATTGTAATCAAATAACAATTAGTGCTGCTCTAAATGATTAATATTCTAGGATAATAAAATAAAAGCTATATGGCACGTTATTGTTGTTTGACATTTACAGTATGGGGTTTAAACAAATTATTATTGAACCAAACATTGTCTTTACTCCCAATATAACGTTTATTTTTTTTTAGTTTTACCATTATTATTATTTTTTTCTAACTCCTTTTGTATATATTTATTATTGCAATTTAGTTATATATTAAGAATAAAATTTTAGGCTACTACTCGTACAAATGATTTAATATTTCATGCATGCATGAAATAAATTAGTTCCTATGATAGAAATAAACTTATAGATGTTAACTGACAAACAATTGATTCTTGATATTCTTTTCATTAAATTATATATATATATATATATATATATATATATATATATATATATATATATATATATATATATATATATATATATAGTGATTATGTAATCTCAACAACTCGTCTTTTAGTCAACTGCTGTGTAAATGTATATTTTATGTTGTAAAAAATGAGAACCATGTCCTTTTAATTAATTTATTGTAAATATAGATTAGAAAATACTTTAGTTACACACAAATTATTAAAAAAATTCGTACTTTATTATATTACTTTTGTTGGCGATTAGTATTACTATTTTATTTTTCAATTAATAAGTAAAATGACAAAATCTGATGCGTTAATGTACTAGACAGCGTGCTTTAAGGATTTAAGATAAGTCGATTCTTTTCATGTTATTTTTCATACCTGTAATATAAGGAACGACTGTTAAGTCTTTAAGACTTAGTCGGACCTGTAACTAAATGTATATTTTGAGACAAATAAACATTCAAACATTCAAACATTACTATTACTATTACTATTACTATTACTATTACTATTACTATTACTATTACTATTACTATTACTATTACTATTACTATTACTATTACTATTACTATTACTATTACTATTACTATTACTATTACTATTACTATTACTATTACTATTACTATTACTATTACTATTACTATTACTATTACTATTACTATTACTATTACCATTACCATTATTAACGCGGCGCTCGTAGTGGGTAGACGTGTTTTCTGTTGCTCCCTTGTAAGCAGTCAATTAAAAGTGATATTAAGTTTAAATACAGTATTAAAATATCAGTAAATTGTGTTGTACTTAAATACTTTAAATAGATAAAATGAAGTGCAATCATTGCGATAAGGCTTTACGTACAGAAGAAGTTTATTGTTATTCGTGTGAATGTCATTATCATTTTACGTGCTCTATCTCTGAAGGCACATGGAAATCTAAATCAAAGACCTCGAAACAGGTATGGAAATGTACAATATGTAGAGATGGTAAAAGATTCAAGGCGCCTATTACAGAAGATACAGAACGTGAAGTTGAAGAAGCTTATCCGGAATTCCCAGAGGCAAAAAAAGATACACTAGAAAAAATCCTAGAATCAATTCAATTTCTATCGGCTAAGTTTGATAACTTGTTAACACGATTTAATGAATGTACGAAAGAGATACAGGACTTAAAGGAAGATAATAAAATTCTAAAACGTGTACTAGAATCTAAAGACGTGCAAATTGGGGAAATGAACTTACGCATTATAAAACTAGAACAGCATTCAAGGAGGAAGTATGTTGAAATTCATGGCGTAAATAATAATGACCAATCAACACCATTAGAACAATTTAATGCTATAGCTACCAAAATTGAATGTAATCATATGGAGCCAACTAACGTTATTAAAATTCAATTAAAAAACTCATCGCTTTTATTAGCTAAAATGCAAACAGAGGACGCTAAAAAGGAATTTATATCCAAAGGGAAAACGTGGTGGAATAGGCTTAGTGAACAGGATAGACGATCTAATAAAAAAATTTTCTTTAACGAAAGTTTAGTTCCGGAATTACGTAATCTGTTAAAGGAAGCTAAATCGCGAGCTCGTGCATATAACTACCGATATGTATGGGTCAAGAATGGTCGAGTGCTCATACGTAAAGATGATAACGAAAAGTGTATCGAATTAATTCCATTGTGGAGCTAAATAAATATATCATGTAAACAGTACTGATTTCTCATTCAAGAATAAATATTATTTTTCTAATATATCTTTATAGAATTTTGTATAATTTTAAGTTTTGTAATATAATCTCACATTATGAACTAGATTCAAACCGAAATAAGAAACAAACAAATTAATTTTAAAACGTGCAAGGATCTTAATGAATGGAATGTTCACAATCAAATATTAAATATACAACTTTATCATGTTAATATTATGCATATAAACGTACGGTCACTAAGAAAACACTGGAACGATTTAGAAATATTATTTCAAATGGGTAATTTGATATCATCTTATTATCAGAAATTAATATTAGTGAAGATGAACTGTGTGCATATAAGATTAATAATTACAATTATACTTAAAGTTGAATAGGTAAAAAGGGGGCTCATAATATACTATAAAAATAAATTTCTTTACATTAGTGCCTACCACCGTTAATAGTTGTGAATGTATAAAAGGAATATTTGAATTTCTAATGTCAGCTTCCGATACATCTTATATTTATATACAGACCTCCTAACTTAGCTAAACAAGACTTTTTGCAGATCTGGAATTATTGTTAGACAACGTAAAGCTACCAACACAGTTTTAATAGGAGATATGAACATAAACCTTCTTGAATACGAAAATCATAATGTTCACGAATATGAAACCATACTGTACTCAAAAGGACTATATAGTGCTATTAACGAATGTACCAGAGAGGAAATGAGAAGGAATCATAACAAAGTCACTGATAGACCACATATTTATAAGAACAAAAGTGATAACGTTTATCAGCAGTTGTGCAACACAAAATCTCTGATCATTATCCTGTTTGTATTTCCATTAACATTGGTAAACCAAAAATACATCAGCAAATAAATCAATCAAAATATTTTGACAATAGAAAAATAAAGAGGTATATTACTGCAATAAATTGGGATAGTATAATCACTAATGATGCTAATGAATTTCTGAGCAAAATAATTACTGAAATGCATGACGTTTATTATAAATCGCTGATCGAAGAACAACTGAATAGCAACAGGTGTAGAAAAAATAACAAGGGTTGATAACTGAAGATTTGTATTACAAAATGAAGGAAAGAGACCGTATTTTTAAGAAATGGAAGTCAAACCCAAATAACACAGAATATAGAATTGCCTACAAGAAATTTCGAAACAAATTAAACAACGAGATAAGAGACAGGAAAAGAATGTACTTTAATACGAAGTTTGAACTGATTTCTAGAGATCCGCATTTAATGTGGAAGCAAATAAATAGTCTATTTTATAGAAAGGAAACCAAAAACGTAGATTCTAAAATAATTAGTACCATCGGTAGAACACATAACTTACCCAGCATAGTACACAAGTTTTCTGAAATATTTGTAAATCAAATAAATGCGTTAAGAAATCTATGTAATCATTGTTACAATGACCTCAAATGTACAAGAAACAATTTGTAATTTTATATACCACTTTCAACAGTTAAACACATTGAAGAACTTATTGACAAATTAAAAGTCAACAAATGTCCAGGACACGACAACATACGAGCAAAAGATATAAAAACAATAAACAAATTTTTAGTGTTTTAATCTGTAAACTATTAAACGTTTCTTTAAAACTGAAGTTCCCAGATGAACTTAAAACTTCAATAACCCGTCCTATTTTTAAAAGGTCACTTTGCGACATGAATAACTATAGACCAATAAGCATTTTACCCGTGATAGAAAAAGTGCTAGAGATGTACGTGGTGCGTCATTTAAAGAAATATCTATGTGAAAATAGAATTATAAACGCTAACCAGTACGGTTTCCAGGAAGGTAAAAGCACTGAACATCTGTTAACGGAACTTAACGATTACCTAAATACCAATATGGATAAGTGTAGATATACAATTGCAGTGTTCATAGACCTTAGCAAGGCCTTCGACACAGTAGACCACGATATACTGATTAATACATTCCAAAGAATCGGCTTCAGGAAGGAACTACTTTGGTTTAAGGATTACCTTCAAAACAGAAACTTTGTGGTAAAAGTGGCAAGTGAAGCGAAAATTAAAAAATGTCACTTTGGTGTACCGCAGGTAGTCACTTAGGGCCCTTACTATTTCTTATATATGTAAATAACATATTTAGTGTGGTAAATAGGTGCCAATTATATGTACGCGGACGATGCGATACTGTTGTATTCTCACATTAATCCTGAAATGTGAAACAGTGTTACAGATAGAACTGAATAAAGTTACAGATTGGTTGCATGATAGAAAATTATTTATAAACACATCAAAAACCGTATCTATGATGTTTAAAACACCCCATATGAATGTTCAAAATTCGTTAGAAGTTAAGATACATAATTGTGATTGCTTGTATAAAAATAAGGATTGTAGTTGTAAAATAATTAGAGAAGTACAAGAAACAATGTATTTAGGGATATGTGTTGACTCAAATGTTAAATATCACAAACATATAAATCAAATATTTAACAAACTCAAAAGGATTACTGGTTGTTTATATACGATTAAAAATAATGTAAATAAAAATGTTAAATTAATCATGTACAAAACACTTTTGAATCTGTAATAAGATATGGTGTAAGGATTTGGGGTTGTGCAGAAAATGTACATATCAAAAAAATTAATAAACTTCAAATTAAATTTCTAAAAATGATACAAGGCGAAAACCTTGAAATTAATGAACTGTTATTAAAATGTGATACTTTGACACCAGTAGGTTATTATAAATATTATAATACGATAGACCATTATGAAAATGATGCCTATAAAGCAATTGTAGAACATGATTATAACACCAGACGCCGTAGTTATGTAGTTCCTCATTTTAATAATAAACATGGAACGTACCTTAAAATGTCTAATACCAAAATTATATAATGATTTAGTAATAGATGATAATACAAATAGCAGGTCAGCATTTGTGAATAACTTAAAAATAACATTAGCTAGATTAAGTAGTGAATAACACAATGATAAATTTTATGCTCTTGGTAGATTTACAAATTTACTTGCGCAATGATTGCACATCACCACAGCGCCTTATAAAATTACATTTGATGCTTTGTAATTGATTAATGTATTACTTGTCAGCTATACACGGAACCTACAGAGAAGTCTTGTGACTTAGTAGGACCGTAAAACTGTATGATATTTGGATAAATAAATAAATGAAAAAAAATTACTATTACTATTACTATTACTATTACTATTACTATTACTATTACTATTACTATTACTATTACTATTACTATTACTATTACTATTACTATTACTATTACTATTATATTACTATTACTATTACTATTACTATTACTATTACTATTACTATTACTATTACTATTACTATTACTATTACTATTACTATTACTATTACTATTACTATTACTATTACTATTACTATTACTATTACTATTACTATTATTATTATAATTATAATTTTTATTATTATTATTATTATTATTTATATGTTTAAGGCGTCAACTGCTGTGGTTTTGTGCCTTTGTTCTGTTTTTAGTTACTATATTCTGTTAAATAGTCTCGTTTCTTTCAAGAACTGTAGTACTTTATTTGTGTTCTCTAGGTTATCAATTACTATGTCTTCTATTCGGTTGCTAAGTTGCAAACGTTCTCCGTTTTCTATATACAGTGGGCAGTCGATAAATATGTGTTGTAGTGTTACATTTTTGTTACAGGCTCTACATATCTCTTGTGGTGATTGTCCAAGTACGTGTAAGTGAGTAATGTTCGTGTGCCCTATTCGGAGTCTTGTCATAATCACTTCTTCTTTTCTTGTTAAGTTAAACTGATTATGCCAGGCAGTTAGTCGTGTCCTCTGTTGATTTAATGCAACATTTTGTTCTCTCCAAGTGTCGTACCATTGTACCTCAATTTTCTTTTTTAAAAATATGTTTAAGTCATTTGGTGTGACGCTCAGTTCGTCTATTGTAGGGAGCTTGGCGGCTTGTTTTGCTGCTTTATCTGCACATGTATTTCCTTGTATGTCTACATGCCCAAGTACCCACATTAGGTAAATGTTTTTCATTTCATTAGATTCTAAGTAGTGTAGTTGGCCTCTGGTCATGTTTAATAAGGTGTTATTTTCGTTGGTTTGACTTTGGATCGCTAGTAATGAACCTAAGGAGTCACTACAAATGATGTAGTCTTTATATTCCTGGAGCCGGCATAGAAGTAGGGACTGCCAGATGGCGTATAGTTCTAGGGTTTGTACACTGCTTATTTGAGTAGTATAGCTATACGGATCCTGGGCCACTTTGTCACTTACATTAGGATATCTAAATTTATCAGTCTTATAAAAATTATTAAATCAGATGATCAAGGTCATCACATTGCCTACGTCCAAGTACACGGTTTATCAAGGTCATCATCTTCAAGCTCACCTTGGACCACGTGGTAGGTAACCCCGCCTCTTCAAGGTTATGCTTGCACGAGTCCTTCAAGGTCATTATAGTCCTGAAGGTCCTCGGTCTCAGGCAAGTCTATGCATGTTTCAAGGCCACGCCCTATTCTGAGAAACAAAGGGGCCCATTGTTTAAAGTCTATGCTTTCAAGGTCACATGAGAGAACAAAGACGATCTATTGTTTTGGCTGAGTCTTCTAGGAAATCAATAACAAAGACGATGCATTGTTCAGAGTCTATGCTTTCAAGGCCACATGAAAGAACAAAGACTATCTATTGTTCCGTTAGAAATAGATTGTTATCTCAATTCTAGGAAATCAAGAATAAAGGCGATTTTCCCCATACGACCACATCTCAATTCTGAGAAATTGTTCAAAGTCTATGCTTACAATTTTCAAGGTCACATGAAAGAACACAGACGATTTATTGTTATGGATGAGTCATAGCTTCTAAAATTCTGAGAAAAATCAAGAACAAAGAGGGCTCATTGTTCTAGTCAACGGCTCAAAGTCTATGCTTATAATTTTCAAAGGTTATATGAGAAATGAACAAAGACGATTCAGTGTTCTGGTTGATTTATAATAATACATTGTTATCTACACTTCTATTCTGAGAAATCAGTTTTCAAGAACAAAGGCGATCCATTGTCAACGATTACAAGGTCACACCTCTGAGAAATGAACAAAGACGATCCATTGTTCCGTTATTTTAAAAATAAATTGTTATCTCAATTCTAGGAAATCAAGAATAAAGACGATCCATTGTCAACGCTTCAAAGTCTATGCTTACAATTTTCAAGGTAAAAGAACAAAAGCGATTCATTCTTCTGGTCGAGTTATAAAAATAAATTGTTATCTCAATTCTGAGAAATCATGAACAAAGACGATGTATTGTTCAAAGTCTATGCTTATAATTTTCAAGGTAAATGAATAAAGACGATTCATTATTCTGGTTGATTTATAAAAACAGAGTGTTATCTAAATACATAATCTTTCAAGAACAAAGGCAATCCATTGTCAACGATTTAAAGTTTATGCTTATAAGGTCACACCTCTGATAACAAAGACGATCCATTGTTCAGTTAGAAATAGATTGTTATCTCAATTCTAGGAAATCAAGAGCCCTGAGGTGCATGTTTCAAAGCCACGCCCCCTCAAGTGCTCTAAACAGGTTGTCGTTCTAAACAGGTAGCCGTTTCCTGAAAACAGGTAGCCGTTTCCTAAAACAGGTAGCCGTTTCTAAAACAGGGGTCCGTTTCAAAACAGGTAGCTGTTTCAACCGTTTCCCCCCATACGACCACATCTCAATTCTGAGAAATGAAAAAGGGGGCCCCATTGTTCAAAGTCTATGCTTACAATTTTCAAGGTGTAAGAGCAAAGACGATCTATTGTTTTAGATGAGTCATAGCTTCTGAAATTCCAGGAAATCAAGAACAAAGACGATGCATTGTTCAACGGTTCAAAGTCTATGCTTACAATTTTCAAGGCCACATGAGAGAACAAAGCGATTCATTCCTCTGGTCGAGTTATAAAAATAAATTGTTATCTCAATTCTAGGAAATCAAGAACAAAGACGATGTATTGTTCAACGGTTCAAAGTCTATTCTTACAATTTTCAAGGTAAAAGGACAAAGACGATTCATTGTTGAGCCGTAGCTTATGAAATTCCGAGAACAAAGACGATGCATTGTTCAGACTGATTAGGTCATCTAACAAGTAAAATATTTTTTATAAAACTACCGCAATATACGGATAAAAATTGATTTAAGTAAATATACGTGGGACTTAACATACTTTTGCTGGATCATGTAACATTACTCCAACCATATGTAAACATGCTCATTTCGTAGTGTTTAGTCGTAGTGCGGTTGTGGACAGTAAAGTCATGAAAAAGCAATAAAATCGCTCCTGGATACCTCATGTAATTACAATATGAATAATAATTTAACATTTTGTTGTTCATGCTGTCAAAATAGTGATGGTAGTAGTAGTAGTAGCAAAAATGAAGAGAAACAAGATGAAGGTTATTCCGACTGGTCATCATCATTTCAACATAGGGCTGAGGTGTACAAACAGGCAGCTAATGAATACTTAATCGATTGTGCTTCCTATCAACTATCGAATGATACGCATATTGAAATTGGGTACAGTACACACCTTAACCTTGCACCAGTAGTGCGTATGAGATGTGGCAACAGCGTGATATTAGACGTGAAGGAATGGAATGAACTTTTAAGATGGTATTCATATGTAGAAATACAATTTCTTCGATCCCAAGAAATTGAAAGCCAAATTGATTGGTCACATGTAAACGAGGAGGATATAATACATGAGCAAGATTACGAATCTCTATCTAGTAATCTCGGTATTTATTACAATTGGGAATTGCTTAAAGGATATGAGAGAATTTTGAAAACTGTTATGATAGAAAACTACAACTGTTGTTCGTGTACATTCACTGCCTATAACATAGAAGAACTATTCGATTTGAAGGATATAATAAGCTATAGATTGGAATTTCTTGAATCTTACAATCTGGCCTGTTTCTATGAAAAATTCATACGGCAAGTGGTTGACTACCGTCGTTTTCGTGAGAAGGAATTCGGTGATGATGACATTTATAAAGACATTGATGATGTTATAAATGCCAAGTATAATATTAATTCACATAACACTGTATGTTTAATGGAAATATTGTACTATCGCCCTGCTTATCTAATGTATAGCATTTACTAAAAATAAAGTTTTACACGATTTTAGGTATAAATACCCTACCCTATCCCTCAAGGTGAACAATGATAGGTAAGAAGCGGAAGAGTGCAGGTGGTTTAGTGAATACGCTAATCAATAAACTTCCGGTGGAATTGCATTTACCCGGTTACCAGTATTGTGGTCCCGGTACAAAATTAGAGAAACGACTAGCACGCGGCGACCCCGGTATTAATCAATTAGATGCGCAGTGCAAACTGCATGATATCAGTTATAGAGACTACCAAGATTTAGAAAGTCGACATAGAGCAGATGAAATTTTAGAAGAAAAAGCTTGGGAACGCTTTAAATCAACAGACGCAACATTAGGTGAACGAGCTGCAGCTTTAGCAGTCGGTACCACCATGAAGGCAAAGAGAAAATTTGGGATGGGGTGTCGGTCCAAGAAGAAGAATGGTGAAAGTTTATTGCATGTACGGAAAACAATAGCTAAAGAAATGAAGGCTAACGGAGATTTCACCGACACAATAAAGTCAGCAATCGGTGCTTTAGCTGGCGGTGCATCGGGAATTGCCAAAGCAGTCAATGATGCAAAAAATGCCAAAAAATTGCAAGAGGAGACATCGCGCCATAATCGTATGATGGAATCGATCGCTGGTGGCGCATTCTATCTAAAACCATACAAATCTGGAGGTGCATTATACTTAAAACCGTTTCCAAAAAACTGAGTGGATTACCCGAAAGAGCGTTAACAGATATTGATTTAAAGAAATACACAAAAGGTGTACCATACTTTAGGGGTATTTTTATGAGAGATAGCCTGCTTAAATTACCACAGAAAAATGAATCTGGAATCATCAACTTAGATAGTCAGAGTGGACCGGGTACACATTGGGTTTGCTACAAAAAGCGTGGTGAAAAGGTATGGTATTACGATAGTTTCGGTAATCTTCGACCACCAGTTGAAGCGATTAACTACTTTCGGGGATGTAAAATTTATTATAATTACAATCAAGATCAGGAATTTAATAGCATTATTTGCGGGCACCTATGCCTACAATTTCTGTATAAATAATCAACATAACCTTAAATTTTCTCAGTTATGTCAATAACATTCAGTTTAGAAGGTGTTGGTAACATAGCTAGCTGCAACTTCTACCCACCGATAGAGCTAGATTTGGAGAAGAAATACGTTGTTGGATTGGTGGGATTTTACGGTGCAACAGCATTAGAAACATTTATACGGGCAACGATAGATTTTATTTTAGAACAAATTCATCTCATTTGCGAGTGATTAATATTCCACACGGTGCCTATGAGTTAGATGAAATTAGTGCTTACTTGAAATCAAAGATACCCACAGAAAATTTTTATTAGGGCAAACAACAATACGCTTAAGTGTGAGATAAACAGTTCATTTGAGATCGATTTTACTAAAGAGAGTAGCATTGGCCGCATGCTCGGGTTTGAGCCTAGAATACTAAAAGCGAACGTTCTCCACACATCTGCATTAGACATCCAAATAATTAAACACACTAATCTGCATGTGGAGTGCAACATTATAAAGGGATCTTATCGAAACGGTAAACCTGCAAAGGTAATATACGAAATTGACGTTTCCGTACCCTCGGGCTACCGTTTGGATAAAGTTCCAACCAACACACAATATTTAGAAATAAACACAGACATAATCAGTAATATAACAATAAAATTGACAAATCAAAAGGGTGAGTTAATAGACTTTGGTGAAAGTGAACCATTCACAGTACGCTTAGAACTAAAAGAACATGGGTCTGAGAATTAATCACAGGACAATTCCATACAAAACACCCAATCAACCCTCATTGCAGTTAACATCTGCAGAGAAATACTTTTTAACATCAATTGGATTGAAAGTTCTGAGTGACCAAACCATTAAACGTGTTTCAAAGCGTACATTTTAATAGAATTAATGTATCTCTAAGAAATATTAAATTTGTTATGTGTAAGAGACCTTGAATGAAGTTTACTTACACACATCTGAAGCTGAATGCATTTATCTAAAATATGTAATGTTTTATTGAACAATAGGTTTTCTTTGTTAATAATAGCATTTGCATTCTTAAAAAAATTTGTAGGAATGTATAAAAAAAAAAAAAGAAAAAAATGTAATATTCAAGCTAATAAAGACTTTCTTTGTATAAAACATACACAATTCATCTGCATTCTTAAAAATTATTTTTAATCACTTTAAAACTTGTCAAAACTACATCGCATAATTAGTAATATAATAATTAATGAAAATGTGTTATGAGGAAAAAGGTTTGGTTATAAATAACAATAGGTTTGCATTCATAATGTTCTAATTTGGAAAAAGATTTTCTTTTTATTACACATTTATAGTGCCTTCTTAAAATATATTGAAGTAAACAAACTGTAAAAGTCATAATTAATAACAATTAATTTATAGGTTTGAAAAGAAATTCATATAAAAGACATCATCCCTTAGTAAATCTTTAATTACTCATCAACCCTCATTGCATCTACACAATGACCGAATCATTAAACATCTTTCAAAACGTACATTTTGATGATGCTATAATTAAATCAGATATTCACACCTATCTTCCGTATGGCTCTTCTAAGTATGGACCTTCCGAAGAAATACGCATTTTAATTCAAAGTCAGGATCTAATTACAGCTACTTATGATAGTTTTCTGTACATAGAAGGTAAGCTGAAGAAAGAAGATGAAGGAAAATCATGCAACTTAACCAATAATTTCCCCAACTTCCTTTTCGAAGAGATTCGTTATGAGTTAGGCGGTCAAAGAGTGGACGTTTGCCGAAATCCGGCATAACATCTACACTTAAAGGATATATTTCTTATACGACGAGCAAGAGCAAAGCATTAAGCCATTTGGGGTGGTCACCAAAGAATGAGGAACCATTACAAGTAGAATTCAATGAGGGAAATGGCGAAAAATCCTTTGCAGTATGCATACCATTGAACCACATATTTGGAATAATGGAGGATTATCGTCAAGTGATCGTGAATATGCGTCAAGAGTTGATTTTAATTCGATCTAGAAGCGATACAAACTGTTACTATGGTGACGTTGATGCGGAAATAACCCTAAATAAAATTCAATGGAAAGTACCACACTTAACCCTTAGTGATGCCGCGAAACTAGACTTGTGTTTGAAGGAATAAATAAGAATTCTATTGTTACTGTTCCATTTCGTCAATGGGAGTTATATGAATTACCTGCTTTAAAACAAGCAACCTCTGATATATGGCCAATAAAAACGTCAACGCAATTGGAAAAACCGCGCTGGATAATTGTTGCATTCCAACAAGGTAAAAGGTACACTAAGTCTGCAAGAGCCGGAAATTTTGATCACATTAACATCAGGAACCTTAAAGTACATCTGAATTCAGAGTATTATCCCTATGAAGCAATGCATTTGAACTTCAGTGCTAACCAATACATACCTGCCTATCGCAATTTTTTGAACTTCCGATGTGACTACTATGATGAAGATAATACAGATGTGTTATTCAACTACACCGAATTCAAATCATATCCAGTATTTGTAATGGACTGTTCTAAGCAGAATGAATCCTTAAAAAACTCAACAGTAGACATCAAATTGGAAATGGAAACACTAACACCTTTCGATAATGGAATCGTTGCCTACAACCCACTCACCGGAGAAGTGAAAAAATTATAATCTGTATTATATAAATAAAAATGTTGTAATTATTCGTTTAGTTTCATTTCATCCATCAAAGATGAAAGTAGTTGCGCAGAAACAAAACTTCCAATTCAAAATCATGACTTTGATGAAAAGTCTGGTACTTCAAACATGGTGATTTACTTCCTAATAGTATACGTGGCATTATATGTGGCCCTCCAACTGCGGCAAAACAAACGCAATGATTAGTTTGCTTACTGAGAAAAACGGTTTGAAATTTAAACATGTATACGTATACTCCAAGTCATTAAATCAAAGCAAGTACAAACTTTTACAGGAAATCCTACTTCCGATAAAGGATATAGGTTACTTTACGTTCAGCGATAATCAAGATGTGATTGAACCGAATTGTGCAAAAGCAAATTCTATCTTTATCTTTGATGATATCGCCTGTGAAAAGCAAAATAACATAAGGGCATATTTTTCTATGGGTAGACATAACGATATTGATTGTTTCTATTTGGGTCAAACTTACAGTAAAATTCCAAAGCAATTAATTCGTGACAATGCGAATCTAATTATATTATTTGAGCAAGATGAATTAAACCTAAAACATGTGTATGAGGATCATGTAAGCCCTACCATAAGCATGACATTGTTTCGGGATATGTGTTCAAAGTGCTGGATAGATCCGTTTGGGTTCATAGTCATAAATAAGGATGCTGAAGTCAATAATGGTCGCTATAGGAAAAGGTTTGATGAATATATAATACCTTAGCCTGATTTCAGTGGTTTAGTAGTTACACATCCGTTTAGGTATTAACAGCCATTTTGCTACAATGGATAATAAGGAGATGATATTAAAGCGAAAAATTATTCAGGCTCGTAAAATAATACAGCAGAAATACAACAGTCTTAAAACTGCCCGCATTGATAATGAAAGAACGTTTGAAAGTACTTATAAACCTCTAATAGAACCCCTAACTGAAATAGCGAATAAAATGCATCCTGATAAGAAAACAAAGGAGTCCGTTATACCCAAAAACTCGCCTTTGTTCATATTTCGAAGAAAACATGCTACTACTAGCCCGCTAGCACACTCATTAGCAACGAAGACAAGCCCCCTAGCTCAACTTCCGCTGTTTCAAATAAATCCCCCTCCTCGTACACCACCTTTCCTAGAAACATCTGTTGTAGGAGAGATTACTGCCGAGGAAGAAGAACCTCTTAGTATCGCAGATGATTCCTGTAATGAACCCATCTCTGAAGAATTTCTCGAGCAGTACCACGAATTACCTCGTATATATGTTGAACGTATTATGAGGGATCTTGAAGGTGCTATTGATCACACTTATGGAGTCCACTACGACGCCAAAACAGACAAATGGGCAATTGGTAATACCCCATCACAATTAAAGGAAAGGATATGATCATTAATGGTGTCACGTATAAAGGGACTCCAGGTTTATATGATCTGCTTATTATGAATGAACCCGATTTAAATCTAGTAAATTCAAAGGATAGAAGAATTATAAACGTATTTTAGCAGCTACGAATGTTGCAAGGCGAGATTATGATGTAAGTGGACAGATTCGAGGAAGCCGCAGCAAAAAGTATACACAAATAATTAAACCCTTGCTGTCATCACCCACAATTCAAGGAGGTGGAGCTATGTTTTTTAAGGAATTAACAAACAGGCCGATTGAATATAAGTATTGGAATGATGTACATGAACTAATTCGTGATCTAGAAGTATTGTGGGCAGAAACATTGGCTGGAAACACCGGTGTCGTAAACGATATAATATCAATTGTAGAGGAATTGTATGAAGATGGATACATTGAAAGACCAAATACTAGTTTTCTGAACAGTATAAATCAGACTGCATTGATGTCGACATATCATAACTAAAATGCCTCTTGATAAATTTGGACGGTCACATGCCCAGTATCAATTTAAGAAATTAACCCCTCAGTTTCAACTTATTGATGATAATCAATTCGATATCGAGAATAAGAGACTCAGCAATGTTTCCAACCCCATAGATCCTCAAGATGTCATCACCAAGCAATACTATTTATCGACAAGGTTGAATTTGGATGGAAACCGTTTGACCCAGTTGGCGGATCCGGAAGAGGATGGTGATGCTATAAGTAAAGGATACCTTGATTTTTGTCTGCAAGCAATTCAGAAAGCTGTTAAAGGAACTTTAACGCTTATCTAGTGTTGGAGGAAAAACTACATCAACTTAAAGAAATTGTGGATCATGTCCAAATTACAACTCGTCAATGAATTGCACAAACCCGCAAGAAAAATTTTAAACGAAGGCGCACAATAATTAAGGGATATGATGACCTCTGGCAAGCAGATTTGGCCGAATTTAACACATATGCCAAACAAAATAAGGGCTACAAGTATATTTTAGTAGTTATTGACTGTTTTTCGAAATACTTGTGGACCAAAGGATTAAAAACAAAAACGGGCTTGGAAGTTACCAAGGCCATGCAGGCAATCTTCAAAAGGGGCCGGAAACCTTCCAATTTGCAGACAGATGCAGGAAAAGAATTCTACAATGACCATTTCACTAAACTAATGCAGCGTTATGGAGTCAACCATTACTCCACCTATAGTACAAAGAAGGCAGCAATTGCGGAACGAGTGATTAGGACCGTTAAGTCTGCTCTATACAAGTCATTCAGCCTACAGGGTAAATATAAATGGATTGATACAATTGACACCGTAACGATGGATTATAACAATCGTAAGCATAGAACTATAGGAATGAAGCCCAAAGATGTCGGTAATCATACAAAGCTAGAGGCTTACACTCACATAAAAATAGTTGATAGGAATCGTTATTGTGTGGGTGACATAGTACGAATCAGTAAATTTAAAAGTATTTTCGCTAAAGGATACAACCCTAATTGGTCAAGTGAACTATTCAAGATTGTGAAAGTTTGCATTACTAACCCAACCACCTACATGTTGGAGGACATGAAAGGATCACCTGTACTGGGAGGCTTTTATGAACATGAATTACAGAAAACAAAGCATCCGGATGTCTACCTTGTGGAAAAAGTGCTTCGCTCCAAGAATAACAAGTTATTCGTAAAGTGGTGGGGATTGGATGAAAGATCATGGATCAATAAAGACGATTTAGTTTTATAATATAGCTGTAGGCATTGTAACTTTTAGATGAATTAAAACCACATAAAAAATTATAATTGTATTTATTTAAATATTACATCATCTTATAAACCTAAAGTATTTCTATAATCGTTTAAATTACTAGACGGCCATATTCCCGAATCTGGTCCATCCCAAGTAGGAATCACCTTTCTCAATGTTTTCCAAAATCCAGCTGTAAATTTTGTGGTGTTCCTCATTTTCCCACGGTTGAAACTTATATGTAATGTTTTGTTCTAACAATACTTCAATTAAAATAGTGAGGCACTTGTAATTAGCATAATATGCTGCTGTCTCGATACATTCACTTATAATAGAGGAAGTGTCTTTATAAACAATATTTTGTACGCTAGCATTTGTACACAATGAATCACCCCATAATAACTTGTATATGTACATTTTAAGGGTATGTCACCAAGTAAATTCATGCCATCTAAAATCCTATTTACATCATTAGAGGTTAATGAACCTTTATCTGTACACAAGTTCGTAAAACTTTTAATGGTATTGTCTAAGCTAATTTTCTATCAAATAATGTCTTAATAATTACTGCATTTGCACACTTTGAGTTTATAGCACACCAGTTAAAACACTCATCGGGAATAACAATATTTTGCAATATATTCAATATAAATGTATAGTTTTCAGGAGAGGTCAAAGAACGCTTCAGGTACTTTTGTAGATTTGATCACTACTGCACTGCAGCTCTTCCTGCAAGCTGTCCTGAAGACTGCTCATTGTTTACTGAAAGTTGTACCCCCAGGGTCTAGTATCAGTGAAATCAAAATTTACTAGGCGTTTATCATCATAAGGATTGAGTATGACTTTATTTTGTTTAATGGTAAACACATCATGCTTTCTTTGATCTTATGAGGTGTTGATAGCGCCTTATTACGCCACCATCAAATAAAACCTGTTTATAATCATTAATAGTGATCTGCCTCACACTTGCGTGGGTAGAACCCTTTGATTTTTTTACAACCTTTTCATCAACCGCGTAAGCATACATTTTTGCACGAAGTCCTACAAATTCAACCATAATTTTGCCATGATTTTCATCTTTCATTAAGCCGGGGACCTTTTATTTACTAATGGGAGTCCAAAGATGTTGTCGGACTATAATCAGATGTATCGAATTTATCAATGTCCTCTTTAATACATTCATAGATATCAGGAACCGAAAAGGCGTATATGAGACTATCCGTATCCGTGTACAAGAGCTTAGCACTATTATGGAACTTGGGTAGCGTGTAACCGTAATGAAAATTATATAAAAAAGTTTTTGAAACGTCTAAAACACTGAATCCTGCATATATAGGTTTATTGAAATATACTTCAAGCTTATTCATTTGAATGATAAGCATATCATTGTCAAATATTGTACAACTATGAAAATTTGGTTTTGATATGTAAGCGAGCACCATAGCGACCCTCCCATTTCGTTACTAGCCGTATGTCCTTATGCTTACGTACATTTTCCATCAGCTTCCCGAAAACACTATTAATCATTAATTTATAGAAATTTTGTCGAATTCATTTTGAGATTGCTGACGCATGGCTGTATTTAAATCTATATATTTTCTTAACCACGGGGACTGTTTAAAACGTAATATACGGTGTACTTTTACCAACTTCAATCCATATTTTAAATATACTTTTAAATTTCTGTAATGAATTACATAATTACGTTTTGGATACAGGGTAAGCAGTAATTTTTTCATTTTGGAATCAGGTGTGGGTGGAACCATATGTTCGGGTGCCAGCGGTAGATCACTGTGACTCTCATGTAATTCTATAGGATAGTCTAAATCACACTCGACTATATAACCAATTTCCGAATCATCAGGATGGTTTATTAAATCTAAACTTTCAAAATTAGCTTCATCAACAAAAGAAAAATCGCCAAATGGTAGAAATTCTGACATGGCGGCTCCATATAAATTATTCACGTCGTAGTACATTAAATACACACTTTCGGAGGTGGGATCAAATTTTTCCCCCATGTACTTATTGTTAGCTTTAGCATACCGATTTGAACATTGAGCTACACCACCTCTAATCCCTCTTTCAATAAACATTAACATATCAATGTCTGTAAATAATTCTAACTTTACTTGTGTAATTTTAAGCATAGCATCGAATGCTAAACCGGGAGCTGTATAATAGTGTAGAGGATCAAGGTCGTAAGTACTTAAACAAGTTTGCCTAAAGTTTTCGAAAATATCTGCTAAAAGTAGAACGTCTGTTTTAGATACAAATCGAGTACTCCCTAACGATTTAATGCTAAATTTGTTCCAAACGTTAACCGCATGCGCAAAACTCTCATCACTGATTCCTTCATTATTAAGATGACTGAAAAATGCTTCTTTAGGAGGGAGCGTGGTCTCATTCAATTTATCCCACGTATCAATATACTCATAAGGAAACACACCTTTGCGAACTACTAGAGAAAATTCCTCCTCATTGTTGCAACTAGCGCGGGAAATAATTTTTTTACTATCCTCCAAATAGTCTGACAATTTTTCAATACTACTGCTCATAAATCTGAAAGAGTCAATAAATCTAAACTTAATTTTGGTGCCTTCCATTACCTTCTTTGTTTATGGGCAGCAGTGAAATCAAACCGGGAACACTAGCCAATTCTCTAATGATGAAATGAGAATCATAACCTGATAAATTATGGAACACAACTGGCAGAATGTGGGAGTCTGTATAGTTTAGGTTACACGCCTGGTGCGCTGCCCCCCGAAATGCTCCCGTAAGATGGTTATGGTCTCTAACTTTTATATCAGAAGTAGTAAATGGTTTCCGACAAATGTGACAAATCGTGGTGCTTTCAAATTGCTCAACCTGACAGACTTAAAGTACCCATTGGAATAATTTGATTGATTATTTCGGTAGCCCAATGTGCAATACTTTGAAGCTCGTTAACAAACCATTGAATGCAATCCTTTCCTCTATAAAGCCTAAATCGGGATAAAGAATCATCATATGAACACTTCAAATAGTAAGCAATGCTGAAAGGTGTATGTTTAGAGTGAAATAGAGTATTACCTTCGATACCATTTGCACACTTCTCTAAAATACTTTCTAAATCGGCATAAATGACAAATGGCACCTTTTCCTGGAATGCAAAATTTTTGAACTGTAAATTCATTTCCGCTTCGGTAGGCAGCCTAGTAGAGCATTGATTAAGTTGCTGACAGTGGATGGTATGTTTTTGTAGAAGGCGATCTGAAGAAAAATGATTCAAGCATCGGTAACAAATAAATTGCTTGCCCTTGCAATTCGATATCTGTTTTGAAAATAAAGCTGACATATTTTTAATCCATGTGAAATGGTATACAGTGTTATCCGCGGCCTGATCAGAAAGTATTAAAAGATTTATTGGTTCTCTCTCGCTTTGCTGATTACTCAATACAAATGGTGCAACTTTTTTATCATTTATACAGTACAAATTAATTGCGAGGTTGTTTAGTTTCTCAAATTTTTTTACATCATCCAGCTGAATGGGGAAGTGAATTGAATCAAAATTTAAAACCTCTAGAAAATGAGGATAGCTAGAAGTTCGGTTTGAGCTTTGTGAAGCAGGATATAATGCCGAAACAACGGTCCACAGGAAGCAAAACTCATCGTTATTTTTAACATTAACAACAGCACGCTTTACTTCTATGAAGCGTGGAACTTTAACATAAGTTGAACAACCGCCTCTAAATGGGACATAGCTATTAATATTTACTTTTAAATGTAAGACTTCATGTACTGCCCAACCGGAATCCCTTTCGGAAAACTCCTCTAATTTTATCCGTAACTTATCATACACGTTTTCATTGTACCAGACACGTATATTGGTTGAAATATCAATAACGCAATTTTTTGTGGCAAAAGTCTTCAACTCAATACTATGATTTTGGGGTTGCATGAAATTACAGCCTAAGACCACATTTACCTTTAGCATAGATTGCCTTAACATTAATTTCACCTTACGTGCAAAACTATTATATGCGTTTAGTAAAAATATCAAAGGGTCCTTAATGTTTGACATATTGATTATAATTCCTGTAAGCAGCCTACCATTGAAACATGAGTCTAGGGGGTACCAACGTAATTTATGCATACCTTTTTTATTGACAATTCCACTACCAACCTTCTCTGAAGCGTTCTTTAACCGTCTCAATCTAACCAGATAGCACTTGAGCAATGCTAAATTGCTCTCAAGCTTAAGCAAGCTTTCATTGGTCTCATAATAAATTTTATGTTTAATTATATCTTGCAATAGCTTGATATTGGTGTTAACTATACGGATGTGCCTGGCAAATTCCTTTTTGTTTTCAATAAGGAACAATGCGCTTTGTTAAATTAACCATCTCACTACTACTTGGCATATTCATAGCTAGCAATATGAAGCACCACGTAACAATGAACTTGTAACAAATGCTCTTCACAACGTTCTAGTCACGATTGTAAAAATATGATGCACAAATTGGTGAGTAATAATAGTTACTCTTTACGTTTAACAAATTGCTCTTCGGTTTACAATAAAACTTTTAGTTAGGATTGTAAAATATGATGCACACTGGTGATTAATAATAGTTGCTTTTACTTTAAGTAATTTGTTGTTGTGACGATTGTAATGTATCGACTGAGTGGGACTGTTCTTTATCTACTTATATAGAGATAAGATCGGTAAGGTCGGATAAGTTCGGCTCACCTTTTCATAAGCTACGACTTAGCCATGAATCGTCTTTGTTCTTTTACCTTGAAAATTGTAAGCATAGACTTTGAAGCGTCGCCTTTGTTCTTGATTTCTAGAATTGAGATTACAATTTATTTTTATAACTCGACTAGAAGAATGAATCACTTTTGTTCTTTTACCTTGAAAATTGTAAGCATAGACTTTGAACAATGGGCTTTTGATTTCCTGGAATTGAGATAACAATTTATTTCTAACTGAACAATGGATCGTCTTTATTATCAGAGGTGTGACCTTGTAAGCATAAACTTTAAATCGTTGACAATGGATCGCCTTTATTCTTGATTTCTCAGAATCGAAGTGTATTTAGATAACAATCTATTTTTATAACTCATAAAACAATAGATCGTCTTTGTTCTCTCATGTGACCTTGTAAACGTAAACTTTGAAGCGTTGACAATAGACCGCCTTTGTTCTTGATTTCCTAGAATTGAGATAACAATCTATTTCTTATAACTCAACCAGAACAATGAATCGTTTTGTTCTCTCATGTGCCTTGAAATTGTAAACATAGACTTTGAACCGTCGACAATGCATCGTCTTTGTTATTGATTTCCTAGAATTTCAGAAGCTATGACTCAGCCAAAACAATGAATCACCTTTGTTATCAGAGGTGTGACCTTATAAGCATAGACTTTGAACAATGGGTCCCTTTGTTCTTGATTTCTCAGAATTGAGATGTGGCCGTAGAACGGTTGCAAACAGCTACCTGTTTTGGGAAACGGACCCTGTTTTAGGAAACGGCTACCTGTTTTAGGAAACGGCTACCTGTTTTAGGAAACGGCTACCTGTTTAGGGGAACGGCCACCTGTTTAGAGCACTTGAGGGGGCGTGGCTTTGAAACATGCACCTCAGGGCTCTTGATTTCCTGGAATTGAGATAACAATCTATTTCTAACTGAACAATGGATCGTCTTTGCAGAGGTGTGACCTTATAAGCATTAACTTTAAATCGTTGACAATGGATTGCCTTTGTTCTTGAAAGAGATGTATTTAGATAACACTCTATTTTTATAAATCAACCAGAACAATGAATCGTCTTTATTCATTTACCTTGAAAATTATAAGCATAGACTTTGAACAATACATCGTCTTTGTTCATGATTTCTCAGAATTGAGATAACAATTTATTTTTATAACTCGACCAGAAGAATGAATCGCTTTTGTTCTTTTACCTTGAAAATTGTAAGCATAGACTTTGAAGCGTTGACAATGGATCGTCTTTATTCTTGATTTCCTAGAATTGAGATAACAATTTATTTTAAAATAACGGAACAATGGATCGTCTTTGTTCATTTCTCAGAGGTGTGACCTTGTAATCGTTGACAATGGATCGCCTTTGTTCTTGAAAACTGATTTCTCAGAATAGAAGTGTAGATAACAATGTATTTTTATAAATCAACCAGAACAATGAATCGTCTTTGTTCATTTCTCATATAACCTTGAAAATTATAAGCATAGACTTTGAGCGTTGACAGAACAATGAGCCCTGTTTGTTCTTGATTTTCTCAGAATTTTAGAAGCTATGACTCATCCATAACAATAGATCGTCTGTGTTCTTTCATGTGACCTTGAAAATTGTAAGCATAGACTTTGAACAATTTCTCAGAATTGAGATGTGGTCGTATGGGGGAAATCGCCTTTATTCTTGATTTCCTAGAATTGAGATAACAATCTATTTCTAACGGAACAATAGATAGTCTTTGTTCTTTCATGTGGCCTTGAAAGCATAGACTTTGAACAATGCATCGTCTTTGTTATTGATTTCCTAGAAGACTCAGCCAAAACAATAGATCGTCTTTGTTCTCTCATGTGACCTTGAAAGCATAGACTTTAAACAATGGGCCCCTTTGTTTCTCAGAATAGGGCGTGGCCTTGAAACATGCATAGACTTGCCTGAGACCTAGGACCTTCAGGACTATAATGACCTTGAAGGACTCGTGCAAGCATAACCTTGAAGAGGCGGGTTACCTACCACGTGGTCCAAGGTGAGCTTGAAGATGATGACCTTGATAAACCGTCTACTTGGACGTAGGCAATGATGACCTTGATCATCTGATTTAATAATTTTATAAGACTGATAAATTTAGATATCCTAATGTAAGTTACAAAGTGGCCCAGGATCCGTATAGCTATACTACTTATTTGATTATGTGACCAACTGTGGCAATGTCTGTCAAAGAATATTGCGCTCCCAGTTCCAGTTCTTGTCTTGGCGGCGTCGGTGTATATGCTTTTAGCTTGTGTGTGTGTTTGCATTATTTGTCTGGCTCGTGTTCGGAATTGTCCTGATGGGTTGTTTCTTTTTTCATTTTTGTTAGTTGTAGAATAAATTTTGTTTTAGGTTGGTCCAGATATTTGCTCCGTGCAGATGAACACTGGAGGTATTTCAATTTGTAAATCGGAGATTAGTTCAAATCCTCTGATAATTGTAGGTCTGCTTACGGTTGGTCGTCTTTGAAATTCGGCAATAGTTTCTTTGTTATTTAATGTTTGGTGGTTCAAGTTTTTAGGCGTTGAAATTATTTTGGTAATATAGTTACATAATTGTATTTGTCGTCTAGCGCTTAATGGTGGAATGCCCGCGTCTTCAAAGATTGACAGTAGCGGACTCGTACGAAAAGCACCAATTGCCATCCTAACCCCTTGCGCATGAATACGGTCAAGTTGACGCAAAGGTGTTGCTCTTGCGGATGAGTAAACGATACTACCGTAATCTATTATAGATAAGACACATGCTTTATACAATTGTATTAATACCTGCCTATCTGAGCCCCAGTTTATACTGCTCATACATCTTATTAAGTTTAATCTCCGTTTGCATTTGGTCATAATATGTTTGAGATCATTATTATTATTATTATTATTATTATTATTACTATTATTATTCACGTATATGTAGTGATTACATAATCTCAACAACGCGTCTTTTTAGTCAACTGCTGTATAAATGTATATTTTAGTTATTTTTGTTGTAAAAAAATGAGAACCATGTCCTTTTTAATTAATTTATTGTAAGTATAGATTAGAGAATACTTTAGTTACACACAAATCATTAAAAAAATTCGTGCTAATATATTACTTTTGTTGGCGATTAGTATTTCTATTTTATTTTTCGATTAACAATTTAAATCACAAAAATTTGATGCGTGCTTTAAGGATTTAAAGGATAAGTCAATTCTTTTCTCATGTTATCTTTTATACCTGTAACAGTAAGGAGCTGACTGTTAAGTCTTTAGGACTTAGTCGGATCTGTAACCAAATGTATATTTTGAGACAAATAAAACATTCAAAACATGATTATTACTATTATTATCATTATTTTGCTGTAACTGCAAGGTTATTAACCATTTGCGACGCTACTGGTGTATATTTTGTTGAATATTCCTATTTCTCTCAGATACTATACTTGGTTTTGCATCTGGTTTTACACTTTCGTTTCCGAAGAATATTTGATATATAAAGTGGTTAGGGAGATTTATTATCTTCATTGCATATTTTAATGGTAGCCACATTCTTCTAAGTCTTAGTGGTAGTATGCCTGATTCTACGTGTAAGCTACTAGTTGGACTTGTTTGATATGCCCCAATCTCATATCGTATGCATATGTTTTGTATAATATCCACTCCTTTGAGGTTGGAATACGCAGCGGTTCCATACGCTGTGGATACATAGTCGAATAGACTTAATATTAGAGCTTTATATACTCGTATGAGAACTTCCCTATCTGTACCCCATTTTGAGTTTGAGAGAAATTGTATTATGTTCAACCTTTTTGGAACCTTTTTTGTCACATTTTCGACATGACATTTCCATGTGAGTGTACTATCAAGTGTTACCCCTAGGAATTGGTAATTAGTAACACACGTGAATTTATTTCCGCTCAGAAAAAGGTTTGGGGGACGATGCGGGTGTCTCAGTTTACAGTACGCACACAGTCATCGTTGGAGAAAAACGAAATCCTACACTTTCTGCCTCCTTTACTACTGCGTTTATTGCGGTTTGCATATGTTCATTGTGTGTCATATCGCCTTTTGATGATGTGTACAAGCCTAAGTCGTCCACATATGCATCGGACTATTTTCTCATGTAGTGCTTTCGTTAGTTCATTTACAGCTACAATGAACTAGGTTACACTAATTGGTGACCCTTGGGGTATTCCACTTTCGAGAAGATGTTTGGAAGATAAAGGATCTCTACTCTAACTTGGAAATATCGTTCAGTTAAAAAGGATTTTATAAAATTAAACATTTTTCCCCTTATCCCCTAACGATGGATCTTTTCCAGTACAGCATATCGCCATACTGTATAGTATGCTTTTTCTAGATCAAAAAAGACAACGATGCCGTATTCTCTTTTGTTGAATGTTTCCTGTATTGCTAAGGAGAAGAGAATTATGTTATATCTTGTCGAATGACTTTTTCTGAAACCTGCTTGATATTGGTTAATAATTTGGTTGTCTTCTAAGTATTTTATTAATATTTCATTAATCATTCTCTCGAGTATTTTACTTATGCAGCTAGTGAGTGATATTGGTCTATAGCTAGCAACATTAAGTTTATTTTTATTGGGTTTTAGGGTGGGGATTATGATTGATGTTTTCCATCCTAAGGGATATTCTCCTTCTGACCAAATTTTGTTAAACATGTAAATCAGATCCATGGTTCCCGTATAAGGTAAACCTTTTAATATGGAGTACGTGGTTCTGTCGATACCAGGCGAGGTGTCCTTTACACATTTTAACGCGTTGTCTGATTTGTCTACTGTAAATTCTGAATTATAGTCACTTTCGTTATGTTCAAAGTAGTTTAAAGAGGTTTGTCTACCAATCATTCTTTGTTTAAATTCAGAGGTATATTGATTTGAGCTGCTGACTTCTTCATGATATTTCTGGTATTCAGGTCCGACACGTAATTTTGCCAAGATTTTCGTTTTCCATCTAGTATTAGATGCTCTTGACTTTTTAAATTTTATTAAATTTTCTGTTGTTGGATACTTGATGAACCTTTGAAGTTCCTATTTTCTATTTTTTATTGCATCTGCAATTTCTTGATTCCACCAAGGAACCGCACGTTTCTGTGGGTATTTATTGTTTTGCGGTATAGATTTTTCAGCTGCTTCTATAATCGACGATGCGATGCTATTTACCAGAGAATTTGTTTCTTGGTTTCTATTTATCGGAGGAATATTTGCTTCGAATTTTGACCAATCTGCATGTTTTAACAACCATTTCGTTATAGGAACACTATCATTTTTTGTGTTTCCTGTAGATATAGTTAAGGGAAAATGGTCGCTTCCAAAAAGATCCGGTATGTGTAATTAATTGCTACCCGTGATCTACAGAAAGTGAGATCAATTGCGCCAAAGTTGTTTGATTTGGCATTAAATCGGGTAGGTTTTCCATTATTTAGGATTACCATGTCTGTTTCGTCCAAGAGACCTATTTCTTTTCCTCTAGTGTCGCATTTTGTGGATCCCCACAGTGTGCTATGAGTATTGAAATCACCCAGTAAAATGTATGGTTTTGGCAATTGGTCTATCAGTTGCTTTAGTTCATTTTTTGGCCAGTTGCCGTCTGGTAGGTATAAATTACATAGTGTGACATTTACTGGCGAGCGGATGTTTACTGCTAGTACTTGGATACAGTTACCAGATACTACCAAGAAGTGCTTTTTGTCAAAAAATGTGAAAAATATAGAAAAAAACGTCATGACGCGAAAACGCGTTTGTTGTTCAGTGCGCATGACGGGAGTTCGCGTCATGCGCACTGAACGTGTTAATGTATTAAACAAACAGCTATTATGTAAGACTTCACCTTTTGCTCTGCCTGCCTGTACATCATCATATCGAACATAATCATAATTTCTAAGTTTATATTTATCAGTGTTTTTAAAATGTGTTTCCTGCAAGCTAATTACTATTGGATTTTCTTTGCTTATAAGTAGTGTTGGGCAAATGCATATTTGCATGTTTTTACCTATTGAGTATAATCAGCTAATTTTTCGTGTTTTACAATGTTTACTTTAATATAAACCGCATTTTATTCTGCATATTTTGCATATATTGAAGGTTTACAGCATATGGCATATGAAAGTGATTATATTGAACTTTCAGGGCATGAAAATGCCTTTTTTACAGTAAATTTCGTATTATAATTTTAACTGAAACAAAAATACTTTTTAAAACTGTTTGGAAGAAATTTACGTTTCTGTTTTTAGCGGTAACAATAAAACAATAAAACCTTACCTGGGATACTTAATCCTTAATCCTGTGTACTTAAGGTACAAATAGCTATTGTTGCAGAACAGGAAGTGCTTTATTAGTTAAATTCTTGGTAATTCAAATCTGCAGAATGCAGCAAAGAGTTTAGTTTTTGTGTGGTTATCAAACTGTGCGGTTGTGAATATCTACAAAATGCCTAAAATCGGTAGTTCGCAGTCGGAGCTTATTAAAAAGTGGTTAAAACCATACAATTGTTTCAAGTATGATGGAAGTGTAGTGTTTTGTTGTGTGCGAAAAACAGGTATGTATTCAATAGGTAGTTGTAAAATTCACACCTACTTTTACAATGTCATACATCAAATAAGATTCGTGCATTTATTTAATAAATTATTTTATTTTATATTACGGCTGTTTTTTAATATTCCACAAGTAGGATTTTTTTCAAATAATTAATTATTTCTTTCCCCTTATCATTTCTTATCAAAAATTTTAATAGCTTCAGATGTTTTTATTTTACATTTACATTAATTTCTTCTTTTTCCTATCTTTGATAGTAGTTTATATTGAACTCTTTTATTTATACGAGAATTTTATTGATAGATCGCTGTTGTCAAAAAATTTCAACTGGATCAGCATGTACGTACTGGGCCACATCAACGAAAAGCTAGCGATGAAAACGTTCCTGCGCAAGAATTACTTCCCAACTACGTAAATACAAATGTACACTCCAACAATTTCAATAAGGATTTATGCAAGATGATGGTGTCCTGCAACATTCCATTAAACAACCTCGACGTTCCAGATTTCAAGATCTTTATGGAAAAATACACAAAGCAAACTGTGGTTTCTCGGCGAACAGCGTCTAGATCGCACATTCCTATATTATACGAAGAGATGCTTCAAAAAATAAGGAATTCGATTTCGGGCCACTACATCTGGTTGGTTGCAAACTTCATCGTTGGTGTTTTGAATGGCAATCCTTCTAACAGCTACTTGGTTGCTGTTAAAGAATTGGAAAAAACAAATCATTTAACAGTGTCTAGATTTGTTAATGAAATACTTGCCCTGTTGTATGTACCGCAACAAGTCTCAACAGATAAAGTTTTGTATATGGTGACCGATGGTGCTGCATATATGAACAAAGCAGCTAAGAACTTACAAATTTTTTATCCAAATCTGGTTCATATCAATTGCTTAGCACATGCCTTAAATCGGGTTGCCGAAGTTGTTAGGATTGAATTTCCCCTGATAAATTCATTAATTAACACGAGAAAAAAAGTTTTCTTGAAAGCTCCAGCCAGAATTGAGACCTTCCGCGAAAAATTAAAAGACGTCGGTTTGCCCCCACAACCAATTTTGACCAGATGGGGAACCTGGATCGAAGCTGCTCTGTATTACTGTGAACACTATTCAGAATTCAAGAATGTTGTGAATGATTTCGATGCGAATTGTGCTCAATCTGTAGCGGACTGTCAAAGTGTTTTAAAAAACTGTGAATTAAGTTCGCAGTTGTATATAAAATCGCATTTTTCCGATATCCCCAAGATAATTAAGAACTTGGAGACACAAAACCTACTTTTAACGGAATCTTTAGACTTAATTGAAGACTTTCAAAGAATTATAGACGCAAATAAAAGTGATACATGCAAAAAAATATCCACAAAATTACGTGATTTATTTAAAAAAAATTCAGGGTTGTCGACACTTAAATCAATAAAAGGCATTTTAGATGGAAACTTCTCCGATTCGGAGGACATTGAACAAAACTTAGCTACCCAAAAACCAGATTTATTTAAATATTGTCCTGTAACATCATGTGATTGTGAAAGAAGTTTTTCGATGTATAAAAATATATTACAAGAAAATCGTCAACGCTTTCTGGTGGATAATATAGAAAAACACATGATTGTTTATTGTAACAAGTAAACAGATTCTGCTGCATCTGTATTTAGTTTTATTAACTTTCTTAGTGTAACTAAAAACTACATTTTGTAAATTATAAATGTAATTATCGCTTGTATTAAAAATTAAAAACATTTAACAAAATTTCGTGTACGTTTTTTATTTTTTTTTTCAGGTGCGATGCAAAAAAATAATGTCGGTATTTTAGTTACTCAAATTCAACGAAGAAATATTTTTAACTTTTTGTCATTTTAAAAGGGTTATAGGAAAAAATCTTTTTTTTACAGCATATAATACAGCATATTTTAGCCATTTGTAGCAGCATATTTTAGGGCATATATGCTCCATCTTTATAGCATATCTGTCCAACCCTACTTATAAGCAGTTTAAGTTCGTCCGATCGTTTGATGCAGCCATTAATATTCCACTGTATAAATGTGAATGTAAAACGCTAATATTGTATAAATAAATAATAAATAACGATAAATACTATATGATAACGGACAATTTAACATATATATTGTATAAATAAATAATAAATATAGATAAATATTACATGACTCTTAAAGACAACATTCCAGGATTATCTAGATGAAATTCCTATGAGTACTCGTATAAATAGGATGTAGTATCAGCAAGATGGGGCTCCTCAACATAACGCCGCTATTGTTAAAGAACAGTCCTTTCCCAAATAAGTGTACCGGTAATCAAGGGCCGATTTCTTGGCCAGTCCGTTTACCAGATTCAACAATTCTGGATTTTTTTATCTGTGGTTTCATAAAAGACAAAGTCTTTTCAATTTCTACGCAAGATCTCGACCACTTAAAAGAAAAAATTAAACAAGCGTATGAAAGTATTTTTCAGAAATGATCAATAATTGTTATAAATCTTATTTAAGTAGATGTAGGCTGACCATTAGAAACAATGGACGTTTGAACATTTGATATAATTGTTAATTGATATTAGCGTATAATTCAATTGTTTCTACAAATGTAATATAACATTTTCTCATAACTTTTATTGATGATGGTTATTTGTGAAACAAACGTCGTAAAATAATCAATTGTGCTAATAGTTGTATTAGGCTTTACAAATTCTGTAAACACATTTTTATACAGGTACGTATTTGAAAAAAAAATTTGATGCTATGTTCAAGGACACTAAATGTCACAGAGAGCATCTAGCTTCTTCTTGAGATAGCTAATGTTGAGAAACTAACATTTTCCTGTATCACTTTTTGATATTTTCAAAAATACACTTATAACTGGCAAAAATCGAAAATTAAAGTTTTTGGGTTTTCTCGTATAACTCTTAAACTGAAAAACATTTAACCATTTCGTCCCTGAATATAAATATTAACCCAGGAATAAGTAAAGTGTGACGATTTCGTTAATTTGCTTAAGAATGGTAGGTTTCTACCCTCAGAATTTATTTTTTACCAGTGGGGTAGGGGGATGCAAGTGGTACACCTATGTACCAGCAGGGTTTTTAAGTGGTACAATTGTGTACGATCAGGTGTAAAATACATCTGTAAGAAATGTTGAAAATTTATTCTTAGCCAACTAATTATCTAATTTACGTGGTATAACATAAAGCATTCCTTGCACAATTGAATATTACATTTCTGGCATATGGTTTTTGTCCGCTTCTGGCGTTTCTCCTCGCTACACCTTGAACATCTTCTTCTTGTCTGTCTTTCCACGGTAAGATGCAAGGTTCTGCGCCGTAAATGTTAGTCTGTTTGCTTGGAGGTCCTCTTTCTGGAGGAGGTAACGAAGTATTTTGTATGCCCTCCGCTATCAGTTCTTCGGCAAGTGTTACGGGAAATGACGGGAACGGTGCTTTTTTTTATTTTCGCGCCCCAAGTCATTGTAGAGTATCCAATCATTTACTGCACACATGTTCAGGCAAGTATAAAATACTTTTTCCACCATTTATTTGACTTTCTGTCATGACCATACAATCCTATAAGTTGATCCGCTCTGTGAACTACTCCCATTCCTTGACGATAAAATGAGACAACATTCAATAGGTTGCCGTTCCACAGTTTTTGTTCTTTAAGAAGCAGTAGTCAAATCGGGCATATGGTAATTACTCATAACTACCACTTCCTTTGTGTCTTGCCATTTCGTACATAATAATCCACTGTTAGTAGATCGAAATGTAGACTGTTCTCGTTGCAGCAAAATTCAATGTTTCTAATAAATGAACACTTGTGAAGAATCGGTCAAAACAGAGCACAATATCTTTGTCTTTGATAGTAGACGCCAGAGATTTTACCACTCTTATTCCAAGCGACAATTCATTTTCTCGTGTAGAAGATTCTTTGCCACAATATACTTTCTGATCATATATATATATATATATATATATATATATATATATATATATATATATATATATATATATATATATATATATATATATATATATATATATATAGGGTTAGTTAAAAGTATGGAGACGGCGATTTATTGTCGTTAATATTCATTTTAGGAAATTATGTTCAATACAAAAGTTTGTTATGAAATTATTATCTACATTTGAGAATACTTGAATTATTTTTTTCTTCAATTGTTTTTAAGTTACGACGCCATCGATATTTTTTTGAAATGACAACCTATATTTTTGATGATTGATTTCGATAGTACATTCTATTCTCTTTTCAACGGTATACAATTTTCAATATGTAACCACTGATAAAGTTACCTCGCTCGAGTTTGTTTATCGCCTCGCTTTTGTCTATCTAGATTTTATTCCTCTTTTCGTCGGCTTCAGCAGCATATATTGCTTTAGTGAGGAACGCCCTTTTAGTTGTGTCATACTCTCGTCGATGCTTTGAAAAACAGTATCTTGGCGGTATTTTGAAACTGTGTATTTCAGGCACGACAAGAGCCCATCAGTATAATAAGATTTCGATTGAATAGATGGTTTTTGCGGTGAAGAAAAATAGATTTTCGAAACTACAATCATGAATGTATGTCGGGGCATTGCTTTTTCGATTGCACGACTACCTAGTGACTATTTCCCCCTCCAATAGTGGCTGATACCGGGTAGCTTATTGTGTGTAAATATACAATCCAGTAATTTTTGAATTTCGCCTTTATCGGTGAGCTTCTTTTTACGTTTTCTGTCCTTATTCATTCTATCCCGGTGCTGGTTGGTAAATTGTACAATTTGCAAGTAAAGTGAGTGCGGAAAAATCTGATAAAACATTTGCAGTGGACTCAAATGTAGGGTAATATTCTGACTTACTTTACAATTTCTATCTAATGAAAGAATTTTTGCAGGAACAATATTATAATTTGGATGAACCCAATCTAAAATACGATTTTCTTCGCCTGAATTTGTTTGGTTTGCTTGATGTTCACTTTCTAGATTTTCTTTCTCGTCGCCCATTTCATTGTCTGTTACACTAACAACAGATCCTTGAACTGGTAAATTATTGTTCTCTGGTTCACTATCACTGTCGGCTCCACTGTCACTGCCAGGCATATAATCATCAATGGATCCAGCTGAATATGGCTCCTCTCCTTATCTGAGAAATCAATGTCTGACAAATGTTCACCGGCATACTGCAGTTCCTTTTGTGTTAGTAATCGTTTTCGGTCCATAATAATCCTAAAAATTCATTCACTATGAACCTTATGGTACAAATACGTTCCGCCAAAAATCACGTCTGGTACACATAAGTACCAAACAGCAAAAAGCAAGCTAATTTCATAATAAAAACAAAATATACGTGCCATTCAGATGATCGTTGTCTATTGAGATATTATGTATTCCCGACGACTAAATTTGCGTTAAATTAACGTGTTTTCAACAGGAAAGTACTCTTTCTTATTAATACTGAATACTTAATACCTTCTGCCACATGCTCAAGTATAACATTAATCTAACCTCAATATCAGAATTGCCTGTGAATATACGCTGCAGTATGCATGCTGACCTCTGGTACACTAGTCATATCCGTATAATGTTTAGTTTGACTTTCAGGATTTTTAAATCTAGGTGGTACATATGTGTACCGATCGGGACGAAAGGGTTAAAGCATGTTTTGATACAAGTGCATTGGTTCCCGAAAACTGCAACTGTTTCATCAATTAACCTATCTCGTATCTCTTACAGTTTCAGAAATCACAATGTTGGTACCATTTAAAAGGATCATCCTCTATATAGTAAATCGTGGGTGACTGTGGCCAATCGATGAATACATAGCTTTCTGTGCCATTTTTGGCGGAAATTAAACTTTGTAAGTTTTAATTTGCCTTTTTAAGTGTGAAGATATAAGAGGGTAATGTATAAACTTAGTGTGACCACTTTTGGTGAATTGTTCTAGTATAACGTAACATTTCAGATGTCGTACAAGTATGATCGTGCACCCGGCAGCAGAAATTTTGTAGACTATACACTCCAAAGCTTATCTAGGGCTTTAGGAGCTGTTAAAACTGGTAATTTATCGCAAAGAAAAAGTGCCAAATACCCACAATAAAAAACAAATTCAAAAACCAACATATGAATGGAATTACGACAAAACTAATTTAAGCGATGACACGAAAACTGAACTAGAAGTACTTTATCAAAGAGAAGAGTTACGTAATATTTCACAAGCAGTTTTCGCTTCATCTTTAATATCACACAACTTAATGCGTGAAACTTTTCAATAATCGACTACACCTTCTCAAATATTAATAACGACACCAATGTCCGCATCTGAACAGAGCGATGTGTCTGAATCTTGAAAAGCATTAAGGCCTCTTTAAGAAGCTCGATGAAAGGAGACCGATCTAACGCACTAGAAATTCTACCTACTTAGTAGCTAACAAAAAGAACGTAGAATAGATTTCACATAACGTACAATTTAGTCAAAAACGTTTGTAACAAGTGGTATGGACATTACTACACCTATACAATAATCATTACAAGTTTAATTGCATGGTGTTGTGAAACATAGAACCAACCCACAAAACTAAAATATATTAGATTATTGCTCATAATGCATCATAGATAAAACTATTTTAAATTTCTTGGAACACATGAGCCTGTAACCCATCGTTTCCAAACCAAATTGAAGATCCAAAAATAAAAAAAATGTAAAACCTTTAAATTTTAAGGATGTCAATTTAACTTTGAGGATGACAATATAATTTCTTAATGCACCATTTAACGGAAAATATTATCCTCTGTACAATGACGTCTCAATATTTTCTATGAGTAAAAGTTAATTACGCCAAATATATATATATATATATATATATATATATATATATATATATATATATATATATATATATATATATATATATATATATATATATATATATATATATATTATATATATACTAATATTGATTTATTGCATAAATAGTACTCATTTACATAGTGGGCAATAGAAAAACAAAATATATTCCTCACAAAAATTATGATTCTATTGTGCAAGCATTATATAGAGTACAGTAACCCAAAGGCGAAGTTCGGTTTCAGAACACATTGTTCTACCCGCTCCTCCACTTAACCTTAACTACACAAATGCTGAAAAGGAACTGGCAAAATGATAAACAAAATTAATAATTAAATTAATTAAAATCAGAAGTCAAAATCTTAGGTTAACCACACAAATTTACTAAATATGTTACTAAGATGCACATATATTTCTTGTAACAAGGTCATTCGTACACGTCTATATTTATTTGTAGAATAAAATATATATATATATATATATATATATATATATATATATATATATATATATATATATAACGTTAATTTGTGGTCAATATCCTGCGACACGTGTTTTTTATTTTGATTCCGGGCTGTATGCTGTGTCGCACATGTCGATGGCAATGCACACTTTCCGGATATGACGTCAAAGTTCATATTTTAAATGGCAACCCTGTATGTTTTTCGTGGAAATTGATGCAACTTTTTCTCCCGAGTTCAAAATGCCCTATTTGTTGGGATTATTTGAAACAGTATGCGCAATATTAATTGTTAAATGTGGCACAACTCGAAAAGTGGTGCGGCGTTAGTCAAGAACGAAACTGGAGTGATTGAAATGTAGGCTTTTGTCAAAACAACAAGCAACTAGGTAACTCAATGTGGAGTTTATTTTTTATTTTCAGAGACAATGTATGAACCGTGCGGAAGCTAGGGAGGTATGCGGAGATAGAAAAGCATCGAGTAATATTGTGAATGAATAATTAATAAGAGGCAGGAATTGTTTTGCCTACCCCTCAAGGGAATTGCGTAAAGGTTAAGTTAAGTTAAATGCTTACCGCCACACACTATCTGGAATATAAATACCAGGTCCTAGAACTACAGAAATGATTTCACGAGGCTATTGCGGGCCAACATTGTTCAAAAAGTAGTTATTTTTATTAGAATTCATAAAAATAGTCCATAATTATATTAATAATTGAATTTTAAAACTACGCCGGCACTTGAATATTCCTTAAAATGGTGAAAATAAAAAAAGGAGATTTTAAAGATTCATGCTCTGTTTTGTTTTTTTTTCTATTTGATAGTCTTTAACCCTTTTCCCCGCTAAGAATGCTGTTGTAATAGATCAAAAAGTGCAACGGAAATGTGAGTCAAGCCAAAGCCAAATCTTCCTTCCTATCTAAAAATTAAATTTGTTAAGCGCAATATTTTAAAGTGAAAACTTAATGATAAACCTGCCTGTGTTGCTTCTTTGTGGGTAGAAGTGTGACACCTGACGCCCATTTTGTACCATCACCTGTTGTTGTGCACACGATCGGTGACACCAGATGCTCATTTACTGCCATTGGATTGGTTGATATACGAGTTAATGTTTTTATGGTAGTGCCCTTTTCGTCTATATTTTTTGTTCCTTTTCGAGGAGATAAGGAGACACCTGATTCTGGCAACTAATACAGATAAGAAAGGAGTGTTACGATATTTTCAACCACCTAGCTTTGATTATTGTCTAACGTTTGTCTTGGGATTTGACAGGTTTTCCGTTACCTGATTTACACGCAATTTACCTACATATAAGAATTTTAAGGATCTAGGACAGAGTAAGTTAAGATATCGATTTAAAAGATGAAAACTATTTCTTTACCAACCTTTTCAGGAACTCTTCTCTGTTTTTTTCCAATATCTCGTCATATCCGTAAAATGTGGGGCGGGCACTGGGTTAGAAATTGTACTTTAAAGTTTATGGGAATTATGCGTAATCTATGCGCCGCAGAGTCAAGGAAAGGGAGCAGTAGGCAAAATGGAGGTGATAGCAGTTGGTCAGTAGATAGAGGGGTAGGTTTTGTCGTCTTTTTTGGTAACAGGTTGAACATTTTCTAACTTATATGATAAAGGAAATTTCCGATAAAATATAGAGATCTAATAGAGCTTAGATAGGACTGGCACTAGTTCGAGGGAATTCATTTAAGACAATAGCAAGGATACCGTCTAGGCCAGTCGCCTTATTGGGATAAAGACAATTGATGATTGATTCTAGTAACTTGTAACGAAAATGAATTAGTTTTATAGCGCACGAACAGAAGCTGGCTAAGGTCACATCTTTTCCAGAATCATCCAGACAAGAGTTTGGTGTAAATAAATCCACAAAAATGTTGCCTTTATCTATCGAACCAGCATCTACAGATCCGTCAAAGTTGTCATGGGGAGTAATGAAGATGTACCAAAGTTTTTACTGATAGCTATATTTCTAGGCCAAAATTTAAGACTGCCCAAGGGTGATGTATCTAGTTCATTTCATTTTCGTTGTTCAAACAATTTTTTTGTTTCAGCGATACTTTTGCAGGTATTTCCAGTAGCAATGTAGTCTGCATGACTCTCGGCCACTTTATTAGATGCCCATTTAATACACGATTCGTTTTTCAAAGATATTGCATCAGCGCAAGCCCTATTGAGTCAGGGTTGGGAACGAAAATGCCCTCACGACTTTGTTCGTTGGAGACTTATAACTCCATGAGGATGACATCAAATACTTAAAGAGCAACATCCGAAGTCGAGGACGACTTAAAACAATATTCACCCCATGGAATTGTGAACAACAGAAGAATTAGGAACAGTAGAAGACCTATTAAGCAATAGTCAGGTGGAGAAAGTTTTGTAAACAAGTGGATTTGATGTAAGGAAGAGGTCTATACGATGTGTAGTATGGTTATCAGTGTTAGATCAAATAAAATAGCAAGTGTTCCTCCACTATGACCAGCAGAATTAGTAGTATATCAATATTAAAGCTAATTACAGTTATAAACATTAAAGTATACCAGAATTGAAATATCGTAGGATGGAAATTGAGAAAGAAGATAGTCAACGTTCTAAGGTAATCGAAAAAGTCTTGAAAGTTACTGTCATTGAGAGACTTATAAATGTAACAGTAAAGTTTTGCAAATTTAGTACCAGCATGTTTGAAGCAAATTTCGTCGAGTTTTTTATTCTGTTTAATCCTCTTCCGAGAGGTGTCCTTAAGATCCTCCTCCCCCTTTGTACCGACAGTACGAAAGTGTATCGGGGAAATTGCAAGTCGGGGAAATCGGGTGAAAATCAAACGTCAGGTTGTGGTTGTTCAAGATGTTGGTGAATAGAATTAAAATGAGGCCTGATACCGCAAATGTTACAATAATGGACCAGAAAGTAAATACCTTCGACGACCGAAAGCCCCTTAGGCCCTAATCTTCTGGAAATCCGAACGGGGTAGATTTAAAAGCCGGAATTCTTTGCCCCAGGAACCACAGCTACCTTTTCTGTTTTTTAAATTGGACTTTCAATCCTATAGGACAGTGAGAGCGAAAGGAAAAATAAGATGAGAATTGATTAAGGATAAAGAAAGGATGACCGCAGCCCTCACCGAAAATTGGATATATATATATATATATATATATATATATATATATATATATATATATATATATATATATATATATATATATATATATATATATATATATATATATATATATATATATATATATATTTTAAATTTGGAATTTCAATCTTATAGGATAGTGAGAGCGAAAGGAAAAATAGGATGAGAATAGATTAAGGATAAAGAGAGGATGACCGGTATCCCTCACGGAAAATTGGATATATATATATATATATATATATATATATATATATATATATATATATATATATATATATATATATATATATATATACAGTGCGCTCACAAAGTAACGGATAAATTCATTATTTTCGAAATCGTTAATTTGTGGTCAAAATCCTGCTGTGTCGCACAAATAGATGGCGCGGCGCACTTTCCGGATATGACGTCAAAGTTCATACTTTAAATGACAACCCTGTACGTTCTTCGTGGAAATCGATGCAACTCTTTCCCTGAGTTAAAAATGCCCTGTTTATTGGGACTATTTGAAAGAGTATGCGCGATATTAATTATTAAATGTGGCATTACTTGAAAAGTGGAGCGGTTTTAGCGTTGTCAATGTTTACGTTAAATTATGAATCTGAGTGTATATATATATATATATATATATATATATATATATATATATATATATATATATATATATAGTGCTCAAAAATGCCCTATTTTTAGGGATTATTTGAAACGGTATGTGCAATATTAATTATCAAATGGGGCACAACTCGAAAAGTGGTGCGGTATTAGTCATGAAGGAAACTGGTGTGATTGAAATGTAGGCTTTTGTCAATACAACAAGCAACTAGGTAACTCGATATGGAGTTTATTCTTTATTTTCTAACCGCCGAAAGCTTCAAATTTATATATCGTTACAGGTAGACTTGTACTACGTATTTTTGTCACCGGAAGACAAAAACGCTTTCAGGTACGTTTATTTTAATAAATGTTGTGCACTGTTTAGTACCCAGATTCTTAATTTAACGTAAACATTGACAACGCTAAAACCGCTCCACTTTTCGAGTTATGCCGCATTTAATAATTAATGTCGCGCATACTGTTTCAAATAATCCCAATAAATAGGGCATTTTTAACTCAGGAGAAAGAGTCGCATCGATTTCCGCGAAGAACACAGAGGGTTGCCATTTAAAAGTATGAACTTTGACGACATATCCGGAAAGTGCGCCGCGCCATCAACATGTGCGACACAGTATGATTTTGACCACAAATTAATGATTTCGAAAATAATGTATTTATCCGTTACACTTTATGTGCAATGTTATATATATATATATATATATATATATATATATATATATATATATATATATATATATATATATATACATATCCAATTTTCGGTGAGGGCTGCCGGTCATCCTTTCTTTATCCTTAATCAATTCTCATCTTATTTTTCCTTTCGCTCTCACTGTCCTATAGGATTGAAAGTCCAAATTAAAAAAACAGAAAAGGTAGCTGTGGTTCCTAGGGCAAAGAATTTCGGCTGTTAAATCTACCCCGTTCGGATGTCCAGAAGAGTAGGGCCCAAGGGGCTTTCGGTCGTCGAATGTATTTACTTTCTAGTCCATTATTGTAACATTTGCGGAATCAGGCCTCATCTTTATTCTATTCACCAACATCTTGATCAATTACAACGTGACATTTGATTTTCACTCGATTCCCCCGACTTACAATTTCCCCGATACACTTTCCTACTGTGGATGCAAAGGGGGAGGAGGAGCTTAAGGACACCTCTCGCAAGAGGATTAAACAGAATAAAAAACTCGACGTAATTTGGTTCAAACATGCTGGTCTCAAATTTGCAAAATTTTACTGTTACATTTATAGGTCTCCCAATGACAGTAACTATCATGACTTTTTCGATTACCTTAGTTAGAACGTTGACTATCTTCTGTCTCAGTTTCCGTCCTACGATATTTCAATTCTGGGATACTTTAATGTTCATAACTTTAATTGGCTTTAATATTCATATACTACTAATTCTGCTGGTCATAGTGCAGAAACACTTGCTATTTTATGTGATCTAACAGAGATAACCATAGTACATATCTTATAGACCTCTTCCTTACATCAAATCCACTTGTTTATAAAACTCTCCCCACCTGACCATTGCTTAATAGATATATCTTCCACTGTTCCTAGTTCTTCTGTTGTTCACAATTCTATGGCGTGAATATTTTTGTAAGTAGTCCTCGTCTTCGGATGTTGCTCTTTAAGTATCTGATGTCATCCTCATGGAGTTATTAGTACCCAACAAATAAAGTCGTGAGGTCATTTTCGTTCCCAACCCTGACACAACAGGGCTTGTGCTGATGCAATATCTTTGAAAAACGAATCGTATATTAAATGGACATTTAATCAAATGTCCGAGAGTCATGCAGACTACATTGCTACTAGAAATACCTGCAAAAGTATCGCTAAAACAAAAAAATTGTTTGAACCACGAAAATGAAATGAACTAGATACATCACCTTTGGGCAGTCTTGAATTTTGGGCTCGAAATAAAACCACCAGTAGAAACTTTGGTACATTTTCATTGCTCCCCATGACAACTTTGACTGATGTGTGGATGCTGGTTCTGTAGATAAAGGCAATATCTTTGTGGATTTATTTACACCAAACTCTTGTCTAAATGATTCTGGAAAAGATGTGACCTTAGCCAGCTTCTGTTCATGCGCTATAAAACTAATTCATTTTCGTTACAAGTTACTAGAATCAATCATCAATTGTCTTGATCTTAATAAGGCGACTGGCCCAGACGGTATCCTTGCTATTGTCTTAAAGGAATTCCCCCGAACTAGTGCCAGTCCGATCTAAGCTCTATTCGATCATCTCTATGTTTTATCGGAAATTTACTTTATCATATAACTTAGAAAATGTTCAACCTGTTTCCAAAGAAGGCGACAAAACCTACCCCTCTAACTACCGACCAATTACTATAACCTCCATTTTGCCTACTTCTCCCTTTCCTTGACTCTGCGGCGCATAGAATACGCAAATTCCCATAAACTTTAAAGTATCGAAAAGACGTTTTTCGCATTTCTTCAATACAATTGCTAACCCAGTGCCCACCCCACATTTTTACGGGTATGACGAAATATTTGGGAAAACAGAGAAGGGTTCCTGAAAAGGTTGGTAAAGAAATAGTGTTCATCTTTTAAATCGACATCTTAACTTACTCTGTCCTACATCCTTAAAATTCTCATATGTAGGTAAATTGCGTGTAAATGACGTAACAGAAAACCTGTCAAATCCCAAAACAAACGTTAGACAATAATCAAAGCTAGGTGGTTGAAAATATCCCAACACTCCTTTCTTATCTGTATTAGTTGCCAGAATCAGGTGCCTTATCCCTCGAAAAAGGAACAAAAATAAAGACGAAAATAGCACTACCATAAAAACATTAGCTCGTATATTAACCAATCCAATGGCAGTAAATGAGCATCTGGTGTCACCGCTCGTGTGCCAAACATCAGGTAATGGTACAAAATGGGCGACAGGTATCGCACTTCTACTCACAAAGAAACAACCCAGACATGTCTATCATTAAGTTTTCGCTTTAAAATATTGCGCTTAACTAATTTAATTTTTACCTTACATTTAACCAGTTATATTAAACAGATAGGAAGGAAGATTTGGCTTTGACTTGACCAACATTTTTAGTGGCGAAAAGGGTTAAAGACTATCAAATAGAAAAAACAAAACAGTGCATGAATCTTTAAAATGTCCTTTTTTTGTTTTCACCATTTTAAGGAGTATTAAAGTGCCGGCGTAGTTGATAAAATTCAATTATTAATATCAATATGGACTATTTTTATGAATTCTAATAAAAATAACTACTTTTTGAACAATGTTGGTCCGCACTAGCCTCGTGAAATCATTTATGTAGTTCTATGACCTGGTATTTATATTCCAGATGGGTGGCGGTAAGAATATAACTTAACCTAACTTAACCGTCACGCCATTCCCTTGAGGGATAGGCAAAACGATCCCTGCCTCTTATTTATTTTTTATTCACAATCTTTCTCCATGCTTTTCTATCTCCGCATACCTCCGTAGCTTCCGCAAGGTTCATGCATTGGTTCTGACATCTCCTTTTATTTTTAAAACTCCTTACCTTTCTTTCCTTTATCATGCATTCTACTACATTCGGCAAGTTTTGCGCGGCTTACCAAACCTGGCCTTTCCTTTAACCTCACCCACATATATTTGCTACGTCGACCTTGCGTTGTTCATTCTCTCAATGTGACCAAACCAACGTGATGTACTACTTTTATATCAATCCATCATCGTCTTTTCCTCGCCACACTTGATTGTTTACCTTATCCCTTTTCGTTTTACCACATGCGCTTCACAGGAATCTCATACCAACGGAATTTATTTTTCTTTCGTGCTTTTTTTGGCATACCCATATCTCACTTCCATACAGTACTGATAGGACAAACAAGCCATTATAGATTGCTTGTTTCGTAGCTAGGCTCATAATTTCGTTTCTTATTATCGTCCATATACTCTGCTCTCCTTTCAACCTTCCCGATTTAACACCACAATCTTCCTCAGAGCGGTTTGTAGTTCATCCGCACTGTCACTTAATAAGACTGTGTCATCTGCATACACCAGAAGTCGTACATTTACGTCACCAACCATTGCACCATTTGTATCGATACATGCTTATTTAACACATTTATCCATGTATACATTGAACATCCACGATGACATCACACAGCCTTGTCGCACTGGTTGCTCAATATTAAAGTATTCACTCACATCTCCTCTCACCCTAACATGCCAGACTACCGTTGCAAACTGCCCTTATTCCATTTATTAGACCTTTATTTGCGCCATATTCATTTGATATGTCGCCACAGCTTCTCCCCATTCACTCTATCGTATGCCTTCTCCAGATCTACAAACGCACAGTACAGCTTCCTTTTTACACTTAAACACCTTTCGATCACCTGCTGGAGAGCAACCATCTGATCGACACATCCTCTACCTGGCATGAAGCCACCCTGCATATCCCAAATCTTAGTTTGTGTAGTTTCTCGTGCTCTATCAAACAGAATTCCTCCAAATACTTTACCAGGCACGCTGAGCAAACTTATTCCTCTGTAGTTCTTGCGATCACTCTTGCTCCTCTTACCCTTATACAATGATCGTGCTCTTCCAATCCCTCGGCACTTTTCCACACATAAGGTATACATTACATACAATCTTCGTATAAAATTTGCACCATCATATTGTAGCATTTCACCTGTGATTTCATCTACTCCTGCTCCCTTGCCCTTTTTTCAACCTTCCTGCCGTTTTCTCTACCTCATTTATCCCAATATCCTCAGTTTCATTCTACATTCCTTCTACGTTTTCCTTATTTATCCCTTCAGTCTTATTTTCCCACTACTGTACAGCTTTCCGAAATATTCTTGGCAACATTTCTTCACTTCACAAGCGTACCGTACCATTTCATTGCTTGTATTCATAACTCCTGCAGCGCTCTGTTTTGGGCCACGTTTTGTATTTTTGACCCATTTCCAGAAGAGTTTTTGCTTCTGTGAAAATCATTCTGCACTTCCTATTTACTTATTCTCACTGTCTCCTTCGCTTCTTTGCTTCTTAATCTGTACACCTCATACAATCGATTTTTCTCAATCTCATTCTTTGCAGCAATCATTGCCATGTGCGCATCTTTTTTCTTACATATTACCTTTTTTACCGACTCATTCTACCAAGCACACTTCTGTCTACCTACAGTCGCCCTTCCATATATCCGCACGCACAATTGATAACACAGTTTTTCAAGCTTACCCATGCACTTTCAAAGTCACTGTCTTTTATTTGTCCGTTCCACACTATTTCGTTCACGTTCAACTCTTTACTCACAGCATCTGCGTATTTTATTCTCACACCATTATCCACTAGTTTGTCTACCCTAATTCTGGACCTCCGCACTTCGTTTGCTTTCCTTCTCCAGACCCACTTTTTCCCTAAACACACTCTCGATATAACGAAAAAGTGGTTCAACCTACACTTTGATCGCACATTACTTTTATGTCTTCCACCAGGTTTCTAATCCGTTTAACATACACTATCAAGTCCATCATACTTTTAGATTCACCTCTTTGGCATGTATACATATGCACATTTTTATGTTTAAACCACGTATTGGATTCAAACAGGCTACTCTCCAACCAGATATTCACCAGGCGTTCACCATTCTCATTGACTCTTTGGTCTCCGAAATTTCCTAGAACGCGTTCAATATGTTCTCTATGTACCCATCCGTTCTTATCCCTCACTACCATCACACTTTCGTTTGGCTTACATACGTTCTACACGTTCTCTGCATCATTCCTGGTCTCTTTCTCTATTCACCGGTGCATAGAATGCAATAAGAAAAATTCTTCGAAACTCCGCTTTCATTCTAACCCATATTACCTGGGAGATACCAATTCGTACTGTTTAACACATCTTTTCGCTCTTTCACTTACGATCACCCCAACTCCTTTTGCGCCATGCACTTCAGTCTCAACTCCTGACCATAGTGCTAGGCTGCCATCCTCCATCTCCACAGCATCCTTTCCTTTGCGCTTTGTCTCCGATACACACAGAATATCAAGGTGTCTTTCGTACATTACATTCGCAATTTCAAATTCTTTACCATGCATACCTCTAACATTCCACGTACCTACTCGCCATTCATTCCTTGCACAGTCGTCAGCAACGGGGCCTGTCTGTTTCGACCTTGACCGCCCCTTGTAGCCAGTATATCAAAGGCAAACTACTTTATAAACGGGATGTCCTATACACTAGCAATTAAGACACACCAGAAATTGAAACTTTTATCTTTTTTCGATAGAAGTTAATTTAAAGGCGAATATTACAAGGTTTAAGGATTTTAATAGCAATTACGGCTATCCTCCTCAGTAAAAGTAGAAAGTATGTGAAATATTAATGTCAACAAAATTTATAAAACATTAAAACGCAAATGACAAGCCTGCTGTAATAACATAACTTAAAAATTATATTTTTGACTAATAACTAAATCTTTAGTAGATTAAATATTGTTAAACCGTTTTCAAAATGATATTCCAGAACACTCTCCATGCACGCAAGTTAACGGTGAGAAATGTTAATGGGAAAAGAAGTTTAACAAAATTTAATATCATAATATCGGTCAATCCATACTGCCACTTTTTATTTACAAGGTGCCAATACGAATTTATTCGGACATATCCTTCTTGACTATTGATGTTATTTATATGATTAAATATCTCAGTAGCTTGTACTTGTAAAACGAACGTAGTAATGAGTTTACTTTGATCAAATTTCTACATTATCCAACTGAACGTTACTTAAATTGCTTAAAGTACGTTTATTTTATCTATAAACCATCATATGCTCTTTACGGCAGTACCCAATCTACGTTTTGTAATAATGTTAAAGTAATACCAGCATTCCGGTTGATTTTTATTTTTAATACGTCTAACAGGTTTAATAACAGTAATACTTTAAAGTAATTTTTTGAGATAGTTAATTTCATCTTCGAAAATTGCAGGATCGCACATTCGTTTATCTCAATCCACTAAGGTTTATTTACACCAACTTTTCGGTATGGATGATGGTTAGTTGATTTGTGGATATACCTGATGGCGTGTGTAGGTTTGCGATAAACCTTAACCGGAAGAGCTGATTTACAAGTTCTGGATATTAGTATTTCTAGAAATGATAAACTTCCATTAGGTATTGCGTTGTATTTTTCCTAAACTTTAAGTAAATTCTTCACCAAATAATATATGTATAGCGATCATGGCATTATAAATATATAGCATCACAGTTAAAAGAAAAAATCCTGTTTTCAAAGTAATTTAACACAATTGCGGTCCTTTATTGGTATATCTAAGTTTTTAGTTGTTCTATTGTAACCGTGTTCTGGCACTTCATCTTCAAAACGGTTTAATAATATTTAATCTATTAAAGATTTAATAATTAAACATTCATATAATATTGAATAGTAAGGCTTTATATTCTATAAATTTTGTTCAAAAATGTTTGAGGTGTGTCAGTGTAACGACCGCATGACCCCGGAGTGGCGAGTTGGCGAATGTAATGATAGAGGTATGTATGGGAACGAATATGAAATTATGAGTGTAATGAACGAAAGGCATCTTGACATTCTGTGCGTATCAGAGGCAAACGGAAAAGGGAGGAATGTTGTAGAAGTGGATGACGGTAATCTAGCGCTATGGTCAGGAATTAGAACGGAAATACATGGTGCAAAAGGAGTTGGAGTGATTGTAAGTGAAAATTCATTCTGTTTAACACACCTATTGACGTGTGTTAAACAGAATGAATTGATATATCTGGGTAATCTGGAATATAATGCAATTGGGATATCGCAAGATCATTTTTAGTGAACGTTACTTACCGATAAATGGAGAGAACGGCCAAGAATGTGAGGTTTTAGGAACGAATACATACATTAAGTGTGGAAAGGTACCAATCGACTGGTGAAGCGGGATGGTTATTCCGTTGTGTAATGGTTAGGGAATAAGAATGATTGTAAAAACTAAAGAAGAATCAATTTGTTGATTGTACCTGGTAAGGTATTTGGAAGAGTTCAGACTGTCAGAGTACGTGAAATTACACACAGTAAGATTTAGGATATTCAAACTGACTTCATGCTGGCATGGGGATGAATGGATTAGATAGTTTGCTCTGCAGCAGGCGATTGAACAGTATTTAGCTGTGAAGAAGGAGCTGTACCGTGCGTTTGTAGGCTTGGGGAAAGCATAGCCAAGTGAATAGGAAAAGTTATGGACATATATGTGAATATGGAGTGGAGAAATGTCTACTAAGTGAAATAAAAGCAGTGTATGATGGTAGCTCAGCCTGTGTCAGGGGAGGAGGGGATTGAGAGTATACTTTAAAGTAGAGCATGAAGTAAGACCGCGCTGCGTGATGTCACCGTGGCTCTTTAATGTATTCGTGGACAAATGTAATGATGCAGACGGTGTAAAGGTTAGTGACGTGAGTGTGCGTATTCTGGTGTATACGGATAATACCTAAGGATAAACGTGGGTAAAACTAAGGTAGTAGTGTTTAATCGTGATAATGAAAAAGAGGGTAGCGTGTTTATCTGTATGATGAGATTGCAGAACTAGTTGGTAAATTTCTGTATTTCCGTACAGTGTTCTCTGCAGATGGTACAATGGATCGTGAAATTAAATGGCGTGTCGGTCCAGGAAAACAACTGATTGATAGTAAATGGACCGTAATGAAAAATATGATCATAGGAACAGATCGAGCGATATACCATAGCGTGTTTTTCCCATCAGTACTGTATGGAAGTGAGAAAGAATCAGCGAGAAATCATTGACAAATTACGTAAATTTAGACGTAAGTCTGGGCGTGGCACACCACAAAAGTAAAAGTAAAAGCAAATAAATATAAGAGTCAAAATATGGCTTCTTCCTACCAAGTAAGGGAATGACATAATAGATATGTTGTTTTGTTGTTAATATTTCCAATACTTATTAACACTTTTCCAGTTTTATTGAGGAGAAATTTATGTGTGAATCTTGTGGAAGCGAAAGTAATATGCAAAGGTATTTCAAATAATTGTTAACACCATTTTTCTTTTACTGACGAGTATAGCTACAATTGCTATTGAAAGGTTTAAAACTTGAAAGATTTACTATTAAATATACGGCTTCTACTCAAAAAGAAAGGCAAGTATTTTAACTATGCATTTTAGATTCAAAAGTTTTCACTAGAGGTTGATCCTAATTTTGGACAGCTTGATTAAATTTTCCGATCAAGCACTTAAAAAATCTTTTTGGAATATGACGTCTAATGATTTATAAGCAGGTACATGCATTGGTACTCTAACATAAAAAATAAAGAACGCTGATTAATCAAAACGTATTGTTATATTCGGAACAAGATAATAAACTGACCTTATTTTGCTGAATGAGTGATAATTAATTGAATCCTAGATTGATGAAGGAGTTAAGGTTAATTATATTTACCTTACGCCCAGAATGCTGAAACAAGAACTCCATTTTACTAAAAAAATGTAATAAAATATGAAACAGAGTATATTTTACATAAATATTAATCTGGAGGAAATGAAGATACATTTTTGTGTTACATAACTTTCACATCCTAAACTTAGAGGTGTATGCATTTAAACTTGCTTTCTATACATTTCTTTTACTTATCTCACTATCTCTACGAAATATGGTAAAATTTACGACTTGGCCAATACACAACACCACACTTATCAAAATTCCTTGACTGGTAATTACAATGAAGATACATTCGCAGTGGTTACAAATTACTTTAAAACTGAAATTTATATATAACAAACTTTATAAACTGTATAAATCCAATACTTTACTGCATTAAGGTTTTGGAGATTTTTACTGCATTATATGGAATTTTCACTATTATAAGTTAATGTTGCATATTTCACTTTTGTGCTATTCCGACTGATAAAAGGATCCCAATTTTAAATGTATTGTTTTCTACAGGCTTTCTTGACATATTGAACATTCTTTTATATTAAAAGTCCATATATACCGTCTACGTAGTTACACACAAAGAAAATTAACATAATGGGAACGCTCACGGAAGTCGATCAAAGATTGTACCACGCAACCTCTTGTTGACTTTTTTTAATACAAATTTAATTAATAATTGTCGTAAACTCACCAGAATTAATTTTTCATATTCTTCCTCTATCACCGTTCCGTTGTAGTATCGGCGTTCAGCTTTTGTATCTGGAAAGTAGAAACCCGGACGGCATACACACTTGTAGCTTCCCCTTCGAAATCCCAATCCAGAAACAGGAACACACTAAAATAAAAAATTAGTTTGTAGCTGCATTTTAGCAGATTTGTGTATAAATTTTTTGACTACAGTCATAAACTTTGTGCAGCAACTTAGTAGCCAACGACACCCATGCAAATACTCAAGCAAAGATCACTTTCAATGGAAAGTTATAATAACAATACCAATCAATAAACAGAATTTGTTATACATGGTGATTCAGAAAGAATGGGTCAATACTAAGCTGGAGATATTAGACACCTAAATATTATGTTTGGGCTCATCATGCCCTATACGAATGTCGCTGGTTTATTTCTCAACAATTGAGAAAGTTTTGATAAAACGAATCTCAAAATTAGTAGTGTTGGGATTTGTGGTGTAAGAATTACGAATTTGAAGCTTATTTTGACGTTGCTCGTAGAGAACGCTAGCTTCGCAGTATTATTTATGTAAATCAAAACATATTTTTATATCTGTTGGGCTATGCTTAAAAAATCTAAAAGAACGTGTAATTTTACATAAAAGCGGTACTCTTGTCTAGGTGGCCTAACTTTATCGATTTCTAAGTTATTTTCATTTAAGGGTTTCAATGTATTTTGTTGATTTTCTTTCAGGCGCTGACTTCTTTTCTCAGTAGGATTGGCCGTGGGAGTGAATTTATTTGGTCACCGACAAGTCCAGACTTAAACACTCTGGACTTCTCAGTATGGTGAAACTTGAAGGATGTGATGTATCGTGAAGAAATGAACTCTGTTGAAGAGTTGCGGCAGAAAATACAAGTATCCGCCAATGAATTTAAAAATAATGGGTACATTTTGTTTAATATTCAGATATTAAAGAGAATGTATGGTAAAATTCATTGAGGTAGGTGGTGGACGCTTCAAGCATTTAATTTAAGGTTTGTTATTATTACTATTATTAATAATTGTTATTGCTATTTTCCTCTTTTGAGAACAAAAAATCATCACAAAATACATTGGAACTTTTAAATGCAAATAATTCAGAAACCGATAAAAGTAGTATAGCTATGCCGATTTAGGCTCACTTTACAGTGTTGCAACTTCTCAAAAAGTGAGGTTAAATTACTCCACTTCAAGGTCATATATATATATATATATATATATATATATATATATATATATATATAGTATATGTATATATATATATATATATATATATATATATATATATATATATTTATATATATATATATATATATATACATATGTCCAATGCAACATCTTCTAATAACGTGTTATTCCTTTTCAACAGTGCGACGAGTTCTGGAAACTCCCACTATCAACTTTTTTCTTTAAACAGACATCTTCACCACCCATCTACATCCAAACGCCTATGCACGTCAATAAATGTTCACACAATAGAAACCTGTCCTATAGGATATCATTCTCGATAGATACGTTGAGCTTTGCGGAAATTTGACCGAGCTGCTCAGTCAAATTTGCATGCGTCGGATGCATTTTTCTCGTAAACCGTTGGTCCTAGCGACTTCACAAGGTATTCTTTTCTGAAGCAGAAAAGATGGGAAAACAAGTTTTTCCAGTCGAAAATGACATACAGTGCAAGGTAATAAAGTTAGGACCGATTCAAACAAGATGGAAACCTGTATGGGGCGCCCTATATCAGTAATAAAAGAACTAAGGTGATAAAAAACCCCTGTAAACAAAATTTTGTCCGCTTATTACATCATTGTAAAAAGATATTAAAAAAAAGCAAAAAAATAATTCAACTTCAACAGCATATCTTTTAAACGAAGACGTTGCGGACCTAAGTTCATAGGAACTTTTTTCTTATTTTAGTGTCCTCAATCGCGGCGGCACTATGCATTGCTCTTTTTTATGTCACCCTGTATATATACATATATATATTTATATATATATATATATATATATATATATATATATATATATATATATATATATATATATATATTATAACCTCCGCTCGTGGAAGTAAGTCAAGGTCACGAGCGTCATATTGACCATGCAACGTTTCCATGTCTCAAGGTCAACGTTGACGGTTGATTGACCTTTTAGAAGGTCACTATGTTTCAAGGTCACTCATAGGTCATTGACCTCTGCCTCAAGGTCATGCGGAGTTACCAGCTCCTTTACCTTTTAATGTATATGCTCGCATATTCTTCAAGGTCACGAGCGTGGTTTGTGTTAACAGAGATAATGGGAGGATGTTATTCAAGGTCACATATACTATAGGGATCTACTTTCTCGTTTTCAAGGTCAAGATCGCTCACATTGCCTGCATATTCTTCAATGTCATTCGTGAACATTCGTCACACGTTCCCTGCGTCAGATATAAGGGTTATGGCTCAATTGGGGGTAACGGTATATAGGAGGATGCTCTATTCTTCAAGTTCACGAGAGTTATACTGTATGTTGACAGTCCAGGTCATCACGTTCCCTGCATCGAAGTTAAAGTCTTAAAATTTTAAGGTGACGCGTGATATAGAGATGCTCACTCACCGTGCACGTACGCGTTTCTCAAGTCAACGGTTCTTCAAGGTCACACGTTCCCTACATCGAAGTATATTCTTCAAGGTCACCAAAAAATTCTTGGAATTCGGCCAAGGTCATGTGTTAATTCCTAGAAATCATCTGCAAGGGTATCCCAATCCATGGGTGATTCTGGACTTCCCCACGGCAAGGTCAAAGTTTATTCTCATCATATTCAAGTTTATGGAAGGCATCCTTTGAAGTTATTCAAGCTAACGCCCTTTTTCAAGGTCGCCAATTAATTCTTAGAATTTAGTTGTCAGGCCTTGTGTTAATTCTTGGAAATCTATTTTCAAGATCAGACAGATTGTTGTCTATGCTAACAACGTCTCAAGGTCACCGTTTGCATTTCGTTGACCTTTTCAGAGCAATCTGTTCTGAGTAAAAAGCTATTTGTTTCGGGTAAACAGCTATCTGTTCAAAGTTAAAGTTCATTGACCTTTTCAGGGTCACCAAGAAATTTCAGGGCCACGTCTACCAACAAAGTTCATTGACCTCTATTCAGTCAAGTGGTTCAGGTCAAAAATAGGCTCCTGGTTTTGCGCAGGACCCCCTCCATTTCGCACTTTTGAGAAATCCATTTTCATGGTCACCAATCAATTTGGCCGAGTCAGGGTCATAATTCCTAGAAATTACCTGCGGGGGTATAAAATAGATTGTTATAAAGGTCGAAACGTATTGGTATCGATCTTCAAGGTCACATGCTCCCCCACCTCCACCATTTGCTTTAAATGTCAAGGTCAATTCTGGGAGATCTAAAAATAGAATTCTCAAGGTCAAATTTTAACCTTGAGATCATCTATATAAGTAGATAAAGAACAGTGTCATGTCCGTCGATACATTGCACTCGCGACGAAAGTGTTGTGAAGAGCAATTAAAAGTTCATTATTACATAATCACTAGTGTGTACGTCATATTGCAATATTGTGTGTAAACCCAATCGGATAACATTTTTACTATACAATAGAATCAATTTCACAAATGAGCACTCAATTTGTGGAGTTAATCAGGAAATCCATGAAGTTAATTAAACATAAAGATGAACTAATTCGACACATGCATATATTAAGGAAAAATATTAGGTTAGTTAAGCGATATATTAGTAATAAGGTAGTTGATAAGAATGAAAACACTCTCAAGATAGAAAGTAATTGAGCTCTTATGAAGTGTTATCTCGTAAGCCCGAACCAATTAAGGAACGCTTTAAAAATGGGCGGGAGTAATCTACAAAATTTAATGTGCCAACCAATCGAGTCGGGTTTCAAAAGTGGAATACTTACAAGCATTATTTCAAACGTAAAGATCAAAGATCCACTAACATTTTTAAATCAATCATACAACATTTTTGCTGATAAAACTAATTTAATGCTTAAAGAGTCAATGTTGAAAGTCAACACGGTTTTGGTAGCTCACTTTGTACACCCTCACAGTTGTGATTTAAAAAAATTTCCAACTAAAAATCAAATTATTGATGTTGGTACTGATTGCTATCAAGCTAATGTCTATAACAAGCTACAATCCAAATTGGGGGAATTTGCGGAAAAAGATTCAGGGTGGGTTTTGCATGAAATTTTGCATTTAAAGGTAAACAATAACAGGCACGTGCTAAAAGGTGGAATGAATATTAAATTACCTAACTTCATAGCAGTCAAAAGAGCTGGTGTTAATGTGAAAAATAACGATGATTATTGTTTTTTATGGGTCGTTGTTTCGGCGTTATATCCTGCTTCACAAAATTCAGATCGGACTTCTATCTATCCTCATTTGAGTAACGTGTTAAATTATGATTCCATTGAGTTACTCATTAAAATATCTGATTTAAAAAAAATTGAGAAAATAAACAACCTATCAATTAATTTGACGATCAAAACACGTATATGTGATAAACATATACCCTTCGGGATTGCACATTACCTTAAATGCTCGTATGATGACTCCTTATCACAATTTCATCTGTACAAGGAAGAGGATTGCATACAATGGTTTATCGAAGAACTACAAAAGATTGGAAACTGGGCAAACGGAATTCTCAATATCATCATACCCATGGAAGCGCTGACTTATGACCAAATTAATAATTTTGAACGCGCTATTGTCTGTCATATTTGCAATCAGGCTTTTCAACCGACTGACACGTATACTGACTCTAACGTGTTTCATAACCTGAGTGGTTTTGATGCCCCCTTTCCTCAACCGAGAGCCAGCTATGGGTTTCTCGGGAGAGGTATCCCTCTTACCGTTAAACAAGGAGAAGCATATATCCTTTACCAAGACTGTAAATAATAATGTACCATTTAGATTTATAGATTCCATTAGGTTCGTGAGTAGCAGTATTGGTAAGCTAGCCTCTAACTTAGATGATGATAAAAAGCTTATTACTAGATCAGTGTGTAGTAGCGACGCTGAATTTAATTTGCAAGCGCGCAAGGGTATCTTCCCATACGAATACATTGATTCATGGAACAGACTAAACGAAACCGCTCTACCGCCAAAGGAAGCATTTTATAGTCACCTTGCTAACGGAGGTGTTAGCAATGAAAAGCATTTACATGCGCTTCAAGTCTGGAACATCTTTGCGGTACAAACATTAGGGCAGTATTCAGATCTATATTTAAAAACAGATGTGTTATTGTTAGCTGACATATTTTAAAATTTCCGCGTAACTTGCTTAGGTGCATATCAGTTGGATTCCCTGCACTATTACACAGCCCTCGGTTTAGCATTTGATACCTTCTAAAAATTACGCAGGTTCAATTTGAACTGCTCACTGATATCGATATGGTCATGTTCTTTGAAAGTGTCATCAGGGGCGGAGTAGCACAGTGATCCAACCGTTGTGCAAAGGGTAATAACAAGTATATGGGTAATAACTATCATCCCACTGCCCCATCTGGTGTTGCACGACCTCCATAGTGACTTACCCCTGGTACCGGAATACTTGGTTCCACAAAAAAAGTTATTGCCCACATTATATCCGAAATATAACTATATTGTTCACTATAGGAACCTTAAGATGTATTTGACCTTGGTTTAAAATTGCCAAAATTAAATAGTCTTGAGCTTTAAACAGGCCCCCTTGTTACTAAAATATATCGAAATCAACACTACATTACCCAAGCAAGCCAAAAATGAATTTGGTAAAAATTTCTATAAATTAATGATCAATAGAGATTTCGGTAAACTAATGGAAAATGTACGTAAATATAAAGATATCCGTTTGGTGATCAAATAGGAGGGTCGATATGGGGCTGGTGCGTATATTTCCAAACCAAATTTCCATAGCTGTACCATATTAGATACGGATATGGTAATTATCGAAATGGACAAGTTGGAAGCTTTTCTGAACAAACCCATATATGCGGGATTTTCCGTTCTACACATTTCTAAAACTTTTCTGTACGACTCCCATTAGAATTATGTGCTACCAAAATTCGGAAATAAAGCCAAGTTCATGTATGCTGACACAGATAGCTTGATTTATGAGTTCTCTGTACCCGCTATTTATGAGTCCATCAAAGAGAATATTGAAAAATTCGGTACATCCGATTATGCTCCCGACAATATTTTTGGTATTCCTCTATTAAATAAAAAAACTCCAGGCTAGATGAAAGATGGGAACAATGGCCCTATCATGAAGGAATTTGTGAGATTGCGTGCGAAAATGTACGCTTATTCAGTTGAGGGGGGCAAAATTACAAAAAAAAATCTAAAGGTGTTACTAGAGCCAGTGTAAAACAAATCGCCACAGAAGATTACAAGTTGACATTATTTGATTACCGAATTGCAAAGCGATACTAACATCTAATAAGATCAAAAAAACATTTAGTATTCACTATTAGGCAGAACAAGGTGGTTCTAAATCCGTGTGATGATAGAAGGATTATAAATGTTGGGTCTACAGATACACGTCCCTGGGGCTACGCAATAATACCTTGACAGTTCCTGTTTTACACCCAAACTACACAAAACCATTGTTAGTAATACATTAAGCTAAATAAGTGTATTGTAGGAATGTATAGTACCATAAAGGATATAAATATAGCCTTAAATGTAGAAAATGTGTGTAAACAATTTATTGTCTAGTAATAGTATGAATGTAGACACAACTCGTGATAGCTGCAAAGACATTGACTATAAATTAGCACAGGTCAAAAACGGGAATCCATTTCCCAAATGCAGATAGCGGTTTCCCAAAGCAGGTAACCATTTCCCCACCGAAAACAATTCAAATGGCTGATTCATCGTAGCTGACTGCTGTTTGCAAGGATCTCGGTTGCCGTGTGAAGATGAGGAGCGCCACACCGCTGAATATTAGAAAACATTCATAAAGGTGAAGCAAATTCCTGCTTGGGATGGATATGTGGATCAGATTCAGGAATATGGCCATCCAGTAATTTAACTGATTATAGAAATACTTTAGGTTCACTATATAAGATGATATAATATTTAAAAATAAAATATAATTATTTTTGTGCTTTTATTTTATCTAAAAGCTATATTACAAAATAATATCGTCTTTATTGATCTATGATCTTTCATCCAACCCCCACCAATTTACGAATAACTTATTATTCTTAGACCGAAGCTCTTTTTCCACTAGGCACACATCGGGATCCTTTGTTTTCTGTAATTTGTGTTCATAAAAGCCTCCGAGAACAGGTGATGCTTTCATGTTTTCCAACATACAGGTGGTTGGGTTAGTAGTGCGAACTTTCGCAATCTTAAATAGTTCACTTGACCAATTGTTGGTACATTCTTTGGCGAAAATACTTTTAAATTTACTGATTCGTACTATGGCACCCACACAATAGCGATTCCTATCAACTATTTTTATGTGAGTGTAAGCCTCTAGCTTTGTATGATTACCGAGATCTTTGGGTTTCAATCCTGTAGTTCTATGCTTACGATTGTTATAATCCACCGTTACGGTGTCAATTGTATCAATCCATTTGTATTTACCTTGTAGGCTGAAGGACTTATATAGAGCAGACTTAATGGTCCTGATAACACTTTACGCAATTATTGCCTTCCTTGTGCTATAGGTAGAGTAATGGTTGACTCCATAACGCTGCATTAGTTTAGCAAAATGCTCATTTTAGAATTATTTTCCTGCATCTGTCTGCACATTGGAAGGTTTACGACCTGTTTTGAAGATTGTTCACATGGCCTTGGCAACATCCATGACCGTTTTCGTTTTTAATCCTTTGATCCACAAGTATTTCCAGAAACCGTCAATAACCACTAATATACACTTATAGCGCTTATTTTGTTTGGCATATGTGTTAAATTCTGCCAAATCAGCTTACCAAAGGCCATTATATCCCTTAATTATTGTGTGCCTTCGTTTAAACCTTTTTCTTGCGGGTTTGTGCAATTCGTTGACGAGTTGTAATTTAGACATGGTACTAACTTATCCACAATTTCCTTAAGTTTTTGCTCCAACACTAAATAAGCGTTAAAGTTTCCTTTAACAGCTTTCTGAACCGCTTGTAGACAAAAATCAAGGTATCCTTTACTTATAGCGTTACCATCTTCTTCCGGGTCCGCCAACTGTGTCAGACGGTTTCCATCCATATTCAACCTTGTTCATAAATAGTATTGCTTAGTGATAACATCTCTTATTCTCGATATCGAATTGATTATTATCAGTTGAAACTGGGGGGTTAATTACTCGAATTGATACTGGGTATGTGACCGTCCAAACTTGTCAAGGGGCATTTTAGTTATGATGTGCTGACATCAATGCATCCCCATTTATATTGTTTAGAAAACGATTGTTTGGTCTTTCAATGTATCCATCTTCATACAGTTCTTCTACAATTGATATTATATCACTTACGACACCTGTGTTTCCCGTCAATTTTTCTGCCCACAATACCTCTGCATAATCAATTGGCTCGTGTACATCATTCCAATATTTATATTCAATCGGCCTGTTTGTTAAACATAGCTCCACCTACCCTAGTTGTGGGCGATGCAGACAGCAAGGGTTTGATTATTTGTGTATACTTTTTGCTACGGCTTCCTCGAATCTATCCACTTACATCATAATCTCGCCTTCTAATATTCGTAGCTTCTAAAATACTTTTATAATTCTTCCTATCTTTGGAATTTACTAGAGTTAAACCGGGTTCATTCATAATAAGCAGATCATATAAGTCTGGACTCCCTTTATACGTGACACCTTTAATAATCATACCGTTTCCTTTAATTGTGACGGGGGTATTACCAATTGTCCATTTGTCCGTTTTGGAATCGTAGTGGACTCCATAAGTGTGATCAATAGCCCCTTCAAGATCCGTTATAATACGTTCAACATATATAGAGGTAGGTTCATTACAGGAATAATGCTCGATAATAAAGAGGTTCCTCTTCTTCCTCGGTATTAATCTCTCCTACGACAGATGTATCTAGGAAAGATGGTGTACAAGGACCTGGAGGGGGATTTATTTGAAAAATCGAAAGCTGATCTAGAGGGCTACTAGCACACTTTCTTGCTAATGAGGGTCAAATGAAGCCTGGTGCTAGCGGGCTAGTGGGAGTAGTAGCATGCTTTCTACGAAAAATGAACAAAGGTGGGTGTTTGGGTTTAACGTCAATAGACTCCTTTTTGGGTGTTCTTCTATCAGGATTGATTTTATTCACTATTTCAGTTAGAGGTTATATTAGAGGTTTATAGGTACTTTCAAATGTTGTGAGTAACTACTAAACCACTGAAAGCAGTTTAAGGTAGTATATAGGGTGTAGCAAGACAGGTTTCAGTTTACCCTGAACTAATAGCTGTTAATACCTAAACTGCGCAGTTAAGGTATTATATATTCATTAAACCTTTATTGACTTCAGCATCCTTATTTATGACTATGAAACCAAACGGATCTATCCAGCACATTGAACACATATCCCGAAACCATGTCATGCTTATAGTGGGGCTTATATAATCCTCAAACACATGTTTTAGGTTTAATTCACCTTGCTCAAATAATATAAATATATTCATTCGCATTGTCACGAATTAATTGCTTTGGAATTTTACTGTAAATTTGACCCAGTTGAAACAGTCAATATCCATAGAAAAATATGCCCTTATGTTGTTTTGTTTTTCACAAGTGATATCATAAAAGATAAAAATAGAATTTGCTTTTCCACAATTCGGCTCAATCACATCCTGGTTATCACTGAACGTAAAGTAACCTATACCCTTCATCGGAAGTAGGATTTCCTGTAAAAGTTTGTACTAGTTTTTATTCAATGACTTAGAGTATACGTATACATGTTTAAATTTCAAACCATTTTTCTCACTAAGCAAACTAATCATTTCGTTTGTTTTTCCGCAATTGGAGGGGCCACATATAATGCCACTTGAACTATCAGGAAGTAAATCACCATCTTTTGGCGTACCAGACTTTTCATCAAAGTTATGATTTTGAATTGGAAGTTTTTGTTTCTGAGCTACTATTATCATCTTTGGCGAACATTTTTATTTATATACTAGACATACAGATTATAATTTTTTCACTTCTCGTCTGAGTAGGTTCTACTGCACAATAGCATCGTGGAGAACCAGGTCATAGACAACGATCCCATTATCGAAAGGTGTTAGATATTCTATTTCCAATTTGATGTCTACCGTTGAGTTATTTAAGGTCTCATTTTGTTTAGATCAATCCATTACAAATACTGGACATGATTTTAATTCTGAATAATATCAAAAATTTTCGATAGGCAGGTATGTATTGGTTAGCACTGAAGTTCAAATGCATTGCTCCATGTGGATAATACTCAGATTTCAGATGTACTTTAAGATTTCTGATGTTAATGTGATCAAAATTTCCGGCCTTTGCTGACTTTGTGTACCTTTTACCTTGTTGTAATGCAACAATTATCCAACGTGGTTTTTCCAGTTGTGTTGACGTTTTTATTGGCCGTATGTCAGAGGTTACCTGTCTTAAAGCAGGTAATTCAGATAACTCCCATTGACACATTATTATTAATTCCTTCAAACAAGTCCAGTTTCGCAGCATCACAAAGTGTTAAATGTGGTACTTCTCACTGAACTTTATTTAGGGTTATTTCTGCATCAACGTCGCCATAGTAGCAGTTTGTATTGCTTCTAGATCAAATTAAAGTCAGCTCTTGCCGCATATTCACGATTAATTGACGATAATACTCCATTATTCCGAATATTTGGTTCAATGGTATGCGTACTGTAAAGGATTTTTCACCATTTCGCTCATCGAATTCTATTCGTAACAGTTCTTCATTCTTTAGCGACCACCCCAAATGGGTTAATGCTTTGCCCTTGCTTGTCGTATAAGAAATATATCCTTTAAGTGTAGATGTTATGCCGGGATTTCGCCAAATGTCCACTCTTTGACCTCCCAACTCATAACCAACCTCTTCGAAAAGGAATTTGGGGAAATTATTGTTTAAGTTGCATGATTTCCTTTATCTTCTTTTTTTAGCTTACCTTCTCTGTACTATAGGAAGTAGCCGTAATTAGATCCTGACTTCGAACTAAGATGCGTATTTCTTCGGAACGTCCATACTTAGAAGATCCATACGGAAGATAGGTGTGAATATCTGATTTAATTATAGCATCATCAAAATGTACATTTTGAAAGATATTTAATGATTCGGTCATTGTGTCTCTGTAGATGTTAACCACAATGAGGGTTGATGACTAATAAAAGATTTACTGTAGGGATGATTTCTTTTACATGAATTTATTCTCAAACCTATGTTCTAAGCGTATCGTGAATGGTTCGCCCTTTAAATTAATTGTTACTGATTTTGCCGTATAGTTTTGAAAAGATTAATTACTACATATATATCACATTACAGTTTTTTTTCAAATTTATACAAATTTTTAAGAAGGCAAATCTATCACAATAAATACCTTCATTGTTATTCAAAGAAAATCCCTTGTTCATATTACATTGAATATTGCATTTTTTAAATTAATTGCACACTTTATGAATGCAAACATATGGTTTTACATAAAGCAAAATTCATTGTACCTATGTTAGAGAATTATTTATAGTGAAATCTTTTTCTTAATAACACATTTTCATCAAAGTCTATTAATTATTATATTACTAATTATGCAATGTAGTTGGGAAAGCTTAATTTAAAATCTTTAAAAATTGTTAATACATACATATATATCACATTACATTTTTTAAAGAATGCAGATGCATTGTGTGTGTTTTATACAAATAAAATCTTTTGTCCCTATTAGCTAGAATATTACATTTTTTAAACATTCCTACAAATTTTTAAGAATGCGAATGCATTGCTAACAAACAAAGAAAACAAAATAAAACATCGACTTTTTCTGCATTATATGTCAGTATATTTTTCATGAATACATATTATGTGTTCGGAGGAGTCTGAGAAAGGGATATAATTTAGTTTTATGTATTTCAGGTCGCTATGTGTGTAAGCGAAACATATCATTGTGCAAAAGAGACAGATATTAAACAATAGACTATTCATAAACTTTCAAGCTCTCTTACTCACACATATTACAAATTTATTTAGCATTTCTTAGAGATACATTAATATTTCAATTCTTCATCTAAACCAATTATTTACCACACATTTACTCTTCGGGGGGTTCATGCATCATTAAAATGTACGTTTTGAAACATGTTTAATGATTCGGTTACTGAAAACTACTAATCCAATTGATGTTAAAAAGTATTTCTCTGCAGATGTTAACCGCAATGAGGGTTGATAAGGATGAAGTCTTTTGTACGAAGATGGAATTGTCCTACGATTAATTCGCAGACCAATGTTCTTTTAGTTCTAAGCGTACCGTGAATGGTTCACTTTCTCCAAAGTCTATCAATTCTCCTTTTTGATTTGTCAATTTAATTGTTATATTACTTATTATGTCGGTGTTTACTTTTAAATATTGAGTATTGCTTGAAGTTTTATCCAGATGATAACCCGGTGGGACGGAAACGTCAATTTCATATGATACTTTCGCAGGATTCCCGTTTCTATAACATCCTTTTATAATGTTGCACTCCATGCGTAGATTGGTGTGTTTAATTATTTGGATGTCTAACGCAAATGTATGTAAAATATTTGCTTCTAATATTTTAGGCTCAAAATCGAGCATGCGACCAATGCTATTTTCTTTAGTAAAATCGATCTCAAATGAACTATTTATCTCACACTTAAGTGTATTGTTGTTTTCCCTAATGAAACATTTTTCTGTGGGTACCTTGGATTTCCGGTAATCACTAATTTCATCTAACTCATACATTAATTACTCGCAAATGAGGTGAATTTGTTCTAAAATAAAATCTATCGTTACCCGTATAAATGTTTCTAATGCTGTTGCAGCCGTAAAATCCCACCAATCTAATAACGTATTTCTTCTCCAAATCTACCTCTGTCGGTGGATAGAAGTTGTAGCTAGCTATGTTACCAACACCTTCTAAACTGAATGTTATTGACATAACTGAGAAAATTTAACGTTGTATCGATTATTTATATAGAAATTGTACGCATAGTTGCCCGCAAATAATGATATTAAAGCCGTGACCTTGGTAGCAATTATAATGAATTTTACATTCCCGAAAGTAGTTAATCACTTCGATTGGTGACCGAAGATTACTGAAACTATCGTAGTACCATGCCTTTTTACCGCGCACTTTATAGCAAACCCAATCTGTACCCGGTCCGCTTTGGCTATCTAAGTTGATGATTCCAGATTCATTTTTCCATGGTAATTTAGGAATACTAACACTCATACAAATACCCCTAAAGTGGGTTACATTTTTTGTGTATTTCTTTAAAGCAATATCTGTGAACGGTCTTTCGGGTAATCTATTCAGTTTTTTGAAAACGGTTTTAAGTATAAAGCGCCACCGTCAAATTTGTATGGTTTTAGATAAAGTGTACCGCCAACGATCAATTTCATCATACGATTATGGCGCGATGTCTCTTCTTGCATTTTTTTGGTATTTTTTGCGTCATTGACCGCTGTAGCAATTCCCGATGCGCCGCCAGCTAAAGCACCGATTGCTGATAGTCCTGCGAATAACGGAGTTAGAAATGGTGAAACCCCTCCTTGTTTAGGTAGGAGAACTACTCTAGGAACTTTAAAGTTTTTTTTCCCCCTAAACTTTTTACCACACGTTTTGTGGTTGAAAGCCCTGACTTTATTTTGTCTGTGAAATCTCCGTTAGCTTTTATTTTTTTAGCTATGGTTTTTCGTACGTGCAATAAATTTCCACCATTCTACTTCTTGGAGCGACGTTTATACCCCATTCCAAATTGTCTCTTTGCTTTCATGGTGGTATCGACTGCTAAAGCTGTAGCTAGTTCCCCTAATGTTGCGTCTGCCGATTTAAAGCGTTCCCAAGCTTTTTCTTCTAGAATTTTATCTGCTCTATGTCTACTTTCTAAATCTCTGTAGTCTCTGTAACTGATATGCAGTTTACACTGAGCATCTAATTGATTAATACCGGAGTTACCGCGTGCGAGTCGTTTCTCGAGTTTTGAAACAGGACCACAACACTGGTAACCTAGTAAATGCAATTCCACCGGAAGTTTATTGATGAGCGTATTCACTAAACCACCTGCACTCTTCCGCTTCTTACCTATCATTGTTCACCGTGTCTGATAGGGCAGGGTATTTATACCTAAAATCGAGAGCACAAAAACTTTATATTTAGTAAGTGCTATACATTAGATAAGCAGGATGATAGTACAATATTTGCATTAAGCATGCAGTGTTATGTGAATTAATATTACACTTGGCATTTGTAACATCTTGAATGTCTTTGTAAATGTCATTATCACCACCGAATTCCTTCTCACAAAAACGACGGTAATCAACCACGTGTATGAATTTTTCATAGAAATACACCAGATTGTAAGATTTAAGAAATTACAATCTATACCTTATTATATCCTTCAAATTTAATAGTTTTTCTACATTATGGGCATTGAATGTCACGAACAGCAGTTGTAGTTTTCTATCTTAACAGTTTTCAAAATGCTGTCGTATCCTTTAATCAATTCCCAATTTTAGTAATTACCGAGATTGCTAGATATAGATTCGTAATCTTGCTCATGGATTACATCTTCCTCGTTTACATGTGACCAATCAATTTGGCTTTCAATTTCTTGGGATCGGAAAAATTGTATTTCTACATATAAATACCATCGTAGAAGTTCAATCCATTCCTTCGAGTCTAATACCATATTATCACAGTTGTCACACCCCATATATGCTACTGGTGCAAGGTTATGGTGGGTACTGTATCCTATTTCAATATGAGTATCATTCGATAGTTTATAAGAAACACATTCGATAAAGTATGCATTAGCTGCCTGTTTATACACTTTATCCTTATGTTGAGACCCGTTAGAACAACCTTCATCTTGTTTCTATTCATTACTATTATGACAACATGAACAACAATATGTTAAATTATTATTTATATTGTTACTACAATGGTATGAGGTAGCCATCGGTGAACTTCCAGATCATTCCAGAAATGATCTTATTGCTGCTTTCATGCCCACTTGCTCACAATTACACTACGACTAAACACTGTTTACGAAATGAGCATGTTTACATATGGCTGCTCATCGGCGCATGCGCAAAGCCATTGATTAGGAAAGCTTATTTTTGACCTCGAAGAGTCAGTACAGGAACCACTTAACCTACCTTTTAGCATAGACAACATTCTTAAACCGTGTTTCCACGAACTGTTTTCTCCTGTAGGTGACCTAGAAAATCGATACCAATACGTTTCGACCTAGATAACAGTCTATTTGATACCGCTGAAGGTAATTTCTAGGAATTATGACCCTGACTCGACCAAATTGCTTGGTGACCTTCAAAATAAATTGGTGGAGGTGTGAAATGGTGGGGGTTCATGCGCAAAGCCAGGAGCTTATTTTTGACCTGAACCACTTGACTAAACAGAGGTCAATGAACTTTTCTGGTGTACATGACCTTGAAATTTCATGATGACCTTGAAAAGATCAATGAACTTTGACTTTGAACAGATAGCTGTTTACCCGAAACAGATAGCTGTTTACCCGAAACAGATAGTTGTTTACCCTGAACAGATAGCTGTTTACCCTGAACAGATAGCTGTGAAAAAGTCAATGAACTTTGAAAAGGTCAATGATCTGACAACGGTGACCTCGAGAAATGGTTAGCATTGACAACAACCTGTCTGACCTTGAAAATTGATTTCTAGGAATTAACACATGGCCTCGACTCGACTAAATTCTAAGAATTGCTTGGTGACCCTGAAAAGGGGCGAATTTTAAAGATTTCTTTCATGAACTTGAATATGATGAGAATAAACTTTGACCTTGGCGTGTGGAAGCCCAGGATCTCCCGTGGATTGGGATACCCATGCAGGTGATTTCTAGGAATTAACACATGGCTTTGACCAAATTCCAAGAATTTCTAGATGACCTTGAAGAGTATACTTCAATGTAGGGAACGTGTGACCTTGAAAAACCGTTGACTTAGGGTACATGCACGGTAAGTGACTATCCCTATATCACGCGTCACCTTAAAATTTTAAGGCTTTTACTTCGTCGTAGGGAACGTGATGACCTTGACTGTGAACACAAACAGTATAACTCTCGTGACCTAGAAGATTTGAGCATCCTCCTATATACATTTACCCCCAATTGAGCCGGAACCCTTATATCTGATGCAGGAAACGTGTGACCTTGATACCGGGAACGTGTGCGTTTACGAATGACCTTGAAGAATGTGCGGGCAATGTGAGCGACCTTGACCTTCAAAACGAGAAAGTGGGTCCCTATGGTATACGTGACCTTGAAGAGCATCCCAGTTATCTCTGTGAACACAAACAACGCCCCTGACCATGAAGAATATGCAAGCATACACCTTAAAATGTCAATGAGCTGGTAACGCCGCATGACCTTGAGACAGAGGCCATGAACTTTGAGTGACCCTGAAACCGCGGAAACTTGAAAAGTTCAATGAACTGACAGCGTTGACTTTGAGGCATGGCAACGTCGCATAGCTAGTATACCGCTCGTGACCTTGACCTACTTCCACGAACGAAGGTCAGAATGCTAATATACATTTATATACATATGACTTTGAAGTGGGGTATTTTAACCTCACTTTTTGATACGTTGCAACACTGTAAAGTAAGATAGAATCGGCATAGCTATACTACTGATAAAGTTAAGTGACCTAAACAAAGCAGCGTTTTTATGTAGAATTGAACGCTGTTTTAGATTTATTTTAAGGATTGCTTAATAGACAGAAAAAATGTGTTTTAATTTACCTAAATAATATGGTGTAACTAGCGCCCTCTATGAGCAACGTCAAAAAAGCTTCAAATTCGTAATTTTTACACCACAAAACCCAACACTACCAATTTTCAGATTCATGCTATCAAAACTTTCTCAATTACTGAGAAACTACAGAATAAAATTTGAACTTTCAACACCCTGTATCTCTTACACCAACGATATCCGTATAAATCATGATGAGCTCAAGCATAATATTCTGGTGTCCCAGCTTAGTGTTGACCAATTCTTTCTAAGTCACCCTGTATATACTTGTTGATCCTCCCAGATGGCTTGCCCCTATAACCTTTTTATCATTATAAATAGAAAAACGAAACTTGGGAGAAGTAGGTATATGAGATATTTGAAACTTGGTATAGTCATTTTTATCAAGATATTTCTGATTTGACTTTCGATTTTGAATTGTAGGATTTTATATTTTTTGTTTATTTGGATGTAAAACGACCTTCCGAATGAAAAGACATCACTTTTGTCAATTGACAGTTTAAGTTGTGTATTTTCAGGTCTAGAGCGCCATAAATTATGCGAATCGCTTAATTTTTAACCAAGCAGCATCGGCAAAAATTTACCTCAGTTGAGTTTAAAACCAATTAATCTCTAATAAAAGAATTAAAAAAATGTGATGCAAGCTGAATTAGTAATAAGATAAACTTTTGATGAAAGACCGCTATCTTGCGAGTTATTTAATACTACGCACAATTATTTAAATAGAAATTATACTGATTTAAACTCGGTTACAATGTAATTGTATTGGTCCAATGACATTTGACATTTGATGAGATAAAATAATATTCTTATGCAAGGTACGCTAGATTGACAAATAGAAACTGGAATAAAAATGACTTGATCTATCAAAGATTGGTATTATTGTATTCAGTATACAATTTTACATCGAAATAAGCAAAAAAATATGAGATGTCTCATGTAAAAAGCGAGAATTGGGATCATTTCCGGCTGACCTGGAACGCATCGGAATAAATTAGTGCTAAAAAATTCCAACTTATCTTTTGTATAGGCTCACCCAACTTCGTTTTTCTATCTCTAATAATAAAAAAGTTATCTAGGCGAGCCACGTGGAAGGATCACCCGGTATACACCGATAAAGGATAATTATTGATGCTGTTTATTGCTAATAAACTTTTCAAGCAGATATAATTCACTTAATTTATACGTTCGCGACACAAACAGGTATACCATGTTTTTTTATTCCAAAAATTTACTACATCCCGAAATAGAAACTTTAAGAGAAATATTAGCTTTAAGCTATGGGGGTTATATTGAGAAGTTCGAGTAAAATAAACATACCCTGGTTAGTTCAGGTATATTGACTACATGTACGATGTGATTGATGGGCTTCTAAATCACAAAACTTTACATCAAAATGCTATTATGAATATTTAAACTTAAAGAAAACACAATGCTCCTGTTATGTGATATTTCTAATATTAATAATATAGCCAATATATGTTGCATGTCGTTTATATAGCGATTCAACGGTAATTGGTGTTAGCACAGATCTGCTAAAATTCTTTGACGGCTCTTAAAACATAGCAGAGAACATACGTTCACTTTTATATTTTTCAATTTCAACATAATAAAAATGATATTTCTACGTCGGCTTTAGCACAGAAAATTTGAAGTCATATGTGTGTGGAAACGATACAATAAAACGTTGATTAAATAGAAATCTGTTCCTTTTGAACGAAACGTGAAAACTACACTGCATTTTGAAAACCTTAATTATTCATTTGTTATTAGTTGCAATTAACCCAGATGAACTGAGATAAATTCTCGGCTTTCTAAATGTTCCGTACCTGCTCATAACTATTATTAACTATTATTTTCTTAATGGACACCACACTGGAATTTGACATTTTTAATATGCCTTTCATTGATATAACATAACTATGTTCAAATAAGTGAAAATACGAAAAATGAAAAATTAAAAATTTACAAGGCGAACGCATCGTTGAACTGCATGTGTTGCTAGTAAAATCGTTAAATTAGCAAAATCAGTTTCTTTTGAACCATAGTTTTATCTTTTCTTCCGTCAAAACAAATCCCCAGTACTGGCGTTTTAAATTTTTTTTGTTTCACTGACACAGACTACACGTTCTGTTTTTCTCGCTCTTCTAATCTTCATTCTGTCAATTGTTATTAAAGAATTATTTTTAATAAAACACCAATATCTCATTTTTGACGATGTTTGTGACTCTTCTGTATCTTCACCCAATAAAGTAATTGTGTCCATTACTTACAAGCAAATATGAAACTTCTTCCTCCATTTTTTCATTTTCTTCACTGTTGAAGATAGACAAAGATCTTTCTTGAGTGGTGGAAATACTACATGACGTCGTGTATTATAGTTTTATGAAACGGGTTGTTGTTTTGGATTTTCTTTCAAGTGCGATTTTAAGTTTGTTAGTAGTTTTGAAGCCAATGGTCTCTATGCCCATTATCCTATTGGTTCTCTGGCCTTGTTGGATCTGTCACATTTCCAGTCTTCAGAACTGCGTTTGAAAGTATGTTACGTCAAATAAGCTTGACTCTTCTTTTCAAAAAGTTAATTTAAGTTGTATGGTTGTCTGGATTTTATGCTCTTTTGAACATTATTGTAACGTTCGAGAAAACTATGCAACTTACTCCATATGCGATGTCGTGAAACGGTAGGGATTGAAGCACTTTGCCAATTTCTTCAATTTTCGGTAGGAAATGTAACATTTCATATTTGCCATTATTTTTAGATTTTAAATCATATTGAATAAATACATATTATAACATGAGGTGACAGTACGTCGATAACACACGATTGTTTATCAATTTGGGGTGGCCAAAAATTTCACAACAAACTTCATTCCTAGTAGTCATAATTAACTCGCTATTTAAATTATTCCCCGAGGTAACGAATAATTTCATCGACGAACTGAACATATAGAGCCAGCCAGCATGCAGTTTACACCCCCACTACTGCAATAACCGTGTGCCTGAAAATTTTCAAATTTCGCGCTAAGTTATATGGTATTTTATAGAATAAGAAATGATTATTTGTTGTTTATTGTACAAGTGTAATTAATACTGATATCAGAGTCTTGAACTTACTTCAATATCTTGTGTAAATACCTAATTTAAAACATTTAAAGTTCACGGCAATTTACCAATGGGCTATAGAAGGAAAGAGAAGAGGTGGTTTGAATGACTTGTAGTTTTTAGTTAATCACGATGTAATACAGTCACATTGCCTTCTAAAATTAGAAAATGAAATGAAAGTCAGTTTATAATATGGAAGTAATAAGAATACTGTTCTTATGAAAAGATAAAGGGTTAAAGTAAATAACAGTGCGAAGATTGTTGAAATCAGTGATAAAAAGAAAGATGACGCATACTTGAATATAGCGTGTTTGTGTATATTGAAGGTTAACCACGATTATATGATATATAGTGAACGCATGTTATAAAACGATAATCGAACCAGTGTAGTAAATTAGTAAATGAAGAACAATAACCATCAAGGTTAGTGGTAATCTTAGGTGAATCGTTTTAGTTTGTGTAGCCGAGCGGGCCACATCGGGGAAACTGCTTTTGCTATTGCGTGCATTTGGTTGTGAAAATTCAAGCCTTATAAGCATAACCAGATAATTTGTAATCATGTGAATTTGCCAGAAATGTTACGAAATTGTGCAGAATCAGCGATTAACTTTCGAAGAATATATTTGGTAAAGGAAGAAACTACAGCACCAGGGTTATCAGCGGAGTATTCTACTCAACGCTATTTAAAATAACAAGTCAGATTACCGAATCTATGTAAAGAAGAAAACGTTTTTGTCTTTTATTTTTCCTTGGTTAGTTTTTTAACAATCAACACCGAATGAATCAATCTTCATTTATTGCTGATATAGAATTTATATGTGCATGTTAAATAATAAGGAATATGAAAAATAATAATCAGTAGGGGTTAGTGTAAAGGATAATTTGCTTGTCACAGTAAACAAAGCATTTACGCATTTTTGAGTTTAGTTGAATTAAATAAGTTTGATTTGATTTTATTATTGACCAGTATGAACATTAAGAGATTTAATGCTAAATTAAGTAATCTCGAGGAAAGTGACAAATTCCATATACATTGAATAAAATCAGTTTTAAAAGTATTTTTGATAATTGATAAACAATAATCATTTCATTTAATAAGTAAGCTAACCGGCGCAACCAGATAGGAAAGGAACTTATAAAACAACTATTAGATTTCATTCATACAGACTGAAACCATATAGCAAGGTCTTTAAAAAATAAATCACTGAATGTTATCTTTGAGAGGTGAGGATAAATATAAGGTAAACATTATAAGTTCTCACCAACACAATATGAATTTCAATTAAAGAATTATTCGAAATAGTAAAGCAACCTAAACTTTATTCTTTTGTAGCGAGTGTAAACTAACCAAGGAGCGGTCCATGTTTACGCTCGTTGCAACTTCCAGTGGTGTGGCAGAAAAAGAGCGTGTCATTTAAGACATAAACTACCTCAAATGTGATAACTTTTAGATCCAGTGAGGAATCAGAAGATATTGAAGTATTCAAAACAGCCTTTGACACATTATTCAAATACCTAAAATTTTAAACGCTCTGACAACACGTTTTTGTGCCCCTTTTCACGTCACCTTGAATTACAAAAAAAAAACATTAAAGTTTGTGAAATTTTTAAAAGTTTGAGACCCGTGAAGAACACTTTAATGTTTTGTAGTCACGTTTTGACATCTCCAACAGAATGATTTAGAAAAATATTTTTTTCGTTCCACCCTATTAAACAACACATAATTTTAATTAAAAGTATTACAGTATTTCAAAAACTGAAACCGTTTTAACGTACAAAATTGTCCAATCAATAATTGGTTTACTATTTTATTGTTAGTTTATTTACTAAACAATGTGTGGTCCTGAATAGGTTAAGTTTAGTCAACGTGCTAAAGCACTCAGGAATAATTAAGAGGATGCATAGGACTTTGAACTGAAACCTTTTCTTATCATAAATGGGAGGAAAGCAGGAACTAAGAAAATCATTCCACAATATAGAGTGCAGATTTTTAATGCATATCGAGGATTTGAATGAGTAAACCGAGTATAAAAGGGCAAACTGACTAAACAGAGTAACTAGAAATTCCAGAGTTTAGATGACCCGTTTGGTACAACAGATTAAAATTTGTACTGCATATTGGTTAGGTGTATGAGCGAATCAAGTGTCAGTAACGAAGATGGTCCAAGATAGTATCAAAGAACGTAATTCAGTTGGTCAATAGCCATTGCAGTACCGATAGTACAAAGAAAGAATTGAAATGATTTTTCTATGCTCAAGGGACAACTGTTTCAACTTTAGCTAAAGAGCGAAATTTACGATTGCCCAAAGGACAGTTAGTACATTCCATATTCGTTGTTTGAACAACTTTTGAGCTAGAGTAATAACACTTTTGCTGGTATTTCTAACACCAACCAACATAGTGGGCATGTCTCTCGACCGTTTTACTGGATATCCATTTGGTATAAGGTTTATTTTTGAGAAATTTGAGACAGTAAAATTTACTTATTGGGTCAGATACACTAAGTGGACAAAGAACTGAAGTTTTATAAACAAGTGGGTTTGGTGTAAGAAGATATGGAGTATCATTTATGTGATCATGAAATAGCAAATATTCCTGTACTATGACAAAAAGATTAGTGGTCGATGAAAATTGAATCCAATTAGAGTTATGACATAATTGAGATGTCGGAAAATGGTGTCTGAGACAGAAGATAGTCAACTTTCAAAGTAAGGTAATTACAGTTAGTCATTGAGGCACCTATAGATGCAACAGTAGATTTTCAAAAATGTAGGACCAGAATGTTTGAACCAAATTACATCGAATTTTTACTCTCCGAAGAAGAATTTTTATGGGATAATGTTGATAGACACACACTCTTCTATTGTTAGAGTGAACATTTTATTTGAGAAATTGCTGGTCGATTGAATCATCGTTTTCAGAAGAGACATGTGTTTCAGATAGAAAGAAAATGTTAGATTGTAATTGCTCAAGGTGCTAGAGATCAACATTAAGATTGGACCTGATACCGCGGATGTTACGATAATGGATCAAATCGACGGCTTATGGTGCTTGAGCCCTGATAACCCGGACATCCGATGAGGCAAGATTTTCTGTCCGTAGTTTTTTATCTTACCACAGCCGTCTTTTTTGTCAATTTTGAAATCCAATAGAAAGACAGTAACGGCGGGGCGAAAAATAGGATGAGAATGGATTAAGGATAAAGACTAGGCGATCGTCAGCATTTACCTCCCCGACTGGGATGGAGTACACATGCCACCCTCCTGAAAGACCATAAAAAACAAGTTAAAAGTCCATAAGCGTAAGTCAAAAAAAAAGGTAGGATATTGGATGGATACAAGGTTCCCCTAATTTTGAATTATTAATTGTTTCTCTTTAACCAAATTTGTATAACATATTTGCTACAAAAGGAATATTCCCTCCAAATCTATTTTCAACATCTCAAAAAATGCTTGAGTTATAGGAGAATACATTCATTTAAAATTAGGGCTTGACGCCTTGTATTTTAAACAGAAACCGCCAAAATGTTAATCATCTAAAACAAAATTATTACGTCCGGTTTACCAAAAAATGGTCCCACCGTTCCGTTTTTAAGTAAATCCTGATTAGCCATTAAATCCTCTATGCAATGGTCTTTTAAGATGTTAATAACATTTATGTATTTATGTTAACTTTATATTCGGTTAAAAAGCCCCGTTCCTTTAAAAAATTGAGTCATGTTTCAATCGGTATGCATAGTAGTTTAAGAGTACACTCACATTGTTGGTTGTTGGTCTCTACACTGTTGGCAACATAGTTTCCGGCTTCCAATTAGAATAAGGCGGTTTATTAAATTGTAGTGTACTAACGTGATACTAGTAAGTGCTGTGTGTTCTGCCCTTGTTAAACTGATTGGTAGATATTTATTAATGAATATGCTGGTTTTAACCTGTACTTCATGCGAGCAAATTGGCTTTTTAACTTCCGGCTATGTACATGCTGCATTTTTGGATTGTTTAGCTAACCACCACATGGATTATATATTCTATGCTGCAATTAATGAGAATATAATTTAGTGTTTACAATATGGCGCGGAGTTATGCCGTTAATACACTTTCTAAGTTACGCAGGCTCCAAGAATATGTATTTCCAATATACAAAAGGAGCGTCATACTTTTTGTTTTGTTTTAGACCATTTTGTATTCCGGGTGTCCAAAATTACAATAAAATTCACATGAAAAAAAACTGAAAATAATTTTCAAATTCGTAGGATGTTCTCGAGGGAGCGCAATAGGTACAATTTGGGAATTTGAACCTTTTAGCAAAATACACCCACGCACCACACAAAAATAAAAAACAGCGAATGCGTTTCAATACCTAAGCTATCATCATAAGCGGTCGACTGGAACGAACTAAAGAAAATTGATGTATACACCATCAGCGAGTAATGCTTCGTTACTTATCTGATGGAAGTGAAAGTTTAATAAGTTCTGAATAGCCTAAGGGTCCTCGATCGTCATTATGCAATAGAATTTTTTGGTTTTTGAAGATCTCTAAACTTTCATAACAATCAAGTTCGTGGTTATTACTAACATGTTTGATTAAGGATACCTTGTCTACTACATGATTTTTACCAAACCTATGTAGGGCTGCGGCATACTTGTCCCAAACTTCAATAAGTCGTTTAGTTTGATCCACATCTATTTGTTCACAATTTTTATAATTAATTTTATAGATTCCCGACATATCCTGCTTATCCACTTGATCTTTTAGATTTCCTAAAAAAGTTTGCAAATTATTATCTGAAGTAGTGGCTGTTTTGAAATTAATTTTGGAAAAGATTTTAGATAGACCTACGTATAAGCAGGATAGTTTGGTAATTGTACATACTTTGTTCCTATTTGTTCCCTAGCATTACCTAATGTAGTTACATTCTTAACCCTCATCCTAGCAATCAATATGTCAAGAGAGGTAAGGTATTTGGGAGATATTTTCAACTCAAAACGGAAATTACCCTTGCGGTAATTAGACGCTCCTATGATCAGTCACGGGGTCTGAGACCAAGCATGGTACACTGTCTATATACAAGGGTAGTCAGACCGGTAATAACCTATGCGGCTTTGGTGTGGTGGCCAAAGGTGAAGCAAGAAGCCCTCATCCAATGTGTTTGTTTCCTAACTATATTCATTTCTTTGATAGTGAGGAATTCTTTCCTATAATTTTGAACTGAAAGAGGAGAATTAAGCAATCTATGAACCAAAAAATTAAAAGCCGCTAGTTTATGCTGTCTACAGTGATTTGAGTCATTGGTTATGAATCTTTTAGAGCTACGATAAATATCCATATCTAGTTTGCTACCATTTGTGGTTACCAGAGTATCAAGGAAGGAGACTATCATTTGCCTCTATCTAAAAGGTACATTGAGATTTAACGTACCGTCATTTCATTGTGATTACGTGCAAAGTATTTTGAAGTTTTACAGCGAAAGCTGGATCAAGGCCTTTAGTTGACTGATTAATCTGGGTCTTGTGCGACGTAATGTAAGCCAGTTTTTTGTTCGTTTTGAACTTAGTTGTGTAATACTCGCATATAGGTATTTAGACCGCGATTTTATCGATTAAAATTAAACTGAGGCCCACGTGATGTATGACATATATTATGAGCTATCCTAATCGCAAAACTAATAACTCTTCCATGTCCTTTATTCCACTGTGCTGCTGACTCCTTCGTTATCTGCTACTTCCCATTCTACTGCCATTTTCGACCAACAATATTCGACGTTTTAATGTTCACCCAGTGCAGGGTTTTGACAATAACCTCTTGTCGCAACAATTTGGTATTGAATCTCTTCAACTCAGAAGTAATTGGAACTCTTTATCTTATCTCTATAATCTGCTCAATAACTAAATGGATTGCAATAATTTGCTTAGTGAGATTGATATTGCCGTTCTGAGAAGTGAGACTGGATTTATGGTAATATTACGCCCAAATCTCCATTACACACTATGTGTACCCTGTTTAATCTTATTTGTGATGTTCGTGATATCTTTTGTGACCAAAACGGGTTGTTATTTCCTGTTTTTTAATACTTTGGATCAACATTGTAATGGTTTAGTGTCTACTACGTGGACGGAGGATTTCTCCTTAACTATTAGAGATATCAAAACCAATTTTGGTGTGGTAATATACGATCATTGGACCTACATTCTAAAAATATTTAGGTATATACAGGGTGATTGACAAAAATATGCCAAACCAAACCTATGTTTTTTTTAATGGAACACCCTGTATATTTTTAAATTTTTGGATTCACTGTTGTTAACTTTGGCACCACGTTGCGAGCGTTTGCACCTAGATTTTGTAAATATATTTATACCACCGACTATTAATAATAGTCTACTGACAAACAAACAGTGAAATTTTTCGAAAGCATGTAAAACTATACAGAATGATTAACTTACGCGAAATGTAACTTTTCTCAATTTTTTCAAATGCAACACCCTGTATATTTTTTCACACTTCGATTCCCCGTGAAAAGTAGATACTAATTGATAATAGGTTTCATAGCCATAAAACGGACTCTAAAAGTAACAACCATTGCACCTTTACTTGAATTAAATATATGACAAATACATAAATAATGTTCAGAAAAATGACTGTGGTTATATTTATTTTAAATTGATATTTCATGCTTAACTAACGTAATAAAGTTTTAAACTAGTTTAATAATTACGGCATTATTTTTTCTTTTATCTATTGTATGGCGAAAACATCAGAATTAGTTCCAAGAATATAAATTGGAATGGGCAAAAATTTTGCAACTTTAACATATTACAATTACAATCCTAGTAAATTATGTTATTTAAATATAAAAATCAAACTGTTCAAAATTAGTATTCGTATCCATCTTTTTTACTAATTGAATCACATTTCTCGAACTTACTTGTTATCTTACTCTAATAAAGGAAACGTAGCTAAAATATTCCATAATGAAGGTTTTCCCACTTAAGCTGACAGTTTTCGACATATTTGCTAAAAACGTTTTAATGTGTATTTATTACTCCAACAAAAATTGTCATAAACAAAGATTATGCAAAAATGAATGAACAGTAAGAAAGCTCTCTTCACTTCTTGCCTTAACATGAATAATTTTGGAATTAGTCATATATAACGCACTTGAGCGCCCTCTATAAAATATCGTTCACTATGAACCGATTTTAACAAAACTTGATAGAAGAGAGATATTTCACCAGTAACTGTAAATATAAAGTGTCATTAAAATCCGTTGCGTATCTTTTAAGTTATTCTGGTTACAGCACGCGCACGTGCAAACGTACAACCGCACATTTTAGACAGATTTTATTGAGAAACTTGAATTATCGAAATCAAATAATAAGTTTCCGACTTTCCAACGCGGTTTCTAAACGGTACTAATTTAACGTGGCAGCATTAAAACAAAACATTAATTTAATAAAGAACACTTCTGAGTAACGGTTTCATCGTAACCAGTTATTTCATAATTCAAAATTAAGACACTTGTTTCTTAATTTACAGTACGTTAGATTTACTAAGGGTGTAAGGGGTAAAACTATCCACCTCTAAGAATTGAAACAAATAGTAACTAGAAATTACTATTATATTATATATATATATATATATATATATATATATATATATATATATATATATATATATATACGTCATTTTGCGCATTTGTCATCAATTTGTCTACACTTTACAAAGTGGCGTCTGTATATGGGCGCCAGATTACAATCCTTAATAATTTTCTTAGTATGAGTGTTAGAAAGGTATCGTTGGTAGCAGGAGATTCCAAATGAACCCTAAAATACTCATTCTGAGCATGGATCCCATTCCGTACTCCTGCGTTGAGATTTTTTAAAAACTTGGTCACGCCAAAATCGTGTAATACGTGAAATTGTATACAAATTAGTTCAGCACTGTGCCATCCCAGCGCTATTTCTAGATATGTTTTTATTGTATTTATTCTGTACATTTACAATCATTCAGGCGCCTTTAAATGGCAACACCATAAAACCAATTTTTAATATTCGTTTTTACTTAATGTGAAGTCTGGCGTCATTCTACCTAGATATACAATTGATGTTACTTAACATCATTATGAACTCACACCTATCTTATCTTCTAAATCATTCATATATTTATACATAAATAAATAAATATATATATATATATATATATATATATATATATATATATATATATATATATATATATATATATATATATATATATATATATATATATATATATATATATATATATATATATTATATATATATATATATATATATATATATATATATCATATGTACAGGGTGTCCCGAAAAATATGGGAAATCTCTCGAATTTAAAGAGAAGACCCTCCCTACGGAGATGTGAGCCCCTAAAGGACGCCGCTGGAAATAAGTTTTTCTTGAATAACTTTTAAAGTACTTGACATAATTTAATAAAAATTAAGCTTGATGGTCACTAGTAAGGGCGTCTTAAAATAGTATCCTAGAAACATATTTAGCTTGTTTAGTTTACTAGGGATGGACTAAGTTGTACTCCTTAACGCCTAAATTTTTAACACCCTGTAGGATAAAGGTCTAAAAAAATATTATTGGTTACCTTGAACCTTTACCTAAAAAAAGGTAAAATGAACTATTTTCGAGAAAAAAAAATAAACGAATTAATGTTTCATAATTATAAATTATTAAAAAAAATTAAGCCAGTGTTTTTTTCGAATTTTTACGAGAAAACACTCTTTTAATAATAAATTAGGAAAACCAAATGAAACATATTAATTATTTAAAAAATGTTGCAAACCTAAGTGAGTGTATTGATATAAATCCGAGAGATTTCCCACATTTTTCCGGAGACCCTGTATATATACTGCGCGTTCAAATAGCAGTCAATCTGACGCTTGGGGGTGAACTGTAAAGCTGATTGCCCATGGTTCCTAATGTGCGGGAGACGAAAGATTTTAAGGGTTCACTAGTACACCATCTTCTTTACGCATTCCGAAAATAATAAAATGAGTTGTCCTTGAACATAAATGCAAAAATTAAACATTCAAATATGTACGTTTTGTATTGTCCATGACATAATTTAAAATTCTCGGGGTGTGATTTTGTAGGGTGTGAGATATAGGAGTGTGTATCAGTGAGTCCAGAAAATATGGCTTCCGTCAATCGATGATTGACGTGTTTTACAGTTTTATTACAGGCAGCTATGTAACTATGAAGGTTGTTTTGAATGAGTAGATTTTCTTGGTACACGCAGTATTTACTAAAACGGTACCAGTTGGCATAATTCAATGCAAAATTTATTTATTTTTAACAGTTGAGATGACATCATTACCCTTATTTCAAAAGGGTGACATTTTAAACCGATTTCTGGTTCGCTTCTCTGAGGTTAATGTTAGACTATAACATACCCCGTTCTGCTCTAACGTGTTCAAAATGAATAAATATAGTTTAGGAATATGAAACGGTTAATAGTATGTGATTTTCAGATACGTATATTTTCCTTTATTATTCGCGAAGCACACAAGAAAATACTATTTTCTTGAAAAGTCGATATCAAATTTTGACGGTGTTACACGTTTTAAGCGGTTTACAAATGATCTAGACATTTGTGGGTGTACGAATATAAAAAATCTGCTTAAAAATTAATTGAGTAACTTTGTTTACCAAATTCATAGTTTTAATCGATAATTCATAGATTTAATTTCTAGTTATTATTTGTTTCAATTAGATAGTTTAAGCGAAAGCTTTACCCCGAAGTATATTCACCCTTAGTAAGTCTAACGCACTCTAGATTAAGAAACAAGTGTCTTAATTTTGAACTACATAGTAACTGGTTACGATGAAACCGTTTATTGATCAGAAGTGTCCTTTATTAAATAATTTTTTTTTTAATGCTACCATGTTATATTAGTACCGTTTAGAAACCATTTCTATTGGAATAATCTGATTGTGAATATTTAAAAACCGTTTTGTAAAGTCGGACACTTATTATTTGATTTCGATAAAACATGTTTCTCAATCAAATTTGTCTAAAATGTGCGGTTGTACGTCTGTACGTGCGCGTGCGTCTGTAGCCAGAATTACTTAAAAGGTACGCAACGGATTTTAATGACCCTTCATATTTACAGTTACTGGTGAAATATCTCTCTTCTATCAAGTTTTCAAGTTTTGTTAAAATCGATTCATAGTCAACGATACTTTATAGAGGGCGCTCAAGTCCGTTGTATATGAATAACTCCAAAATTATTCACATTAAAGTAAGAAGTGAAGAGAGATTTCTTACAGTTTATTTTAATCTTGCACAAGCTTTGTTTATGACAATTTTTGTTGGAGTAATAAATACACATTAAAACGTTTTTTAGCAAGCAAGAACAACCCAATACAGAAAATAGTAATCAACCAAATAACACTGATACAAGGTCAATAAATGACAACGTTACCGTTTTGCAATGTTTACATAGCAATAATTCTACAGTACAACTTTCAGCGGCAACTGTAAACATTTTAGATAAATTATATATCGAAAACTGTCAGCTTCAGTGGGAAAACCTTCATTAGGGAATATTTTAGCTATGTTTCCTTTATTAGAGTAAGATAACAAATAAGTTCGAAAAATTTATTAGGACTGTAATTGTAATATGTCAAAGTTGCAAAATTTTTGCGCATTCCAATTTATGTTCTTGGAACTAACTCTGATATTTTCGCCATGCAAAAAATGGGGTCTTCCTCTTTCGCCACCTCCTGTTTCACCACCTAGACGTCTTAATTGCTTTTTCGTCCTGTTTCGCCACCCAGAATATTTTGGTGTAATTAGTAATCACTAATATTCCCGGTTGACCACCTGAGATATTGAATCAGATGTTAAGAATTTTCACTTTTGTCTTTCAATAAACAAAATACTAATGGTATATAATTACCATTAAAATTTAAATTTTGTTTAATCCTCGAAAAACCCATTGTCGATAACAATAGAAATAATTTAAAAATTACTTTTGAATTGAGACAAATCATGTGGGCTGATAATTAAAGAAAGTGTCATTAATATCTAATTATTTTTCTTGTTAGTCGTTAATATGTAATTCTTATTTACCAATTGTTCTCATATTATTAATTAGTACTACCCCTATAAATAGTCAAACAAGGCAAATTCTAGTTTAGTTTATTGTTGAACAATTTTCCATTCGGTATGGCTAATTTTGAATTTATCACTAGTAAACGCGGAAAGGAAATTCTGTTGGAATGTGGCTTCCAACATTATTTCCAGAAACGCTATAAAAATGGACAGTGCTTATGGCTTTGCAAGCAAAGAAGAGATGGTTGTTGCGGCAGTATTACCTTGAAAGAGTAAGTTTAATTCTTATAACTTCCATACATTTTAAATATTATAATTTATAAATACTAACTAACAAGGTACTTTATTCTGACGATTTTTCTTGTTACAGTAACAAAATAGAGAAAAGAGTGCACCACACATGCGAAGCGGACGAGGCGAAAAATCAAGTCGACTTGGCTATGAACAGGGCGAAGAAAAGGGCACGTGAGGAGACAACATCTGTACCAACCATTTTCGAGGAAGAGATGGTCAGCATCCTCGACAAAGGCTTAGAATTTGTTGCCACAATTCCGACTTTCCAAGGAAAGAAAACTTCGCTGTATAAGGCAAGACACGAAAAATTCGGCAACGTTACATTCAAACATAGAAGAGACGTAAAATTGCCGTAATCCATGGAGCCTTTTATCTTGTTCGACGACGGGAAGACGACAAGATCATAGGATGCATGTCTACCTTGCACGTACAAATTTTGAAAAATACAATACATTTTTTTTGGACGGAACCTTCAAGAGCTGTTGTCCGCAATTTGGACAGCTATATTCCATCCACGCGGACATCGGAAGTACAGCTACGGAAACTAACGTATTGCCCTTATTTTATGCATTACTACCAGACAAGAAGGAAATAACATATGTTAGAATGTTCGAAATTCTGAAGACCCACTTCCCTAACTGGAGACCGACTTATGTTAAAGTGGACTTCGAGCAAGCCGTTATAACAGCGATGAAGAAGAGCTTACCGAATGTGAAAATTAGTGGGTGCAATTTTCACTTCGGTCAGTGTTTATGGCGAAAAGTTCAAGAGTTAGGCTTGACTCGCATGTACGCTGAAAGAGAGGAAGTGCGCCGGCACATTAGGATGTGTGCTTCATTAGCACATATTCCACCCTCTGAGATAGAAAATGGGTGGATAATTATCATGGAAACCTATGTACCGAATGAGCAGCTCGACAAATTCAACGATTATTTCGTCGAAACTTGGCTAGACAATGGGTCCTTCGGTTACATATGGAATTGCTATGGTGAAAGACACCGTACCACAAATACAGTCGAGGGGTGGCATAGCCGGCTAAATAGAAGAATAAACAAGCCAAATCCAAATATTGTTGAACTTCTTATGACTTTGCAAAAAGATGGTCAGAATATGCAGTTACAGTCCATACAAATTCAGCATCACGCCACTCCAAAAAGAAGAAAAATCAAGTTTGTTGCTATGGACGAACGACTTCATAAAATTGTGGTAGACTTCAAAAGTTTTGATATTGATTTATTAGAATGTTTACAAAAAATTTCAAACCTAATGAAAATAAATAAATAAATTGAATTTTGTTTTTAAATATTCAAATGTACATTTTCTTATTTATGGTGTAAGAATATTTTTATATGACAATGAAATAAATTAGTTGGTTATTGCAATAAAACGATGTTTTCGAAAAATAGTGTATTTCTATATAATGACGTCATTTACCCTTAATTCAATATCTCAGGTGGTCAACCGGGAATATTAGTGATTACTAATTGCACCAAAATATTCTGGGTGGCGAAACAGGACGAAAAAGCAGTTAAGATGTCTAGGTGGTGAAACGGGAGGTGGCGAAAGAAGAATAAATCGCAAAAAAATAAAAGAAAAAGTAATTCCGTAATTATTAAACTAGTTTAAAACTTGATTACGTTAGTTAAGCATGAAATGTTAATTTAAAATAATATACATAACCACAGTTATTTTTCTGAACATGTTTTATTTATTTGTCATATATTTAATGCAAGTAAAAGTGCAAATGGTTGTCATTTTATTGGTATTTGATAGTCTAGACCCACATTGCATTTGAATGCTTATTAATCATTGAATACAATAAAAAAAATGTTAATTTTGGAGAAATAAGATATTTTAGATAACATTTGGTCCTTTAAAATAAGTTTAGCCAAATTAAAAAAAAGATTTTAGCAAAATGAATTCACAGTTTATACTTAAGCAGTACGTATTCAAACCGTGCAATCCAAATACGAAGAACGTACATTTCTATTTAAAAATATGTAATCTAACAACAAAATAAGTGTAATACATATATTGCTAATTTAAAATAAGTTTTCACATGGTATACTATTTTGTAAAATTTAAAATGGTCAAATTTGTAATAAATATCGTTACATGAATGTTGCCATTAATTAAAATCAGGTAATGATATTGTTAAATTAATCTGAGAAAACTAATGCTATAGTATATGTTGTGTTACATTACGAAAACTAATTTATTCAATCATAATTCAATTAATCAATTTTTATTAATTTTAATGCTCTCGTAACACATTTTTGGTTTTCGTTTGGTACAATATGACATGAAGTTTAAATTTTTTATTGTAACTCTCTGAAAATATTTTTATAGATAAACGTAATATTATAGTCAATATCCTTTTTTCTCCTAAAGTTACCTGTCATAATTATTATATCGAAGCAGCCATTTAATTTTTGAAATGTTTTTGGATATGTTTATCAGGATGTTCATGTCGCTGGTTTTGATGTGCGTATTTGTACTTTTAGAAACATAGGTAGGTACAAATACTTGATCTTGGAGATAAACCTTCCGATAGGCGCGCGTATACGATACATACGCACGACAACGGTTCAACTCTGGGGATTCATCTTTCCATCTATTTGTCGGCTGTAGTGGTGCTAACAGTTTAGTCAAATTCAGTCGTTTGAAACGGGAAGTTTACAGTAGTTATAACCTTGATCGTATCTAACGGATACGCGCGACCGTTTGAGTGAGTTTTATACTTTTATTATTGTAACTTAAATTTACGTAAAATGTTAGAATATTGTAAAATTAAGTTAAGTTGTAAATGTTTCAAGCGACTATTTTAAAAAGTTTTTCCAAAATTGATAACTTTATATATTACATATTCGCGACTGTTCATGTAACATTATTCTTTTTCAGGCAATATGACTAGCAGAAAAAACCATTTTAACCTCGATAATCCAGAAGATGTCAAAGAACTAAGAAATATGATGCTAACGAACGATTCAAGCGATGAAGAAAATTATATAGACGATAGTGACACTGATGAAGAGGAAAACATACAAGAACGTGAAGGGGATTCGGAGTCCGAACAAAGTACGATAGAATGTGCCACCAATAAAGTGAGCGAAACATAATATCTTAGCCCAGAAGGCAGGAGTAATCGGACCAGCCAAAAATATCACAGATATTTCGGGAATATGGAATTGCATGTTTACTGATACAATGATCGATATTGTCGTAAATAGTACCAATATATACATACGTTCTATACAAGGAAAGTATTCTCGACCCAGAGACGCACGAGAAACAGATGAAGTTAAAATAATAGCTTGATTGGGGCTTCTCTATTTAGCTGGAGTTTACCGAGCCAATCGTCTCAATCTCCTGGACTTGTGGAAAATGGATGATTTTAAACAGGTAATGAACATACAACGTTTTCAGTTTCTAATGCGCTGTGTTCGTTTTGACAATATGTCGACAAGACAAGTGCGAAAGCAAACTGATAGTCTCGCTCCTATTAGAGACATTTTTGAGAAGTTCAATTTGAACTGTTAAAAATGCTGTTCGCTTGGTAACAATGTTACAATAGATGAAAAACTAGAGGGTTTTAGAGGAAGATGCCAATTTATCCAGTACTTTCCAAAAAAAACTAGAAAATATGGAATAAGAATCTATGCGATGGTAGATGCTAATCTATCTTATACATACAATATGGAAGTTTATTGTGGGTTGCAACCTGAAGGTCCATTCTCACTCAGCAATAAACCAAGCGATGTAGTAAAGCGTCTGGCAACCCCCATATTCAACATAGGAAGAAATCTGACCTGTGACAAGGGGTTTTCTAGTTACGAATTAGTCAAGGAATTAGCTGAAAAAAAACTATCATTTGTAGGAACCTTGAAGAAAAACAAACCTCAAATTCCCTCCGAGTTTACCAGGACGAGGAGACGTTCACCTTCTACAAGTTTATTTGGGTTCGGCAAAGAAGCGACTCTTGTCTCTTACGTACCTAAACCAAACAAAAATGTAATCCTCATTTCCAGTCTTCATTATGACCAGGCTATTGACCCTAAATCCCGCGAGAAACAAAAACCCGAAATTATTACATTTTACAATCAAACTAAAGGAGGTGTTGACACAGCCGACAAACTTTGCAAAACGTACAACGTCGCTAGAAATATTAAGAGGTGGCCTCCCGTTGTATTTTTTTCAATGCTAAACGTTGCAGCAATTAACGCTTACATATTTTTTTTCAGTAAATACTGAGCAAAAAATAAGTAGAAGACATTTCATAATGAATTTATCAAAAGTTCTTGTGGAAGAAAATATAAACCGAAGAGTAACTGTCGCCACGGGAGAACTTCGTCAAAATATTTTAAAAACAAAACACAACGATACCACTGAAGATATTGGACAATCCGGGAAAAAAAGGTGTAGAATCTGCTTAAAAGAAAAAAGTACCAGAATTACTAGGTTTACCTGTGAATTTTGTAAAAAATTTGTCTGCATACAACATTCCAAATACATTTGCATTGACTGTAATTCTTTATAATTTTATGTATGACTATTAAGTGATTATGTCCGTTTATTTTTAGTGCGGAATAACTTTTGTTTTTGTACCTACATTATACAACAAATACCTGTTGGTTTTAATAAATTTTAAGTATCAAAATTTTTATTTTTCGTTTTCAGACATTTATAAATTAAACTGAGTATGTCGGAGATACTCGCGACCGTCTTAGTAATTTTGATGGGCGCGCCTATCGGAAGGTTAAATTTACAATTGTGTTATATTCAGAGACGTATAATGAAGTACGTCATCCACCCATATCCAAAAACAGCGTTACTAGTGCCTAATATTAGGGGGGTACACAACGCTTCCATAAGACCTGTATCATTCCTTTTCATGTTGAAATCTTTTGTTAACTTTATTTTTGAAAAGGCGAGGTTTTAGCCAAGGCTGCTATACAAACCTAACCCACTGTATTTACAAAACACCCACGCCTGAAACGGGTTCGAACCAGAGACTTTCTTCGATTTGAATGGTTGTGTAGATATTACAATTTGTAAACTAACTAAGAAAGTGGAGAAAATGAATTCATCTAATTCTTTGTCTGATTATTAAAATGGCTGAAATACGCTGACTGTACCAAACTCAGAACTTCTAACACGCATCCAGTATCCATTGGTTTCCAGTATCTTACCCAAACTTGATAAATGTATCTCTTCTACATTTTGAGCTGTTTAAATAAATGTCATAAGCATTGTATTGATATTATTTTAACGTATATTAACAGATACTGCACGAATCAAAACTTAACTTCACACTTATTTATAACAATCAATTACTAAACTCACTAACGGAATTATAGGAGGTGGTAGGCCCAATAATTGTATATAAAATGGTAGTCTACTTACGCATTTAATTTATATAAGAATTTGTTGCAAAATAGTTCACGAAGAACAAAGCATCATATTGATTCTTGATAATTGTTAGAAAAATCGTAACACTTTTTGTATAGAATTTGCTAGACTTATACGCTAGACTAATCGTTGGCTTATCTTTAGTTCAAATATAATCGCCACAATTCTTAATAAAGTAATGAATCATTTACATGGAGATGATATAAAAACTCTACGGAGACCATTCATCGTTTTGGTTTTACGAAAATGTTGATCAAATTAAAAATAAAAATATCCCTTCGAAAGTGATATTTGTCCTGTACGAATACAACATTTGGTAATAGTGTAAAGCACCGAAACCCGTCACTGTTTATGCTATACACGATAGTAAATAAGAGAGTTCACATCGTATAGTAACTGTATGCTGCTGCGGGAACATTACGTAGTCAGTTTGAGAGAGAGACGTGCAGTGAGACATTGAATATAGGCCTCTATATTCCATCTCTCACTGCGCATGTACGTGTGAGTAATTGTTTTATCTTATATATTTGGTGTTAAGGTTTTTGATAATGTGTTAGAAAAATTGTTTTCTAGTACATTACGCATTTATTTTCCATGCAAAGAACATGAGGCACATATAATATCACGATATGTTTATTATTATGTATTAATATCATAATCAAACAATACTATAAATAACATGAAGAAGTAGTAATAGGTCAAGTGCAAAGAAGAAGAGGGAATGTAGACCGCAACCTTTTGTGTCTATAAGTAATATCCGAATATTTTATGACCCTCCCCTGGAATTGGTTTAGATTTGCACATTTATTTCCAGTAACTGCAATTTTGTGTTTGGAAATATGAACTGTGTGTTTTTAAAATGAACAGAATACATTTTTTTCAAAACTTGCGCAAGGCAGTAACCCAATCTGTGATAAAATTTAGTTCGGGTGTTTTCTAACATTTCTTGGGTGATACTGTTTAAAGAGTCTGTAATTTTGACAGAAGGTTCATCCAAATTGTTAGCACGATCGTGCCTGTGCACATAAATTTGCTGGGATATGTGTCCGCAAACAAAAAAGTCGTTCGGCGCGTTATCAGGTGAGCAAGGAGGATATTTATTAGTACCTTTTCCATTAGTAATACGGTTTGGGAACGTAGTTTCCAAAAACTGTTGAACTCTTATTGCAGTATGAGCAGGACAGCAATCTTCTTGATTCCAAATGTCATCAAAATCTATATTGAGGCGTTGAACAGCTGGAACTATCTCAACATTTCTAAATATTTGTCCGAATTCAAGTTTCCGTTCATAAAAAATGGACCACTTATGGAATTGCCTAAAATTTCTGCCCACACATTAACTTTTTAGGGGTATTGTGTCCGGTAAGAAATACTAACGTGTTTGTTTTCCCGAAAGTAACTAACAGCGACAGACTCGTCGGTAAACAAAATATTTTCATTAAATCTTTCGTTTTCATTAGCCTAAATCATCATAACTTCACAAAATTCCATACGCTTTTGATAATCTTCTGGAAAAATTTCTTGTGTAGTTTGCAACTTATACAAACGGCATTTATTCTTTTTCAAGATTTTGCGAACTGTTCTCGGTTCAATATTCATTTCTTCGGAAATTTTTTTACTATTGTACGGTAAATTAGTTTATGCTAAACTACACACTGCAATTTCTTGGAATTCGCGCTCTTCGTTTAAGTTACGACCAGGATGCTCAACATCATTACCATCAATGCTACACTTTCTACAATTATTCAAACATCAACATCTTTCAAATTTACAAACAGTACGCGTAATCGTTCTGGTGGAGTTGGCCTGTTTTCAAAGGAAAAAGCAAACCTGCCCATTATTTCTTGTGCAGCGCTCCCTGAATAATACCATTTTGTAACACCCTAAACGTTGTACGATAATTGTTTTATTAATTGCCCTAATTTGCTAGCTCAGGATCACAGGGGAGGTTCAGTTTGCAAGTTTCAACACTCCAATGTATGTTGGGTTGCCTGGATTTAAAATCAAGTAACACAATGTATTAAGAATATAACTTGAGAATTAAAAAAAAATATAATACTTTTAAATACTAAAAAAACAAACAATTATTCTGGTTTATAAACTATAATTAAACTCAGTTCGGTAGTTTAAGTTGGACGTCGGGATCTGGCTTCGGGTTTGGTCGCAAGCTGTAACGAATGCCATTAAGCAGGTGTCTGTTATTCTTCCCGTGCTTTCTTTTAGTAAGTGTGATAATAATTAATTAACAATTATAACTTTCGGTCGGGTTACTGGGGGTGTGAAGATAAATGGACCAAGTGGTTTTTATGAAAGTGAAATAACAACTCAATCAGGTAAGACAGTGATTATATTATTTTTCTTTGCGATAATGAATTTGTGGGTGATTACAAATATAGGGGTGAAATCTGTGTGACTTAGAGGAGGTTTAACCAATTAAATATAATTGTTTGACATTGATGGGAAAGTTGCGATACTTAAACAGGTTAGGATAACCCTTGACCTACACTAACATTTGCAGTTGTTATAATCGGCTGTTTGTTAGTGTTGTAGAATTTGGGTGTTTGGAATGTGACTTGATTTTTAATGGATATTATTAAAATAGATTGCACACAATTGCACTAAATGAACTATGTATAATACAATGTGATTTATGTTACTGTTCTGGTGTATTATGATTAATCGGGTAACTAAATGGAGAAATTTTAACATAATTTGCAAATCATGTGAAATCGAAATATGGCGTACTAAATTATGTTTAGTAATTAGTACTGGGGTTAGACTAAATAGAATTATTGTGAAGTTTATCCTAGGGTGTTATCTTGAAATTACAGGACCATGTGAGTGGATAATTTGTTTTCGATACCAGGTGGTAGGAGTTCGGACAAGAATTCAAGAGGGTGTGTAACAGAGAGGATATAGGGGTAAGTGGTATTCGGATAAGTGTCTGGTGACGGTATAAGTTTTATATTGGGAATCCGGATTAAATGGATATCTATTGATTTCTATACACCCTTCGTGGTAGTAACAACGAACAGATGTTAGATAGGAATCAGGTTTATTCAAGGGTAATAGGGAAAATTATAGGGATACGATTTATACTGAGCTGGTAACGGTATGAGCATTAGATTGAGAATCTGGATTAAATTGATATCTAATGATTTCTATACACCCTTCGTGGTAGTAACACCGAACAGATGTTAGATAGGGATCAGGTTCATACAAGGGTAATAGGGAACATTATAGGGACATGATTTATACTAAGCTGGTAACGGTATGAGTATTAGATTGAGAATCTGGATTAAATGAATATCTAATGATTTCTATACACCCTTCGTGGTAGTAACACCGAACAGATGTTAGATAGGGATCAGGTTTATACAAGGGTAATAGGGAAAATTATAGGGATATGATTTATACTAAGCTGGTAACGGTATGAGTAGTAGATTGAGAATCTGGATTAAACAGATATCTAATGATTTCTATACACCCTTCGTGGTAGTAACACCGAACAGATGTTAGATAGGGATCAGGTTTATACGGGGGTAATAGGGAAAATTATAGGGATATCACAGTATAGGATTACCTCATAATTGGGGTCGAAACCACCATTAATAAAGCAATACTATTACAATCTTTATCTATCCTTCGGGGTACGTACACCGATAGGGCAGATTTGAGATCATTTCTCGGATACTAGGGTTAGACAGCAAAGGGGGTTCGTAAAGTAGCCTTACTTCTTGGGGCCGAAGCCACCAGTAGTAGAACCACGTTACTGGGTAACTACTTACTACTCCTCGTGGTTCAAACACCGAGAAAGTGCAAATAGCTACTTACGTTTCTGGAGAATTATTTTGAACTGGCACTAGGATATCGACAGATCAGAAAATATGTCAGGCAGGTTAGACTGGAATTAATGACAGACAGGCTATAATAAGCAAGCAGGTAATTTGATATTCACTGGTCAGGATTTCTAGATCAAGTTGAATTGAAATAGAATAGAATGAGTGAAGGTGAACGCGGATATTCATAGGAGATTTACTAGGAGAGGGAAAAGTAGTAGGAAACTGATAAGATTTATAGACAATACTACATTCAGTTTAAGGAAATAAATAGGAAAGAAGTTTTGATAGAAATTTCTGTACTAGGATTGGATAATTAATAGGTGATGAATTTTAGGATCATTACAACTTAATAATCTGTATTTTTTCTTCAGCGAAGTACATGAGCTTCGTGTCGCACTTGCAAAAACACAGAGATTCAATTTTCGTTGACAGTAGCAATTAAATTTGTCATTGATACTAGCCTACTCAAAAGACCCATGTATGGTATCAGCGCTTTTAGTTTGTTGTGTATTCTATCTCACTTAGCACGTGAACTGGTTGTACTGTCTTTGTTTCACTTATTATAAGTCAGACCCACAATAATATTCTTCCATACCTATATATATATATATATATATATATATATATATATATATATATATATATATATATGGTTTGGCAACACGGCAAGCATAAGCTATTATTATATCTTCTAAATAACCGCGCACTCTCTATAAAATTCACAATGAACAAAACAAAACCGCCATTCCTGGATGTACCTGTATACAGGAATAACAACACTACAACTCCAATCACCACAAAAGCTTGAAGTTAGGCGTGGTAAGATGCTTGTACAATAGAGCGAATACAATATGCTCAAAACAAGAGGACCTGAAAAAAAAAATAAAAATAAAATATCGCCAATACACTTAAATAAAATGGCTACCACGATCTAACACCTAACCTAAACAGGGAAAGGGCAACCGAAAAAGAAGAACCTAAATATACAGCGATAGTACCACTGACAAAATTCGAAGGAGAGGCAGCAAATACAAGGTACGCGCTGCTTTCAAATTGACTATAACGCTAACTAACCCAAACCAAACCACACAGTGAAGATCAGAATTCCCAGAATTGTGTATACAACCTACTATGCGAATGCGACAGAGCATACATAGGAGAGAGCAGTAGACCACTCAAAGTGAGAACTCAGGAGAATAAGAACAACGTCCGCAAAGATGAAAGAGAAAGATCAAGGATGGCCGAACATGTCCGGAATGAAGACCACCGCATTCAATTGAATAACATACAGATAGTGGCAAAGGACGAGAACACAACTCGCCGGAAATTCAAAGAAGCCACTTAAAATAAAGTATGATATACAAGGTGTTGGTGTTGGGAGAATCACATAGGTTAATAATGTGATTGATTACAACTCAAAAATTATTAATTAAAAATGCTTTTTTTTTAATTTTATGTCCACTATTGATTGATTATTTAAATTAATCAGAAAAAAGTGTGTGCGAATAATGCCGATGACATTAAAGGTAACTTAATTTTTTTTCCTCTTTGCAAATATACAAGTCAATTTTCGAAGTTTTGAAATATTGGGGTTGTTTTTAAGCAAACCACATCTGTTAATTTTTTTAAGTACGGATCTGCATTACCATTCGTTAGTATGAGCAATTAGGCCCCATATTGGACGAAGAGTATGTGTAATCAATATGAAAATGATAAGTCGTTCTATATCTTAGTTATAAAGAGTCTGAAGCCTATTAAATGTAAGCTATTTAGAACCACATGGATGTTTACTATCTACTCCTAACATATACTGCATTTTCCACCCTGTACAAGTCCCACATTTGATGCTTCAAGTTGATCTTCAGAATAGTAGTCTACAGTGACTCTCTAGGTTATCTCGGGTATGAGTGAAGATAGAGGGATACGGTTATCGTAATATACGGTCCCCCTTTTTTTTTTCAAACAAACGATAGAATTTTATTAATTACTTCCTTTGTTTTTCAGATACATGTCTTTGAATTCAGAGGCAGCTTGATAAAAGTGGAAATATTTAGAAAAATGCGAATTTCTCAGTTATTTACAGACCAAGAATTATATACTTGCAAGAAGCTTTAATGAGATAAAAATATGTAGGGCCCTTCACTAAAAAGAAAGGTTTGGCTGATCTCTAAAAAGTATAACGTATATTTTAAAATTAAGTACACCGTTGAAATTTGGGAAAGTAGCTATTACGATACCAATTTTTACCTTTTCAACAGTTTTTAAAGGAACATTGAAAAAAAAAACAATTTTCCCCTATGTGGCAAAATCGAAGTAAGCCATTCTAGAAGGACCTGAAATTTATTTTGCACAGGTGTGGACAAATTTACCATTTAAATGCGCATATTTGGACCAACAATGTTATTCTTTAAAATTTCAAACGAAACGTGTACAGCGTCTCCCATTTTTGATGGTATTTCAAAATATTTTATTCATGAGTGAAGATAGAGTGATCCGACCTTAGCAATATATGTCGTTTTCATAATTTCAGTTTTTGAGACATTGGTTATTTTAAAAGGTAAAAAATTCAATCTGTGAAATTTTTTACGCAGACTTCGAACGTAAAATTAACTTTAAAGTATACTTTATAACTTTTGGGATATATCAACAAAACTGCTTGTTTTAATAGTACACCTTATATATTTTACGCTCTTCGAAATTACACTACCCAAAATAATTGGAGCAACACATATTTATGTTTTAATAACTTTATTAATTTTAACAATATAGAAATCTAATAAGGCTTGTTTTAGATATGCATATTGTGCTCAAGTAAATTTGTAAAAACAAAACAAATTCTACATATCACTTTTAAGATAACCATACCAACTCGAAAAAAGTACAGGAAATAAAGTGGAATAAGCAGGTATCCGACCTCTCTAACGTAAAGTTATGAAGAAAATTTGGATCCTACTAACGTGTATGTGTTCAACCAACACAAATTAGTGCTTCACATCTCCCTGGAATGCTGTGTATAAGCCTTCGGATATCTTGTTGAAGTATATTATCCCATTCCTCGCTTAGAGCTTCTTTTAGTTGTTGAAGGGTCTGTGGTGGACCTGGGCGCCTCCGAATAAGTCTTTCTAACACATCCCAAAGATGTTCAATGTGCTTTAGATCAGTACTCAGTGGTGGCCAATTCATGGTTTGAATGGAGGAAGTTCATGGTGATTGCAGCAGTATGTGCCCTTGCGTTATCTTGCATAAAAACAAAATTCGGGCATATACCATAAGCTGCCGGTATAACATGATACTCCAGAATGAGATCGATGTACCGTTGAGCGCTTAATCTTCCTAGAACTACTATAAGATCTGTTTGTTCATCAATACTAATTCCAGCCCAAACCATCACAGATCCACCACCAAATTTTTCAAGTCCTTGTGCGGTTGCTGCAGAATAGCGTTTATGCGGACGTCGGTATACACGTACTCGACCATCACAACGAGTTAAACGAGATCATCCGTAAAAAGTATAGGTCTCCACCGTCGAAGTTGCCAAACGATA